>JAULAV010006261.1:0-384029 GCA_030789695.1 Scilla litardierei
TGAATGGTTCAGCCCTCCATTAGGAGTGCTCTTAGGGCTTTCCCTTGGTTCACTTGTATGTACGGGATTAGGGCTTTATCTTATTCTCATCTTAATAGTATCAATTTTTTATCCTTTTGCTGAACTTTCTGTAGTTGTCCCATCTTTATTCAGATTTTGATGCATTTGCCTTTGCTTTGTGTGTAACAATCCTTGTAGATAGAGAGCATTGGCCAAAAAAAAAATCTTAATGAAAAGATAGTTGAAGATGAGAGAAGCCTATAGTTTTTCATTAGGGAGAAATCCTAGATGTAGACCTTTATATTTTTAGATTCTATATTGCATGAAATTAGATGGAATGGTACTAAGCAAGGGAGATTAAAGTGTAACTCTCAAGCATCTAACTCTTAATACACATTAAAAACTTACAAAGAAAGGACTAGGACCAGAACAAAAACTCACACCATAAACATAAAAAAAAACCCTAATAAATACATGGTAAAATTATAAAACCCATGGTCTTTTGAACTGCCTTGGCCCTTGAGAGACCCACAATTTCCCCATCAAACTGTCTCATACATGTACAAGAGAAACCAATTCTCATTAAGAACAAAGAATAGAATGGGGAAAAAAACAGGAGCCCTCAAATTCTAGCAGCGAAGTGAGATGATCCAAATACAGAAGAGAGATGTGACAATAATAACGAAATAACAGGAGCCCTCAAATTTTACCATTGTGGGGGTTACTTTCTTAACATATCCCCCCAAACTAAAGGTGTAACTTTGAGTTTGGAGAGACCGGAAGAAAGATCAAGTGAGAGGAGATAGCGGCATCGGATGGCCGCGAAGGGCAAGATGTATGAGTTGGAGAGTGTAGGACGTGATGGCTGCAGAGTTAAAGAGGCCGCAGGGGGCCGATTTGAAGTGCCGCAAATGGCAGAGGTCGCAGGGGGGCGATGAGGTGCTGTAGAGGGCAATAGATGCCGCAGGAGGCGAGGTCGCAAGGGGGCCGATGAGGTGCCACAAGGGGTAAGAGTCGCAGAGGACCGAGGCCGCAGGGGGTCGACGAGGTGCCGCATGGGGGCAGAGGTCGCCGACAACCGAGGTCGCAAGGGGCCGATGAGGTGCCGCAGGGGTCGATGCCGTTGGAGGCCGAGGAGGCTGTGCTGCGACTCCGGGGATTAATGAGGATGTGTTCTGGGGATTGAGGAGGAGGCTGTGCTGCAACTTCAGTGATTGAGGAGATGAGAATGCGACGATGTTGTAGATTACTAGCTTGTCATTGCCCCATGTGGTATCCTTTGTCATGTGTCAACCCACATCACCCCCACACATGAGTTGTCACATCAATCCTCAACCAAAAAAACCACAGACCTACTATTTATGAGAATGTCGTTGCCCTTTGAAAAACACAAAGGGCACCCCCCCAACATCTATCATTTTTCTCCATTTTCATGTTCTTTAACATCCCAAGAAACTCACTCTCAGCCAGCTTAATTACGGATTTGTCATTGGGACTTTTCACTTAGCCCCTCCCTTTTTTTTGCAATTTAACACTGCTTTTTCCCTTTTACCTTCACACAATATCCACACTAACACACTCTTCTATCTCTATCTTTATTGTCACTGTGCATGGCCTCGCATCCTGTGGGTGGATTTTTTTGGATTCCTGTTATGTGCACCGGTTATTTCTATCTATTATACAATTGAGGCCTCTGTCCCCATGTGATAGTGTCACATCGTCATATGAGATGACACATCATCCCACGGACCCCAAAAGCTACCCAAAAAACCCAAAATTATGCTTTGATTGATGGATAAAGCAATTTAAAAAGCATTTTTTAGGGATCCACGACCAGATTAAGATTGAGATCATGCCACGACATCACAGATTAGCGGATCGGGGTCTAACCACCCGTGGTTTTTTCCCTCTTGAGATTATGCACTATCATGATATCAAAGTTAAAACTTGTAGATTGTAAAAACACGATACAAAACACCAAAAATATCTCTAGATTAATATAGGATTTATGTGGATTTTGTTGAGATTTATTGGAGATTTTTTGAAGCTCCAAATACTGATTTTCTGAAGACCAGAAGTTGGATTTTCTAAAGGCCAAACGGATGAATAGTGCGGCCCAGCCCATGTTTATATTTAGGATTTTACAGCAGCGACGGCTCACTTACGTGTGGCCTGCTATCTCACGGCCCACAGGCGCAGCCCGCGCACATGCTCAGCGCGTGGCATGAACGCTGCGTGTGCCACGTGGCGGGCACAAGACAGATCGTGCCTCATGCGCGGTTTGTTGGGATTCGGCCACGCGATGGAATCTGGGTGATAGAAGCTTCGATTGGATGGCTGAGCAACAACGGGCGCGGGCGCGAGCGCATCACATGGAGCGGGTCGGAATCCGATTCCGACCCGGATTTGGTACTATTCATCCAGACCCATTAAGGATTGTAACTGTATTTAAATCATTGTTTCGGCTAGGGTTTGAGAGCGAATTTCATGAGAATTTCTTGTATAAGTTTGCGACCACCCGTAAAAAATACAGAGAGCAAACTGAGGACCAATGGAAGTTTGTTTGAGAACCAAAAGATGGATTTCTCCATTGTTTTCTTCTCCGAATTATTAATGGATGTGGTTATTTTATTGAACCAAACATCATAACTTATTATCCAAGATTATTGAATTATCAGTGATCTCCCAAATTCATTTTGACGTATACCAAGTATTGGGTGGAACCAGTAGATATCTTGGTATAAAGTGCATGCTAATCTTTTGTTTTGCGTTATCTTTCACATATATTGTTGTGTTGTGTGTTTTATAGAGAAAGTTATTAGCTTTATTCGTTGGTTCAACATAATAGAATTCTGCGAGACGAATGTTTTCTTGATAAGCCTATCAATAGAGCGTAAGGGCCCAGAAAAAGATGAAGTCAATCACCCCCATAAGTAACAAGAGAATTGCTCTATGCACCTTAAAAGAGGTGCATAGAGGTGACAACGTGCTAAAATGAGATATAAAAAACCTTAAAATGAGAATTTCAGGCTTGTTTGTATGTCCCGGGCTTGCGAATGTAAATGAAACGTTGTTTTGTTTATGGTTGTGTTGTTATCGGTTTAATGAAACGGTCGAGATGTGCATTTCACTAATACTGACATCGTTGGAGTAATTCTCTACCAGCTCTGTGTTCTGATGTATCTTATATTAGGAGCAAATTCATTTGCATCATTCACTATCGATATGTTAAGAAATCTGACAGCTTCATTGGCTTTCTTGTAGGCAATCTGAGATCTAGCTGAGAGCAAAGTCCCCAGTCTCAGTTACCAGTCTACTTACTGTATCTATCCGTCCTCATAATACAGTCAGTGCATATATATATTATCACCAATCCTCAATACAAGCTTTATATTATCATCAATCCTTAACTTCAAATTTTTAGATAATACTAATCTTTTACCTAAATTTTAGACAAGCACCAATTTTTAATTTGAATGTTAAGATGAGTACAGATAACTCAATTTAGACTTTGGATGAGTACCGATCCTCGATTTAAACAAGCACTAATCCTTAATTTAAATTTGAGACGTGCGCTAATTCTCAAATTAAAGTTTAGAAAAGTGTTGATCGTTAATTTAAGTCTTCGATAAGTACTAAATCTTCTGTTTAAATTTTAGATAATTATTGAATCCCTTGTTTAAATTGTACTTTAATGCTAATCGTCCGTTCAAATCAGTTGAAGGTAGCCTGTTGATGAAATACGTCGCATATGTCACGGCTTCTGCCCAAAACTCATTCGTTAGGTCGGATGTAGATTACATACATCGGACCTTCTCTATCATGGTCCGATTCGTCCTCTCGGCTACTATGTTCTGTTGCGGTGTACCATTAACGGTGAAGTGTTTCTGAATCCCCTCTCTTCTGCAGTACTCATTGAAGGGGTCCGACCTATACTCTCCGTCGTCGTCACTTCGAAGTCTCTTGGCTTACTTGCCGGTCTGTTTCTCAATCAATGTCTTTCACTCTACGAATTTGCTCAATCAATGTGTTTTTTGATATTGTGTCAGATTCCTAACAAGTGATATCAGAGCTATTGGTGAGGAAGAAGTAAGGAGTCAAGATGTCGTTGTCTACCACATCGTTCAGGGTGGACAAGTTCACTGGGAGAAACGAATTCAATCTTTGGAGATTAAAGATGAAGGCCTTTCTTATGAGAGATGGTTGCTCACAAATTGTCTTTGAGAAAGACATTTTTGACAAGAATGTCACGGAGGCACAAAAGGCTGAGATGGAGCGAAAGGCGTTAAACACACTACTGTTATCACTTTCAGATGAAGTGCCTAGAAAGGTGTCTGAGGAGGCTACTGCTGATAAGCTTTGGAAGAAGCTAGAGTCGCTCTATGCAAAGAAGAATCTGACGAGCAGGTTGTATTTGATGCAATAGCTATATGTGCTGAAGATGAGAGAGGGAGCCCACATCAAGGATCACATGGACGCTTTCATGAAGATTGTGTCTGATTTGCGGAGCATGGGGGTGAAAATCGAGGACAAACACTTGGCGATGATATTATTATGTTCTTTGACAGATGATTTCGACCCATTAGTCAGGTCAATAGTATATGTGCATGAAACATTATATCTAGAGGAGGTAGAACCCAGGTACACTCCGAGGTTATTCGTGTCAAAGTGACTGCACGAGAAGGTGGTTATCAAGGGGATGCACGATTCATCAGGAGACGTTAGGATTCCAGAGGCGGCCATGGTTTTAAGAAGGACATGATTCGTTCAAGATCTAATCATGAGGGCGCAGGGACATGTGTTACTTGTGCAAGGAGACATGACATTAGAAACAAGACTGTCCCAAGCTAAAGAAGAATGGAAAAGGCAAGGATGAAGCTTCTGGTTCTACCTCGGTGGGGATCAGTAGCAATAGCAGTGATGATGGTGAGATTCTGATGGAGATTGCATCAGGAGATCTAGGGACCTCATGGCTTTTGAATTCAGGGTGTTCTTTCCATATGACACCTCACAGGAGTTGGTTTAGTTCATACAGTTCCAGAGAAGGCGACAACGTTCTGATGGGGAATAATATGGCATGCAAGACAGTGGGTGTATGAGAAGTGCAATCAAAATGCATGATGTAGTCATCAGGACACTTACAGATGTGCATCACGTATTAGACTTGAAAAAGAGTCTGATTTCTATTGGAGCTTTAGCAGGACTTGGGTGCAGGACGGTAATAGAAGAAGATCTATTAAAAGTGTCCAATGGTTCGCTTATCATGATGAAAGGAAAGAGAGTATAGAACTTATATGCGCTGCAAGGACACACCGTGGAGGGTGAGGCTAGCATCTCTCAAGGCACAGATGGAAAAGGATCGACAAAGATATGGCATCTTCATCTTGGACATTTGAGTGAGAAGTCATTGGATGTGCTTCACAAAAGGAAGCTAATACCGGCCAAAGAGGAGAGATTGGAGTTCTGCGAGAAGTGTGTAGAAGGAAAGCTGACAAAGATACGCTTTGGGATCGCAGAGCATAACAGCAAGTCCACTTGATTAGGTATATTTAGATGTATCTGGCCAACTTCTGTATCTACCATTGGAGGAGCGAAGTATTTTGTGTCCTTCATTTATGATTTCTAGAGAAAGATGTGGATCTATCTTAAGAAATCAAAAGATCAAGTCTTCGAGAAGTTCAAGGCTTGGAAAGCCTTTGTTGAAAAGCAGAAAAGGAGAGCCGTCAAGATTTTTAGATCAGATAAAGGTGGCGAGTACACCTCGAGGGCGTTCAAAAAGAATTCTAAGATCTCAGGGTATTTTACGGCACTACACTACGCCTGGAAATCCACAATCAAATGGTGTTGCAGAAGGATTAAACTTTGCACTGATGGAGAACTGCCGATGCTTGAGGCTTATGCTGGACTTCCTAAGGAATATTGGTGCAAAGCTGTGACTACCGCCATGCATCTCATGAACAAACTACCATCATCTATGATCAGTTTCCAAATTCCTGAGGAAGTATGGACATGTAAGACGGTGACAACTCATACTTGAGGATATTTGGATGTCTTGCCTATTTTTTGCAGAAGGAGGACAATCTAGATTCGAGGGCCAGAAATGCCATGTGATATCAAGAGGGAGTGAAGGGATACATGTTGCTAGATCATGTGTCCAAGAAGACGTTCACTAGTAGGCAAGTCACATTTGATGAGTCGTCGTTGGTCAAGCCAGAGATAACTCATTCAGATAGTGGATAAACGCCTGAGGAGGTTGATGCTGAGGTCGAGCCACCTACCCTGGAGATAGAGACATGAGATGCCGAGACAGGC
This sequence comes from Scilla litardierei, assembly GCA_030789695.1. Classification (NCBI taxonomy): domain Eukaryota; kingdom Viridiplantae; phylum Streptophyta; class Magnoliopsida; order Asparagales; family Asparagaceae; genus Scilla; species Scilla litardierei. The sequence continues at coordinate 6,313 of JAULAV010006261.1, forward strand.
CAGGACTTGACTGCTGAGAGAGAGAGAGAGAGAGCATATTCAGACTTAGGTAAGGTTCATGCCCAGAGTCAGCCAGAGGTGCGGAGGTCATTGAGGACTAGGAGAGAACCAGAGAGATTGGGTGAGTGGAAATATTCTGCTTCTACTTTTGCATTTGATAATATGCAGGCCTACGTTCTAAACATAGAGCATGAGGAGCCCTTGACATTTGATGAAGAACATACTTTGAGCACAGTTGCAGCACAGTTGCAGAATGGCAACTGGCAATGGAGGAGGAGATGGAATCTCTTTACAAGAATGCCACTTGGGAATTGGTAGAATTGCCCAAGGACAGAAAGGCCATTGGTTGTAAGTGTGTATACAAGGTCAAGGAAGGAGATGGCGACGATGTGAGGTATAAAGCTCGGTTGGTGGCCAAAGGATTTGCATAGAGGAAGGGAGAAGACTATAATGAGATCTTCTCGCCTGTGGTAAGACACACGTCCATCCGTATGTTGTTGGCCTTGGTAGTAGCTCAAGACTTAGAGTTGGAGCAGCTAAAAGTTAAGACATCGTTCTTACATGGAGAACTTGATGAAGAAACATGCGCCAGTTTAAAGGCTTCGTAATGGAGGGGCAAGAGCAGAAGGTATGCAAGCTGAAAAGATCTTTATACGATTTAAAACATATTCCAAGGCAATGGTATAATAGATTTGACTCCTTCATGATGAGCATTGGTTTAGAGCGAAGTATAAAGGACCAGTGTGTTTATGTTTGCACACTTGATGGTGGGTCAATATAATACTTGCTTCTGTATGTTGACGACATGCTGATTGCGTCACGGGACATGAAGGAAATCAATTGGTTGAAGGGGAAGCTTGCAAAAGAGTTTGACATGAAGGATCTGGGGCCTGCAAAGAAGATCCTTAGTATTGAAATCAGCAGGGACAGAAAGATTGGGAGGTTGAGGTTGAGCCAAGAGGGCTATATAATGAAAGTCCTAGCATGCTATGGAATGGAGAATACGAAGGCTGTCACCACACCGCTAGGAGCTCACTTCCAGCTTTCCGCGAGCCTGTCACCAAGCATCAACGGGAGGTACGCTACATGTCTACAGTCCCCTATGCTAGTGCAATAGAAAGTCTGATGTATTCTATGGTTTGTACACGTCCAGACTTAGCTCAGGTAGTTGGAGTCGTCAGCAGATACATAGAGAATCCAGGACATGAACACTGGCAGGCTGTGAAATGGATACTAATATATCTAAAGGGAACGACCAGCTTTGGTTTGGGTTAAGGGAGACGGATTTGTGATATTTGGATTCTGCGATTCAGATTATGCAGGTGATATAGACAAAAGGAGATATACGACTGGATATATGTTCACATTGGGCATTGCCGTGATATCATGGAGATCGGTCCTTTAGTCCATTGTAGCACTGTCAACCACAGAAGCGGAACTGATAGCTGGAGTTGAAGCAATCAATGAATGCAAGTACCTGAGAAGTTTACTGAGAGACTTAGTTATACCACAAGGAGTGATTAAGGTCTACTGCGACAGTCAGAGTACAATTCACTTGGCGGAGCATCACGCCTATAGTTCGAAGACCAAGCATATAGAAGTGCGAGACTTCTTCCTTCAAGAAGAGAAGAAGGTGATAGCACTAGAGAATTTCTCGACGGCTTATAATCCTACAGATATGCTTACGAAGATCATTTTCGCAGTCAAGCTCAGGCACTTCTTGAGCTTGATCTATACATGGTAAGTGGTTGATGATTTCCCGTTGTCATGAGAGTTTAGTAAATTCTAGATCTGGGTATAGATATTTGGTATTTGGGTAGAGTTGTTGTGGAGAGCTTGAGTATGCCATGGTTGTTGAAGAAGTTGGGAGCGGGGTAGAGTTGGTTGATTAATGCTTCAAAATTGGAATCTGCGAGGTGACACGGCCGTATTAGTTTTGGCACGGCCGTGCGTGTTAGAAGATGTATCAGCCGACTTACGCAGATTTGGACATGTTTGTGCTATACCCAATACGACCATGCTGGTCCAAAAGTACAAGCATGTAACTTTTTGCTTTATTTTGACATGTCCATGTTGACAGACAACTCTCTGTTTTATTTCAACACGCTCGTGCAGCACGCCCGTGCAGATTGTTCTAGTGCTATAGGAAGATTACACAGTTCTGCGCACGGCCGTGTCGATGCCCAGAAAGCCTAGTACGCCCAGATTTCGGCTTCTAATCTGGACCGTTGGATCCTATTGGGTTTTAATCAGATGGACACGATCTAAAACGTCCTCTACAACACTAGGAAGGAATCCTAGGATTTAAATACCAAGTGATACACACTCGACGGCTACGCGACGGAGTATTGATAAGATTTCCTTGCGTCTTCAAAAGAGAAGTGGATATTTTATGAGTGATAGGCGACGAGAGAGCTTTGAGGTGACTACGAGCTTTGGAAGGGGAGGTATTCCTTGTTTTAGAGTCTCTGTTAAGATCTCTCCATTGATTGTGTACATGAGACATTATAATTGCTAGAGTGCTAGAGTTATTTTGTCGAGAGGGCATACATTTGTTTGGAGGAGATTTGTAGTCAGTGTACTCTATGTATTATCATCTCTGATCTAGTGGAAACTGTGACAACAGAAGACTGGACGTAGGCCATATGGGACGGACTAGTATAAATCCTTGCCTCTCTCTGTGATTGCTTGGCTTTCTTTTGCGGTGCTTTCTTGTGCTTCTTATGATTCATCTAAGATACTAACTCTGCATTGATTTAGTTGGCAACACATTATCTCATATACATTCCGCTGTGCACACGCAGGTGTTTTTTGATATTGTGTCAGATTCCCAACACCTACCGCACTAGCATACGGCACTTAAGACATCATCTTCTTCTCATCATCGGTACTAGGCGAATGCAACGCCGAAAGTTGAAATGAGCTCCAATGTGTGTATAAATGTGCTTTGCACTCACAATCCCATAACAGCCGAGAACCTTCTGAACATACCCTTTCTTTCTGACACAACCTCAACCCTTTTTCCTTAGCCCCGGTAATTAATCTTCATACCTAGGATCTTCTTCGACGGGCCCAAGTCCTTCATGTCGAACTCCCTATCCAGCTCCAGCTTCAACTTCTTGACCTCGGACATGTTGCAGGAAGCAATCAACATGTCGTCAACATAAAGCTAAAAATAGAAGCAGGAACCATCATCCAACGTGCGCATATAAACACCAAAACCCCAACATAACGGACTCTATGGAGATAAATGGACGGAAATACACGCGCGAAGGCAGCCAAGGCTATCCCAAACTACCGGCAGGTTGACTTTGAGAATCGAAGATTCAAAGAGTTGAATTAGAACATCATCATCAATGGATTTCAAAATGCAACTTGTACTGATCAGAAGGAAAACAATGACCACAAGGTCTACACGCTAGCCAGCTATAGTTAAACTGAGAAACACAAAAATCATTTATAGCGGAAGAAAAACACTAGGGCATAAGACAAACTAAATACATATCGATCACATGCACCGGTCAGACGATCAAACACCATTACTCCTCAGCCCTCCATGCACAATCTCGACGGCCCCCTTGTTCTCGACGCCGCCGGGAACGAACCTCCTCCAAAACCAGTGCCCCTTCCAGACGAACACCATCTCCTCGATGGGCACGTTCTTGGTCTCCGGCAGGAAGAAGGCCACGAACGCGGTCATTATGAGCACCCATCCGCCGAAGAAGAAGAAGAGGCCGAACTTCATGTGGCAGAGCATCGCTAGGAACGTCTGGGCGATGACGAAGGTGATCAGCATGTTGACCGACACCGTTATGCTCTGCCCCGCCGACCGAACCTCCAGCGGGAATATCTCGCTCGGGACCAGCCACCCCAGTGGCCCCCACGACCACGCAAACCCCGCCACGTAGGTGCACACGAAGAGCAGTATGAAGGTCGACAGCGTCTTGGAGGGCTTTATCAATGTCCCGCTCGTCCCGAACATGACCGCCATCAGCGTCCCAACGATGATCTGACTGACGAGCATCTGTACCCCGCCCTGCAGGAAGAGCTTCCGCCGGCCGAGCCTGTCGACAGTGGCGATCGAGACCAAGGTGGCGAACAGGTTCACGAGGCCGATGACGACCGCGGACACGAGCGAGGCGTCGTCCCCGAACCCGATGGTCTTGAAGAGGACCGGGGCGTAGAACATGATGACGTTGATGCCCGAGACCTGCTGGAAGAAGGGGACGAGCACGGCGACGGTGAGCTGTGGCCTGTACTTCCTGTCGAGGATGTTCCTCCATGGGTGCTCGACCGTCTTCGCCTCCTCGCTGGCGGCCACCAGGTCGTCGTACTCGGCCTGCACCTCGTCCGTGCCCCGGATCCTCCTGAGCATCGCCTTGGCCTTCTCCTGGTGGCCGCGGTCGATTAGGGAGTTGGGGGTGTCGGGGAGGATCAGGGCGCCGACGGTGATGATGGCCGCGGGGACCGCGGCGAGGCCCAGGCTCAGGCGCCAACCCCACCCGCCATTGATTTTTGTGGTACCGTAGTTGATGAGGTTGGCGACCAAGATCCCGAGGGTGGTCATGAGCTGGAAGCAGATGTTGAGCATGCCTCGGAGCCTCGCAGGCGCCATTTCGGACAGGTAGAGCGGCACCGACTGTAGATTTAACCATCAACATAAAATTAAATTTTGTTAGATACCATACAATGCACCGGGTTGGCACCTACGCGTGTAGGATCATGTGATCGTTCAACGCGATATGGACCGTTCGATCAAGTACGATCTACGTCGCTCTTACGCGCGTAGGAGCCAACCTGGTCCGGTATGTAACAGGCGTTAGATGAAGTCGTCAGGTCACCTGATTAGCGAACCCAACGCCGACGCCGAGGAGGATGCGGCCGAGGATGAGCATGAGCACATTCTCCGCGGCCCCGTTCAGCGCAGAGCCAACGAGGAACGTGATGCCGCCCCCAAACATGGACCACTTCCTCCCGAAAGCACTGGTGATCCGCGAGGCGAAGAAGGAGGCGACCAGCGCCGCCAGATACAGGGACGACGTGAACGCCGTCAGCAGCTGGCTGTCGAACTTGCAGTACTGGCTCGTGCTCGTGTCCTCCTTCTCCTTGCGGTACACCGACGGAAAGAACTTCACCAAGAAGGAATCCATTGATGTCACCCCCCCTACAAAAAGAGAGAGAGAGAGTTATATATAAATGCATGATTAATTTTGTTTGGATTAGCATATAGTTACCTGAAATCCCAATATCATAGCCAAAAATGAGACCACCAGTTGCGGCCACAAGACATGCGATGAACACGAAGAGCGTCATCTTGCCGGGATATTCCTTCCCTTCGTCGGTCTTCACCATCGCTCCTCCTGCCATCGGACTCTACTTCGAGACTCTACACGCACACACAAGACAGAGCCTTGAGCAACGGGAGGTAGTATATATAGGCTTAGAGATGGGAGATGGTGGCGATTGGTGAAACATCCATTGGCTCTTCATTCTGCATCCTCTGCCAGTTTTGGGCCAACACGTCAGCACTGAGAAGGCCGAAAATGCTATCCAAAAGAAGACGAGAAATATTAGGAAACTTTTTTTGAAGGTGCATGAACTCTGCTTGCCTGTGGGTTTAGTAGAATTATTTTCGTATTTTACTTGTAAAATTATTCTCATAACATTTTTATCCATTTATTCTCGTAACGCCCGCCCTTGTTGATTTATGTTTACGCCGAAACATCGGTTACAGTGAATCACTTCAAGAATAATATTATATATCTTCAAAATTATCCGGGGTTTAAAAAGGAAATAAAAGAGGAAAAAATAGCCGACAGTTGTACGTGGCTGGCAGTGCATTCATCTTTGTTTTTATCTCATGGGATAATTAGAGTGGGGAAAAGGGAGTGAATGGGATAATCTTATCTAAATTCATTTAATCCATAATTAAATTTTTCCTTACATTAAAAGGCCATAATAATTTAATTGCCAGTAGTAAATAGCTGCATTTAATATTTTCTAATTTCTTTTTGGTGGCAATATTTAGAACATTTATACCATACATACGGCATGTTGCATTGATTTTTGGATTTAATTAGGGCAAGTCCATGGGGGGCTTTTGCCAAAATGTGGGTGGGGGGGATTTTGGCCAAAATCCCCCTCCAATATGCGCTTCATATCCCGCGGTGGGCTTTTCCCAAAATGCCAGGGTGGTGATTTTGGCCGAATTTTCCCAAAAAAATACAAATTTTTGAAGGAAAAAAAACCATTGTTTCAATAATCCCGCATTTTAAACCCAAAATCCTCAAAATCCCGCATTTTAAGTGGGGCTTCTCGTTGGAATGCTTTGGAGGGGGGGGAGGGGAGGGGGCATTTTGGAGGGGGGTTTTTTTTGCAAAAAACCCTCAAAATGCCCCCCAAAATGTGCTCGTTGGACTTGGCCTCAGAAACTATCCAAACCCCAACCACAATATAAAATCAAGATTTAAAAAAAGATAATAATATGTATCATACGCCATATGAGAGGGTATCTCATATGCCCTCTCACATAAAAGGGGCAAGTACAAGCCCACATGGGTTTGTACTTGTTGTACTTGACCCTCTTTATGTGAGAGGGCATATGAGACACCCTCTTATATGGCGTATGATACCCATTAATCCCTTAAAAAAACTCATTTCACATTATTATTTAGCTCTACGTAGGTATGTGATAGAGATGCATCATCAATTATGCATGAAAGAATCATGTAGTTAGCCTGTAAGGTTTGAGTCATACAATACAATACAATATCATCTTCGAGAATCAAAACATTTTGTCAAATGAAACGTGGTTGGAGACAAATATGTACCCGTCATGGCTACAAAATATGAAAAAGAGGTGTAACAAACCGATTCGAAGAAAGGAAGATGACAAGGATGAATCATCACGGAAAAACTTTTAAGCATTGCAAGAGTTCAAACGGTGTGATTACAAAATTAAGATGAATCAAGTGAGAAGATGATAAAATAATCGAAGCTAACGAGTATAGACTAAAAGAAACCGTATGAGAATGAGATTGCAGCAACAAAAACAAGTATCGTGTTGCTCAGAGTCAAGTACACTTGAATGTTTTATATTTTAGAGAAAGACATCAAAAGTGATGAATTTGATAACACATGACATCTGTATGTGAGAAAATTTTGATGATTGTTATCTGAGGAAACCAGCGGGCAGATGGCAAAAGCCCAATCAAGAGTGAAATTTATACACACTCCAGCATAAGTCACAAATTAAAAGGAGAAGCTGATTAGCAAGTCTTGGATAGTTGGATACAACACAAGGATTGTGGAACTGATCGAACATCATGATCACCTATTTGTTGCCACAGAAACTGAACCGACATTATTCGTTGCGCCATTACACGCTGATTCCATACAGAATTGTCCTTGGGATGATGATGTTGATGCAAAGTCCGTTTGCGTGGTAATGTAGCAAGCCAGCCAAACAAAGCATTCATGGTGGTCCAAAAAAGAGAGATGAAAGAATAAACGAGAAACATCTTGAGTGAAATTGTGTTGATATTCTGTGGAATATTGAATCCCAGCCGCATGGGACCTCAAAATTTCCACCCTAAAACATATAAATGAACATACATGTGCCTCAGGATTTTGCTTGCAAAATAGAATTAACTAATATGATATATAACAGTGATATAATGAACAATTCTGATAACAGTTGATCATCTATCATCACATGACACCAGATGGGGTTCTCATACCATAGCATTTCAGTGTTGTATCATAATGGATGCATTTATAATCCAGAAACTCACACCAAATTGGGATAGACGTTTTTAGTGCCTCCTTCAGCTCATGTCACAAAAATTAATGCATGATTTTTGTCATCACAAAGACAGATTAACATCTCAAAGGTTGAAGAACCCAAAAAAAAAGGCAGGTAGAAAACATAAATTGTAGTGCAACCGATGATTGCTACAAAACTTATCAACCCTCGCTATAATCATCTTGAATGGGACAACAAATATATACAACAACAATTCCAATATAAGCTCTCCATGGTAACACAATGGAAGAAATGCAAGAACACCATTGAAGCAATACTGCCCAAGATAACTGTACAGATGCCTTCACATATACTATATTGTCATCGGAAGAATTTTCTGACTAGTGTTGACATGTGGCTTAATCTCCCATGATGCCAACTCTCCGGCCTCTTCTGGTTGAACGAATGGCAGTGAGATCTCTTTAATCATCAGGTCACCACAGAACGGGCACTCACTTGCTATAGCATCATCAAGCTGTGATCGCAACTGCAGAATGATTGAGGAAATATTGGCGCCAAAAGATTTTAATTTTCAAAAATGCAATGAAGTAATAGATTTAATGAAGGAAGATCAAATTGCGGCCTTGAACAATTGTACTTGGCATACATCAGTATCTTAGATTAAACTGACCTTATCAGCTGGAGTCATGTTCGTGATGGAATCCTCACTAGGACCAACATTTGAGTCCCTTGTTGCCTTCGCTGCAAGCAAACTGAGTTGAGTCTGAAGGCCCTGAATGTATTCGGCCTATAACCAATAATGTAACAAATAGTAAGGTTGAGTCTAAGCACACGAAATACGTTAATTAGTGTTAAAAATTGAAATAGAAAATATTTTTCAGAATAAAGTCCATACCCCAACTGGGGAGTTTGGGTGTCTGTGTTGTTTATAAAGAAAAAATATACAAGAATATAAATAGGAGTACAGTTCATAGTTGACTACTATTCCAAAATTGCATATTATAATCCATATCTCTAAACTAATTCTAAACTAGAAATATACTATTTCATAATACTCTCACACGAACTGGAGCATACATAATGCATGTAACAAACAAATTTAACTTATACTCTTCATGTCACGTACCAATAATCACATGTATCTAAATCTCCTGAAATTGTTAAACCATCTGAATTCACTTAAACATTGGATTCCTTGAATTTTCGAAGACTATGTACCGCTAGAAACTACTGTACCTCGACCTTCAAATCGGCTACCTTCAAGCTAAAGTCTCACCTTCGACCATCACCATGACCACGACCACATTGACATCCATGTTGTACTTTGACCAAATCTTGAAAACCAAATCAAACAAGCTCTTGAAAACTAAAAAAAACTGACTTTACCAAAACCAAATTCATTCTCTAAAACCGAATGCCAAACAAAACTAAATTCCATAAAACAAACAAACTCCTGATAACCAAAATGTCTCCAAACTCCAAAGTCTCAAAAGATTAAACCAATCTCTCGAAAAAGAAACTCCCAATGAAAACAAACTTCAAACTTCCAAAAACAAAGTGAAGCCAATGATAACCATATGCAATCAAATCCAACAACAAATGATTACGTCCAAGCAATGAAAATATTCAACCAACCAATGACAACCATCACACGACAATGATGACTTTCAAACAACATTTCAACAACAATAATCAATGCTAACTTTCCGAAGCCAACCAATGACAACTTTCACCAACCAAAGTTTATCAATAAATTATTAACAAACCAATAACAATCAAATCCAATGATGATTAACAACAAATCTTACTCAACGTCAACTTTCGATCAAAGACAACAAATACCACTTTTTCAACTAACCACGATCTATAAAAACAAAAGACTTTTCTTTCTAGATCATAACACTATAGCACCAGGTACAGTAGCACTACGGTACTGCTAGGTGCATCACTACAGTAATTTTTTGGAGTTGATGTAAGGAATAAATCAATAGGTTTGGGTTTGGGTTTGGGTTTCGGTATGATTGGTTTTGGGTTCTATTACAAGGGTTAGAATTGGAAGATCAAAGAGGAGGAAGATTTTTATTTCATTATCAAAAGGTCAAGATAAGTTAAAAATATAAATAAGGAGAAAGAAATTTAAGTTGTGGCATTAATCTCATGTTAAAAATTGTAATAGAAAATATTATTCAGAATAAAAGCACCCGGCAAATCGGGATATTATGGCTGCTTATATAGAAAATACAAGAATACAATTACGAGTACAATTCATATTTGACATCTTATTTTACTACTATTCTAAGCTTAAAACTATAACTCCTAGCTCTATACTAATGCTAAACTAAAAAACATATTATTCATTACCAGATAGCAAATACAAATTCAAAAGTTAAGACCATCTACAACAAATTAGTTAAGGCCAATGTAACACATTTGGTAATAGCAAGATGTTATATTGTATCCGATATTCTTTCTTTCCAAGTCGTCATCACCTATTGTAATGGGGATTAACAGCAGACATAAATTTCTTACCAAATTCCAATTGACCTCGTTATAAAAAAGGTGTCATAATAGCTAGAGTCTATATACACACCATCAGAGGTATCCTTGCCTATTAGAGAAAAGATCATGTTATGTTTAACTGTTTGCACGTAAGGGTTTTACCAAACCTCCAATTGATAACAGAGAAAACATGCATTCAATAATTTATAATTTTTGGTCCAGCTTCTGCTGGACATGGTGGTGGTGACGCTTGGGCAGCGGTGGTCAGATCTCAAGATTCACAAAGTTTCACCCATGCTGCATAGGTGCATTCTCAATGGAATACTAGGGGTGTTGAAGATAAAAAAAGAAATTTCAAGCACTACCTTAAGGCTGGGTTCAGGAAACGTAATCATTGCCATATATTACCTACATGTACCTAATGCCTGAAAACAATGTACTTCCTTATGAGGCATCTCCCCTTCTTCATCCAAGTAACTAATCTTGATCCTCATCAATTATTACCTAAAACTAAACCATATGTGTCAGCAAACCATTCTCACTTTCAGAGATCTTCGGCAGCTCCACATGTATTTCTCAGCAACAGGGCACAAAAAGTAAGATAGGAAAAAAAAATGTCTGCCTACTATAAACTGGTGTAGGCTGGACGAGATCCTACTAACTGAAACTGACAAGAAATGAAATATAAAAACTAGAGTAAAAGGTAATGAACAGGAAAATTTTCCTAAAGCAACTGTTCCGAGTGATATCCAAACAGAATTTCAGTCCAGATGAAAATATATTGTTCACATATGCACTTTGATGATTTTGAACCACAAAAAGCCACCACACTAGGTGTCTGAATGGCCATATAATATACTAATTTCATTTCAATGTTCAACTATATTTTTCTCCATTCCAAAGAAAAATAAATACCATAAGAGAGAACTCCAAGGAAATGGGAGGACTCAAGGTTTATATATGTAATACCCCTTAGTTTTATTAAATATTTAAGCATGCCCCAACATCTATCATTTTCCTCCATTTTCATGTTCTTTAACATCCCAAGAAACTCACTCTCAGCCAGCTTAATTACGGATTTGTCATTGGGACTTTTCACTTCGCCCCTCCCTTTTTTTGCAATTTAACACTGCTTTTCCTTTTACCTTCACACAATATCCACACTAACACACTCTTATATCTCTATCTTTATTGTCACTGTGCATGGGCCTCGCATCCCATGGGTGGATTTTTTTGGATTCCCGTTATGTGCACCGGTTATTTCTATCTATTATACAATTGAGGCCTCTGTCACCATGTGATAGTGTCACATCGCCATATGAGATGACACATCATCCCACGGACCCCAAAAGCCATCCAAAAACCCAAAATTTTGCTTTGCTTGGTGGATAAAGTAATTTAAAAAGCATTTTTTTGGGATCCACGACCAGATTAAGATTGAGATCATGCCACGACATCACAGATTAGCGGCTCGGGGTCTAACCACCCGTGGCTTTTCCCCTCTTCAGATTATGCACCATCATGATATCAAAGTTAAAACTTGTAGATTGTAAAAACACGATACAAAACACCAAAAATATCTCTAGATTAATCTAGGATTTATGTGGATTTTGTTGAGATTTATTGTAGATTTTTTGAAGCTCCAAATACTGATTTTCTGAAGCCCAGAAGTTGGATTTTCTAAAGGCCAAACGGATGAATAGTGTGGCCTAGCCCATGTTTATATTCAGGATTTTATAGCAGCGACTGCTCACTTACGTGTGGCCCGCGATCTCACGGCCCACAGGAGCAGCCCGTGCACATGCTCAGCGCGTGGCATGAACGCTGTGTGTGCCACGTGGCGGGCACAAGACAGATCGTGCCTCATGTGCGGTTTGTTGGGATTCGGCCACGCGATGGAATCTGGGCGATAGAAGCTTCGATCGGATGGCTGAGCAGCATCGGGCATGGGCGCGGGCGCATCACATGGAGCGGGTCGGAATCCGATTCTAACCCGGATTTGGTACTATTCATCCAGACCCATTAAGGATTGTAACTGTATTTAAATCATTGTTTCGGCTAGGGTTTGAGAGCGAATTTCATGTGAATTTCTTGTATAAGTTTGCGACCACCTGTAAAAAATACAAAGAGCAAACTGAGGACCAATGGAAGTTTGTTTGAGAACCAAAAGATGGATTTCTCCATTGTTTTCTTCTCCGAATTATTAATGGATGTGGTTATTTTATTGAACCAAACATCATAACTGATAATCCAAGATTATTGAATTATCAATGATCTCCCAAATTCAATTCGATGTATACCAAGTATTGGGTGGAACCAGTAGATATCTTGGTATAAAGTGCATGCTAATCTTTTGTTTTGCGTTATATTTCACATATATTGTTGTGTTGTGTGTTTTATAGAGAAAGTTATTAGCTTTATTTGTTGGTTCAACATAATAGAATTCTGCGAGACGAATGTTTTCTTGATAAGCCTATCAATAGAGCCTAAGGGCCCAGAAAAAGATGAAGTCAATCCCCCCCATAAGTAACAAGAGAATTGCTCTATGCACCTTAAATGAGGTGCATAGAGGTGACAACTTGCTAAAATGAGATATAAAAACCTTAAAATGTGTCATATCTTAGCAAATCTTTGCTATTATAAGCCCTATCACCTCCATGCACCTCATTTTAGCAAAGAACCCGATCAATCCGATCAGACCACCGCAATGAGAACGAACCTCTTGGTGCCAAGTGTTCGAGCTCGGAGGAGTCACTCAGGATGGTTCTATTCCTGAGCTGCTGGGGGCCTAACTGAGGATGCATTTCTGTTTCTTATCTGATGTGCATTTTTATCACAGCGTGTTCATATATATCGGCATATTGATTTCAGACTTGTTTGATGTCCCGGGCTTGCGAATGTAAATGAAACGTTATTTTGTTTATGGTTGTGTTGTTACGTTTCATTATCATCGGTTTAATGAAACGGTCGAGATTTGCATTCACTAATACTGACATCGTTGGAGTAATTCTCTACCAGCTCTGTGTTCTAATGTATCTTATATTAGGAGCAAATTCATTTGCATCATTCACTATCGATATGTTAAGAAATCTGACAGCTTCATTGTCTTTCTTGTAGGCAATCTGAGATCTAGCTGAGAGCAAAGTCCCCAGTCTCAGTTACCAGTCTACTTACTGTATCTATCCGTCCTCATAATACAGTCAGTGCATATATATATTATCACCAATCCTCAATACAAGCTTTATATTATCATCAATCCTTAACTTCAAATTTTTAGATAATACCAATCTTTTACCTAAATTTTAGACAAGCACCAATTTTTCATTTGAATTTTAAGATGAGTACAGATAACTCAATTTAGACTTTGGATGAGTACCGATCCTCGATTTAAACAAGTACTAGTCCTTAATTTAAATTTGAGACGTGCGCTAATTCTCAAATTAAAGTTTAGAAAAGTATTGATCGTTAATTTAAGTCTTCGATAAGTACTAAATCTTCGGTTTAAATTTTAGATAATTATTGAATCCCTTGTTTAAATTGTACTTTAATGCTAATCGTCCGTTCAAATCAGTTGAAGGTAGCCTGTTGATGAAATACGTCGCATATGTCACGGCTTCTGCCCAAAACTCATTCGTTAGGTCGGATGTAGATTACATACATCGGACCTTCTCTATCATGGTCCGATTCGTCCTCTCGGCTACTCTGTTCTGCTGCGGTGTACCATTAACGGTGAAGTGTTTCTGAATCCCCTCTCTTCTGCAGTACTCATTGAAGGGGTCCGACCTATACTCTCCGTCGTCGTCACTTCGAAGTCTCTTGGCTTACTTGCCGGTCTGTTTCTCAATCAATGTCTTTCACTCTACGAATTTACTCAATCAATGTGTTTTTTGATATTGTGTCCGATTTTTAACAAGTGGTATCAGAGCTATTGGTGAGGAAGAAGTAAGGAGTCAAGGTGTCGTCGTTTACATCGTTCAAGGTCGACAAGCTCACTGGGAGAAACGAATTCAATCTTTGGAGATTAAAGATGAAGGCTTTTCTTATGAGAGATGGTTGCTCACAAATTGTCTTTGAGAAAGACATTTTTGACAAGAATGTCACGGAGGCACAAAAGTCTGAGATGGAGCGAAAGGCGTTAAACACACTACTGTTATCACTTTCAGATGAAGTGTCTAGAAAGGTGTCTGAGGAGGCTACTGCTGATAAGCTTTGGAAGAAGCCAGAGTCGCTCTATGCAAAGAAGAATCTGACGAGCAGGTTTTATTTGATGCAATAGCCATATGTGCTGAAGATGAGAGAGGGAGCCCACGTCAAGGATCACATGGACGCTTTCATGAAGATTGTGTCTGATTTGCGGAGCATGGGGGTGAAAATCGAGGACAACCACTTGGCGATGATATTATTATGTTCTCTGACAGATGATTTCGACCCATTAGTCAGGTCAATAGTATATGTGCGTGAAACATTATATCTAGAGGAGGTAGAACCCAGGTACACTCTGAGGTTATTTGTGTCAAAGTGACTGCACGAGAAGGTGGTTATCAAGGGGATGCACGATTCATCAGGAGACGTTAGGATTCCAGAGGCGGCCATGGTTTTAAGGACATGATTCGTTCAAGATCTAATCATGAGGGCGCAGGGACAGGTGTCACTTGTGCAAGGAGACATGACATTAGAAACAAGATTGTCCCAAGCTAAAGAAGAATGGAAAAGGCAAGGATGAAGCTTCTGGTTCTACCTCGGTGGGGATCAGTAGCAATAGCAGTGATGATGGTGAAGATTAAACCAATCTCTCGAAAAAGAAACTCCCAATGAAAACAAACTTCAAACTTCCAAAAACAAAGTGAAGCCAATGATAACCATATGCAATCAAATCCAACGACAAATGATTACTTCCAAGCAATGAAAACATTCAACCAACCAATGAAAACCATCACACGACAATGATGACTTTCAAACAACATTTCAACAACAATAATCAAGATAACTTTCCGAAGCCAACCAATGACAGCTTTCACCAGCCAACTTTTATCAATAAATTATTAACAAACCAATAACAATCAAATCCAATGATGATTAACAACAAATCTTACTCAACGTCAACTTTCGATCAAAGACAACAAATACCACTTTTTCAACTAACCACGATCTATAAAAACAAAAGACTTTTCTTTCTAGATCATAACACTATAGCACCAGGTGCAGTAGCACTACAGTACTGCTAGGTGTGTCGCTACAGTAATTTTTTGGAGTTGATGTAAGGAATAGATCAATGGGTTTGGGTTTTGGTATGATTGGTTTTGGGTTCTATTACGAGGGTTAGAATTGGAAGATCAAAGAGGAGGAAGATTTTGTTTCAATATCAAAAGGTCAACATAAGTTAGAAATATAAATAAGGAGAAAGAAATTTAAGTTGTGGCATTAATCTCGTGTTAAAAATTGCAATAGAAAATATTATTCAGAATAAAAGCACCCGGCAAATCGGGATATTATGGCTGCTTATATAGAAAATACAAGAATACAATTATGAGTACAATTCATATTTGACATCTTATTTTACTACTATTCTAAGCTTAAAACTATAATTCCTAGCTCTATACTAATGCTAAACTAAAAAAAAAATTATTCTTTACCAGATAGCAAATACAAATTCAAAAGTTAAGACCATCTAAAACAAATTAGTTATATAGAAAATACAAGAATACAATTATGAGTACAATTCATATTCGACATCTTATTTTACTACTATTCTAAGCTTAAAACTATAATTCCTAGCTCTATACTAATGCTAAACTAAAAAACATATTATTCATTACCAGATAGCAAATACAAATTCAAAAGTTAAGACCATCTACAACAAATTAGGTAAGGCCAATGTAACACATTTGGTAATAGCAAGATGTTATATTGTATCCGATATTCTTTCTTTCCAAGTTGTCATCACCTATTGTAATGGGGATTAACAGCTGACATAAATTTCTTACCAAATTCCAATTGACCTCGTTATAAAAAAGGTGTCATAATAGCTAGAGTCTATATACACACACCATCAGGGGTATCCTTGCCTATTAGAGAAAAGATCATGTTATGTTTAACTGTTTGCACGTAAGGGTTTTACCAAACCTCCAATTGATAACAGAGAAAACATGCATTCAATAATTTATAATTTTTGGTCCAGCTTCTGCTGGACACGGTGGTGGTGACGCTTGGGCAGCGGTGGTCAGATCTCAAGATTCACATAGTTGCATCCATGCTGCAGAGGTGCATTCTCAATGGAATACTAGGGGTGTTAAAGATAAAAAAAAGAAATTTCAAGCACCACCTTAAGGCTGGGTTCAGGAAATGTAGTCATTGCCATATATTACCTCAGGTACCTGATGCCTGAAAACAATGCACTTCCCTATGAGGCATCTCCCCTTCTTCATCCAAGTAACTAATCTTGATCCTCATCAATTATTACCTAAAAGTAAACCCTATGTGTTAGCAAACCATTCTCACTTTCAGACATCTCCGGCAGCTTCCACTTGTATTTCTCAGCAACAGGGCACAAAAAGTAAGATAGGAAAAAAAATAATGTCTGGCTGCTATAAACTAGTGTAGGCTGGACGAGATCCTACTAACTGAAACTGACAGGAAATGAAATATAAAAACTAGAGTAAAAGGGAATGAACAGGAAAATTTTCCTAAATCAACTGTTCCGAGTCTACAAGAGAATGATATGCAAACAGAATTTCAGTCCAGATGAAAATATATTGTTCCCATATGCACTTTGATGATTTTGAACCACAAAAAGCCACCACACTAGGTGTCTGAATGGCCATATAATATACTAATTTCAATGTTCAACTATATTTTTCTTCATTCCAAAGAAAAATAAATACCATAAGAGAGAACTCGGAGGAAATGGGAGGGCTCAAGGTTTATATATGTATACCCCTTAGTTTTATTAAATACTTAAGAATGCCCAACTAATAAACACACACATAATTTTTTTTGGAAGGTAAGTGTGTTTCTATATTAATATGAAAAACAAGACTACAAGGGAGAGAGAAGAGGAAGCTAGAGAGGGAAGAGGGCACAAGCGCCGTCACCCTCCACTACCCCCCAAACAGTAGCTCCAAAGTAAACAAGAGGTTTGGCAAACAAGCCAACTTCTCAAAGCAGAAACTCACAAGAGACTACACGTCTCAAATCAACCCCCAATTAGCAAGGGAGCCAGTAGCTGAAGGATGGTCACTCTCAATGTGTCGAAGCGCAATCCTGACGTCCGCAGAGATAACATCGAAGAGGAGGGTCTTGAGTGAACTAACACCCCCAAATACTATTCGATTGTGCTTCCTCCAAATATGCCAAACCATAGCCGCCAGAACGGTCTTGACCAAGGTGCCAATACTATCCTTCTTCTGAAAGGTGATAAGAAACAGGTCACTCACACCAGAAAGAGAAGAAGGCAGCGAACCCATCACGCCTAACTTGAGCATGCATCTGCTGAGGATGTACATCGTATAACCACACTCAAAAAGAGATGATCAACAGTCTCCTGGGATCCATCGTCACAAAGAACACAGAGGGGTGAGGTAGCAACCCCCCATCGAATAAGTATGTCCCGAGTGAGGAGCTTGTCATGCATAGCCCGAAGAAGAATGATAGCCATCTTGGAAATATGCCCCCGAAACCAAACAATCCCAAAATACGGAAATCTAGGCCTAGAGGCACGCGAATCCTCCCAGGCCTCTCTCAAGGAGCAGCTGTCATTGGGGATACAGGACCAAGAATCCTCACCCCTAGTAATGGCAATGTGACTAAGCAGGGGCTGAACATCCAAGATAGCCGGGGCATTAGTCCAACCAGATGCATTCCAATAATCACAAACAAGCTTCCGCTCATCACTAGCTGGCACATCATAAACATCACAAAGGGGTCTACATGGGAGCCAGTTATCATACCAAAAGATAGTAGTAGTGACATCCCTGACATATTGCCTGATAAGCCTCTTAGATGCATCCCGACAAGAGATGAGAAATTTCCATGTACCAGATTGTATAGGGTTTGCTTTGGCCAAATAAAACCCAACAACATCCCTCATATTATGAAATCTCATGTAAGAGGCCTAAGCCCCCTTATGAGTACGCCACCTCCAGGTTAATCGAACTCCATAGGCCTTATTAAGCTCAGAGAGCTTTCTGAGACCACCACCACCTTCAACCTTGGGCGCACACAACTCATTTCAAGCCCACCTATTCAATTTGCCCCAAATAAACTTCCTACACAAAGAAGTGATCGAACACAATACAGACTTAGGAATCTGAAATGCCTGCATCCAGAAAGATACCATACCATAGATGATCGATTTTACCAACTCAACACGGCCAGATATAGAAAGGAGGGAGGATGACCATCTCTGAAGTCTGCTTCTGCACTTATCAATAAGCCGGGAATACATGGATGCCTTGAGGTATTTCGCAGAGAGAGGAAGCCCTAAATAAGTGGAAAAAGATGACATAAGGCGTAATCCCAAAAAACTGGCCAAGCTACGTGGTTCCTTGGCCCCATGCTGAACATAACTACACTATTGCCCCAATTAACATCCAAACCAGTGAGATGCTTAAAGGATAGCAGAAGGTCCTTCAAACCAACAAAAGATCTAGCATCAGCATGACAAAAGACCAATAGATCATCTGCAACTAAAAGATGGGTAATTGTCCCAATACGCTTCAAAGGGATGATAATTCTTGAGGCATTGGCTCTGGCCATCAATAAAGAGAATGCTTCCATAACCACAACAAAGAGGTAAGGAAAAAGAGGATTGCCCTGCCTCAGGCCCCTATTAGAATGAAACATACCATAGGGGGAGCCATTAACAAGCACAGAGAAAGAGGGAGTGGTGAAGCTATCATAGATCCAACCAACAATTCTGCTCCTGAACCCAATCTGGCTGAGCATAAAACATACAAACTCCCGATTCACACAATCAAAAGCTTTCCGAAGGTCAAGCTTAATACAAGCCCTAGTACCTGTGGGATTACTAATATCCCGAATATGTTCATGGGCTAGCAAAGCAGAATCAGCCAACAACCGACCTTTAAGGAAAGCAGCTTCGTTAAGGGAAATAAGATCCATAATCAACCATTTGAGCTTGTTACACAATACCTTGCTGATGATTTTATATGAAACATTACAGCAAGCAATAGGCATATAATTTCCTAGCTCAGATGCATTAAGTCCCTTAGGGACAAGGGTCAAAAATGTATGATTAATTTGCCTCAGAATTTTACCAGAACGGAAGAAAGATAGTATCGACATAGTAACATCACTATCAACAACTTTCCAAGCATTCTGATAAACGAAACCATTAAACCCATCAGGACCAGGGGCTTTATCGGTCCCAATCTGAAAGACAGCCAACTTCACCTCCTCTAGAATGGGTCTCTCTACCCCAAGCCGTAGCTTCATTAGTAAGGATTCTCTTGGTTAATAGGAGGGAAAAAGCATTCACGTAATCATTCTGATTATAAAGATCCTCATAGAATTTTGGGGCATCAATCTTGAGTTTTAAAATGGCATCATCACAAGAACCATCAGAAGCAACCAGATGACCAAGATTATTATGGCTATGACGAGATCTAATAATAGTATAAAAAACTTAGTGTTGTGGTCCTCCAGATGCAACCAATCTTACCTACTTTTTTGTCTTAGATTAGACTCCTCAACATCAATAGCATCAGTCAAACGATAAAACACACATATACATATACATATACATATGTACACATGTACATATGATTAGTTGATAGCTAATCAATCATAAATAGTATTGTGTGCAATCATTGTCAGTTAATAGATGTGAATAAATAAATAATAAAGTATGTCCTTTATCTTAAGTAATTGACTTGGCACCTTAAGATGAAGTGCCGATGACATGGCATCTTAGGATAATGTGGTGATGACATGGCATATCGGGATGACATGATGATGACATGGCACCTCACGATAATGTAGCGATAATGTGGCACCTTACGATGGCGCGATAATATAGCCTAGAAATTTAAAAAATGCCACTGAATGCAATCTCATCACAATGACATGACACCTTAAGATGACGGGGCGATGACTTGGTACAAACTGAGGATGAAGTGGCATTCTAGATTATTCTCATGATAAAGTTTCCATGTAGAGTGTTCAAGTATCATGAATATTTTGATAATGATATACTTTTATGGTTAATTATAGATATTTCTAGGATGGAAGTTTCAGAGAATAAATCTTAATCACTAATCTACGGAATACTCTAGATATTCAATCCTAGCCATTTATTACAAGGAGGTTAGATGAAGATATTTTACTTGTCCAAGATTCTTGAAGAAACTTCTAGTTTGAGAAAATTCTATGATCCGTTTTTGAGAAATATCTAAGACTTCAAAACTTAAGGGCTAAGTTAATCTGCCTTAGGTATTAAGTTTTCAATACCTATAAATAGGACTTATTGTTTCTCTTTCCATCCAACTAAATCCCAAGCTAAAGTTTAGAGAATGAATAAAATATAATAAAAAAGAGAAAGCAAGGAGGACTATAAAGAAAGAAGCGATTGTCGTCAATTAATCGGTAAGTGATGAATGCATATTTTGTAGTTTATGTATTCTTAATAATCGTAAGCTACATAATTGACATGTTTATATTATTTATATCGATAGATGCATATGCATGTATTTTGATTTATTGATAGTTTATGCATGACATGATTATTTCATGTATAACATGGATGCTGGTTGACATCACATATGAGCCCCATATGCATATTATACCCTTTCATGTTAGAGATATGTGAAGATACATATGTACAGGTGGTATTATTGGCTACTAATTATGCACTGTTATGCATATTTGAACTGTGTTGAATACACTATGTTTATTAGTTTTTCATAAATATTTTTTACCCGTGCATATGTATGCTTCTGTTTAGTTATACGGTATACATTGAATCTAAGTAAGCCATATATGATCTCAATATGTTCTCTCCATGAGGGTGTTTTCTGTGCAGATCTTGGTTAAGATATCCCAGCCACATGCTTATAGTAGTAAGACCCAAATCAACCGTGATCGTAATGGGCACATGATCGTCTAGTTTCACTTTATAATTATTATTTATCAAAGCATGTTACCTTTTGTTTAGCATACATGAAGTATACATGTCCATTTGCATATTTTTTCTTATTCAGTTTTCACACTTAAATAGCTTAACATACTTCACTCACTTATTAAACAATTAGCCCAACTACAATTTTTGTATGATCCACATACTAAGTAACTAGCCAATTTAGATAGCCATAAGTCAGGAGCTCATCGAGAATTTGATCTTCTAGCATTATATGTTGATCTTTGGATTTAGAACTTGACATTAGCCTTTGTGTAATACAGCTATGAGTGAAGAAGATAATGATATTATACATAATTTAATTAGAAATGATAATCGATATTATGATGTCTACATGATTAAAGATGATATATATGCTTCGTAGTTCTCTTGTACATAGAAATTGTGACCAATTGTCATTGGTCCCCTAATTGATGTTGATATTTTGATGGTTGTAAGGCATGCCAATATATGACAAAAATCAGCCTTTTTAATTTTATGTTCATTTTTGAATAGTTGTCATTATCATGCTGTTTATCATGAACTCTAGTCAATACTGAGGCAATTTGTTAAATTTAGCCCTATGCTCTGCCATTGGCACTCCATGCTCTTTCATGTCCATAAAAGAAAAAAATCTTCAATAACTCTATACTTCTTCAAGTAATTATGTTAAATCTATGAGTGGTAAAGTGTTCTCTTTCATTTCCAATCAAACTTTGGCATCTCCTCAAGTATGAATAACATAAACCACCTCACACTGCGAGAGATTTTAATGTTCTTCATTTGTGTTGTCTATTCATGTTCTAAAATCGATTAGAACTACCTTCTGACGACACCAATGACATCTTCCTTAAGCTTATCAAAGTCGCAACCTTCAACTATGTTGTGTTCTGTGGTTCTAAAGCTTTTCTCAAATGTTTAGCTTCCTTTGATTGCTTTACCAACAAATCCGTCTGTTTTTTCAACCAACTCTGCATGCTAGTTCGTTGTTCCCAATTGCATCTCAATAAACCCAATGAGATTCTTCATGCATAATTGTATGTCAAAACAATTTGTTGCCATCATAAGGGTACTAGTTCATGGATCCCATTCTCTGATCCCCATCTCTAAATGGCATCCTCAACTATTGAGACATCATCATTAGATGGGCTTGTGCTTGCATTTCGAGGATTAGGGTCATAACAGGATAGTACCAAAGCACAAGTTATAGTTCTTCAAGGCACCTAGGATATATGACGGATACTTGGGACTAAATTTAATATGGTTGATAGAGTTAAATGTGTCACGCTTGTCTAGTTGGTTGTTATCTTATTTTTAATCTAATGCCATATCAAGTTAGATTATTTTCATGATTCTAACTTCATCTTGATTAGTGTTACTAGGTTCCAATGGCTTGCAGTACGAAGCAGCTCCAGGTGTTCTCCACGAACCTCATTGCCCTAGAAGATGGCATTGCAGCTCTTTGCCATCCTTCAAAAATAGTACTGATCTGACAACATAGGAATGGATAAAAAGATAAAGAAGCACTTCAAAACTTAGAAGTATACAGAAAAGCTAAAGGTAATTTACGCAACCCACATGCTTAAGGGAGATGTCAAACTCTTGTAAAGAGCAAAATGGGCATTATAGTGCATGAAAAAGAGAATGTTCCTCTAAGAAATTTCAAGTTATCCAAGTATTTTCCTGTGTATGTTCAGACTCAGAAGAAAAAGGGTGTTTAGGTGTAAAGAGAAATGTTAATGGGATATGAGGGGCTAAAATTAGTGAATTGTCTTGGTATAAAGCTGAGTGAGAAGCATCATAGCAGAATAAGTTAGAAAATGTTCACAAATGAACATGTAAAGAAGGTGATTGTCCTCTTATCAGTAACCATCAAAAGGTAGAGGCGACAACATCGAACATATAAAAGACTAGTGATGCAACACACACACACACTTGGATCAGAAGAAGCAACATGAATTCAGAGGATGTTGATGGATCTGCAATTTTGGCCCATTATGGGCATTTTCGTAAGTTTCGGATTTTTAGGGGTCTTTTCGTAAGTTGTCTGTTTGGGGTTTTACTGAAACCTTTTTCTTTTTTCTGAATAGTATTTATAAGCGGTAGAGGGGAGGGAATTCTCATGCTTATTTTGTGATAACTTTTGGGAGAGATAGAGAATTCCCTCTTTTCCGGGAGAGTGCGGTCATCCTCTAGAATTGGCGACATGGGAGAGCGGTCCACCTCTTTAATGTAGCCAACTATCTTTTTATATTTAGTTTTTATTAATGAAAATCTGAACTTTCCTTCGAGTCCTATCAATTTGGTATCAAAGCGGTGAGATCCATGTCGGTGACAAGATCGAAGGATAGGTTCAACGCCTTCGAGGCAAAATACAACGGCGAGATTGAAGGTTTGAAGAAATCCTTGGATGAACTTAAGGCATCTGGTGAAGCAAGATCCAAGGAGATTGTTGATTCAAGAACCAAGGAGACTGATTCGAAGGTGGATGCACTTGTGCAAACCCTTGAGGCACATGAAGACATCTTGCAAGCCCTAAAGCAACAACTTTTGAATCTCATGACGGCAATGTACTCCGACATGGATGAAAACCCTAACCTAGGACAAAAAGGCGATGACGTTGGAGAAAGGGAAAGATGGATGAATACAACGATGGTTTGCTCTCTGATGCCGACGAATACTTCCAGGAAGGAGAAGAGATCATACATGGAGGAAACCATAGCCACCGCCCCCGGAATATCGACACGACCCCTGCAGCCCCTCTGCAGGGTTGGCCGACCCGCGCAGCCCCCTACAGAGGCAGCCAGCCCCTGCAGACCACCTGCATGGGTGGAAAACCCCCCTGCAGGGGCAGCCAGCCTCCCTCCACAGTCGGACAGCCCCTGCAGACCCACAACAGTGGTGTCCGGCCCTGCAGGGGCGGCCAACCCCTACAGTGACCCTGCAGGGCCGCCGGCTCCCTACAGGGGCACTGGCAGGGGCGCCTAGCCCTTGCATTGTCTCTGCAGGGCCGTTGGGGCCCTGCTGACTTCCAGCGAGACCACCGGGGACCCTGTGGCCCTCGACAACCTACAGATACACCGACGACCCCTGGCAACGTTCCCTGCGACCGGACGTCGATGTTAGTCTTCTACTTGGGCCTGAGGGTGACTTCGAGGACTACCAGGGCTTTCGTGGGCCTCGATATGCAGTAGAGAGGCGATGACGTCGAGTACTTCTAGCTTATGAAGAGTTCCAGGAGGATTATGACGAAGACCAAGGTTTCGAAAAGGATGTTGTCGACGACGCTTGGGAGGAGGATGTCAGGGGCCGCCATGGAGACAGGCAGAGGCCCATCGAGGGGCTATATGCATCACCAGGAGGTACGGTGTAACCATTACCATCCTCCTTACTATAGACATGTAAGAGGACGAGCAGATCAAGGACAATTTGAGATGGATAGTTAAGTGAGGAAGCTGAAGATGCCCATATTCGAGCGAGATGACCCTTATGGCTAGATTTACAGCGCAGAGAGATTCTTTTCGGTGACGCGAATGACGAATTGGCAGAAATTGGAGGCGATTGCCATTTGTTTCGAAGGAGATACGCTTTCTTGGTTTCTATAGAGGAAACAAAGGGCGCTTTTTCAATCATGTGATGAGCTCAAAGACCGTCTGGTGGACATGTTTCGTAATATCCAGTAGGAGAACCTACAGGAACAGTTGATGGCACTTAAACATGATGGCTTCGTCAAATAGTATATGAAGAAGTTTGAGTCACTCTCGAGGCGAGCCAGAGACATACCTGAGGAGACTTTGAGAGGGTGCTTCATGTAGGAGCTCAAGCCAAACATTTGAGAAGAGCTTCGCCTTCATTAACCTAGGAGACTGGTAAGTACGATAGACCTAGCACAGTTGGCAAAAAATCATCTTACGGAGGACAGGTCTAAAGGGACGGGAGACGTCTCCTCTCTTCACAGCCAGCCGGCGATAGGAGGACAGCAAGCATCAGCAGATGTAGATCAGGCCAGCAAAGAGAAGCACTGTGAGCCACAACTAAGAGAACAGTATAGAAATATGGCTGATGCAAAGATGCAGGAAAAGAGACTGACAGAGTTATGTTGCTGATGTGATGAGAGGTTTGCCCCAGGGCACCGATGTAGCGTACACAAGCTTCAATTACTGTCACTAGACAAGGATTAGGGAGACGATGGGGTGGAGGGAGAAGAGCCAAGGGGGATATGAGCATCTCCACTTAGAATAAGGCTGCCATAAACTTCATGCACCACCTTGAGGGCAAGGTGGATTTTCGGCGACGGAGTAATGATAGATCTGTAATTTTGGCTCATTATGTGCATTTTCGGATTTTTAGAAGTCTTTTCGTTATTTTTTAGTTTTTTTTGGGTTTTCTGTAATTTTGTCTTTTTCTGAATAGTATTTATATGTGGTAGAGTGTGAGGGAATTCTCATGCTTATTTTGTGAGAACTTTTGGAAGAGGTTGAAAATTCTCTTTTTCGGTAGAGTGCAGTCGTCCTCTAGAATTGACGACTTGGGAGAGCAGTCCACCTCTTTAACGTCACCAACTATCTTTTTATTTTCAGTTTTTATTAATAAAAATCCGAACTTTCCTTCGAGTCCTATCAGATGTTCAGAGAGAGATTAGTATGAAGACCTCTCTAGGTGGCCAAGGTCATCTACCGCTCTGACACACAGAATTGAGACAACTTATTCAGAGGACATATCACTAATTCACAAGCATGATGGACCACGCTACAAATGTTGGCATAACACATGGGTTTCAAGTATCGCAAGCATAGCCATATAGCAAAGAGATTGATAATTCAAGAAGTCCAAAATCTGGCACTCATGCCAGTCTGTCATGACAAGAATCACTGGGCTAGAAATTGGAGCTAGGGTAGAAGATAGAGAATGAAAAATAGCAGATTGACCTGTGCTTGCTGAAAAGCAGCCGGCCTTGCAGCGTGCATTTATGGAATTTACACAATCTAGTTTTAACTATTCAAATCAGAACTTGTATGATCATGTTAGGAACTACATCTTTTCTTCGAGATTGTTTTTGTTTTGCATTCAAATATTGTTTACCTTTCTCAAAATCGTCAAGTGAGTTTGGCTTAAAAAGTTGTTCATGGGTGTTTAATACCTACACGAGCTATGCTTTATCATATACTTCGAATACGTATATATAGTAAGAGTTGGCAGCATGTGTTCTGAAATGGCAACTGGCTTTGGGAAACATAAATCATTCTTTGATTGCTTTATGCAACTTCCCTTCTCCCAATTAGGTGTTTAATACCTAAACGAGCTATGCTTTATCATATACTTCGAATACCTATATATAGTAAGAGTTGGCAGCATGTATTCTGAAAGTGCAACTGGCTTTGGGAAACACAAATCATTCTTTGATTGCTTCATGCAACTTCCCTTCTCCCAATGAGACACCAAAACAACTTTTATGAGTTCCAGGAAATCAAATGCCTCTTAATTTTCACTACGTTTGAAGTAGACTATTTATGTATATTAATTGTATTGGGCGTACTGCCCAAATCCACTCTATGACACACTCTGCCTATATTAATCAATCAGATGGAGAGTAGAATCATATTCTTTTTACCCAAATATTCTGCCTCTAACATAGTATCGTAGCAACCCATGATTATCACCACAACTTAACTCTAACCCAAATGACCATCTTTCTTAACCAATGTTGTCACCGCCACGACTATGACTTCTCAATCTCTTCTCCCTCGTCTCCCTCTTCTCTGGATCTTCTCCCTCATCAACAGTCATCTCGCTACCATCCCGTCGTCATTATTCTCATCTGTGCGGTCATCATTGCTTCAATAGCACAGCAAAACAATGATCTTGTCATCGTCTTCCTCTTCTGACAACACCACAGCTTTGTTATCGAGTTTATGCCTCCTCCAACATATAGATGTCAGATTTTTTCATGGGTAACCAAGTCTTCAAATCTGACATCTCCAGATATCACACATGCCCTTATTATAGTTTCCCTAGTTCGTCGTCCTTGACGGTGACCTCGCCGCAATCCCCGAATCACCTCGTTGGTGATCTCTTCCATCCTCTCTTTCCCTTCACCAAAAACAATCAGATAATCAAATCTGATGACTTAGATTTGATTTTATTTTTATTTTCTTTTTATAATAAATATTAGTTATATAAAATCTATTAAAAATCTATTTTTTGTGTAATCCTTTCATGATGATCGCTCTGTACCTCTATCATGGATGTTACTGTTTGCTTGCCTTTCTATCTGACATCTTGTCTGGGCAATCATTTTGACTATCCATCTGATGTTGATTTTCTTGGTTGTTGCTGTCTAGATGGCTTCTTATCTGACTTTCTGTCTATGTAGCTATTTTTGGCTGAACTGGATATTGTTGATATTAACTTCTTGTGTGTAGCTAATCCTATCTGTTGTTGATATTGGCTGTTACTGTTAATAGTTACTGATTCATCTTTCAAGTCTTTTGAATCTGAAGCGATATCACTGTCCATAGAGGTTAAGAGCTTTGCTACTGAAAGTCTACATTCTAAGACTCTCAATGACTACTGTCAAATTGAATGGTACAAATTACCTATGTTTGTAGTGTCATAAAAAAGAGGAAATACCTTATGAAAGATTTGCCTGATTCCAAGTCCACCAAGTAAGAAGATTGCATGCTTCCAAATGCGTGTGTAAATACCTAACTAATCAACAGTATGGATAAGGTGAATGCAGCTATTATCTTCTTGAACACTGTTAAGAAGATGCGAGACTCTCAAGGTGATGTACTTAAACAATGGGAAACATCTTTCGTATAGTTGATCTGTTGAGAAGACGTTTTCGTTGAAGCAGAAGGGGATATCCATATCCAATTACCACGTAAAGCTGAGGTGATAGGTAACGAGCTTAAGATATACCAACCTAGATATACCAACCTATCATTCTGATGCGGCTGATATTTAGGGCCCTGGGGGCATTTCAATAAATGAACTTATTATGTAATGTTGGCTATTTAAAGCCTATAGCCGGCCCTAGGAGGAGATGCGAAAATTGTGAGAGAAATTTCTTTAGTTTATTTGTTTAATCCCTAGATAATTTGTATTAGGAATTTTCCTATTTCCCTTAGAGCAGTCTCAAGTGAGTTGTTCTATCTATTCATAGCCGTTATTTAGCGAGTAGTTGAATCGTAGTAGCATCTTTATAATTTCATATCCGAGTTTAGCAATAAAAATCCTTTTTTACCATCAAAACCCTGGCGAAACGCATCAATTGCCAAATAACGACTATGAATAGATAGAACAACTCACTTGAGACTACTCTAAGGGAAATAGGAAAAATCCTAATACAAATTATCTAGGGATTAAACAAATAAACTAAAGAAATTTCTCTCACAATTTTCGCATCTCCTCCTAGGGCCGGCTATAAGCTTTAAATAGCCAACATTACATAATAAGTTCATTTACTGAAATGCCCCCAGGGCCCTAAATATCAGCCGCATCACATTCTAGATCTTAAGACTCTTCAACAATACAACGAGGAACTACTAGTTGTCAAGTTTCTCTCAAGTATAGATGCATCTCTAGCTTCTCAGATTCGTGGACAGGTTCTGAAAGGTAAGATAGTTATGACTGGCTACCGTCTTATCACATGTTCGACGAGTGGCAATTGATATTGGATCCACTTAAGCAGTCCAGCTATTTTGAATTCTGCACTAGTTCCCAAAGAACAAGGCCAAGGATATGATCGTAGCCAATGTCATGTGTTTAAAGCTGGTAAAGACTTTAGTGGTATAGAACTGTAATAGCTTGCATTTTCATATGAAAATTTTGTAGAATTTTCTGTGTAATTCATATATTTTTTCCTAACTTAATTTCTTTCCTTTCATTTTCTTCATCTTCTTTTCTTTTCATTCTTTTCTTCTTCTTTTCCCATCGGCCCAGCCCACTGCCCAGTCACCCTTCACTTTTATCTTCTCGTTTTCTTTCTTTTTCCTTCTTGTGGCCACTCACAAGCCCAACTTGGGTTTTCTTTTAATCCCACATTCATCATCCCACTAAGAGAAAACCCCCACTAATTTATCCCCTCTCCCAATTCATCCACGCACCGCATCCCCCTTTTCGCACGCACATCACCGCCCCTTTTCTTGCATAACTGCCGCCCTCTCCACGCCGTTACTCCTCTACCCTTGCCCACAATCACGTAGAAGAGGAAGATCCGCCCCCATCAATGGCCATACGTTGCCTCAACGGCTTCCCCCATCATCTATATCTTCTCCCCTCTTTTCTTCATCGGATTTTTATGCAGAAAAATAAAATTTTATTCTCAAACTTCATATTTTTCGATTGAGACGTTTTATCTCGTTTTTAGGTGCGGATCTCTTCAAATTCTTAATTTTCTTCTGATGGAGCAATTGCAGCCGTAGATTAGTAAGGTGATAGTGCTTGATTGGTTGGCTATCTTTGGTGCACAGTAGATTATTTTCACTCCAAGATTTATTTCAGATTATTTTTAATTAATTCATGTTAATTTCTGAAATTATTGGGGTTTGAATTGTTGGGAATTTTAAGTGATTTTGGAACGTGATGATTCACTATTTCTCCGAGGAACCTTTGATTGACAATTTCTGCAGCCCTAAAGGGCCCTGCGACGACCCTTGCCGCAGCCTCGCCCCATAGATTGGTTGGCCGCCTGTATGGGTTTGCTATGGTTGTGTCATGGGTTTTACACTGCTGTTTTGCTCGGTTTTGCATGCGGTTGTTCTTGGGGTTTCATTTTGTTTGGTTTCTGGGTTCTTGGTTGATGCTGAATATTTTGTGGGTTGCTGCCCTTGCGGTTGTTTCCTGGAGTGGTTGATCCTGCTGTGTGTTCTGCTCTGTCGTTACTTGATGTGTGTGATGCCGTTAATTTAGGCCTTGGGCAGGTTGTGCATGTAGTTTAAAGGTTTGGTAGCCTTGTTGGATCTATGGGGGGCTTGTGTTACAATTCATTACTTTAAATTCCGACAAAATCCCGCTGGGTTGGTAGACTGTAATATTAGTTTTAAGGGCGCCGAAATGTGAATCTGATCTCATATGCTTTATGTTGTTCTTGCAACTATTTAAATTTCACTTTTAAAATAAATTTAGCTTTACATGCCATTACTTAGATTTTTCCATATTGGTATTTAATTTAAAATTTTACTTTTGATCGTGAATTTGATTTATACCATTCCTGGAAGTAAATAGTCGAAATTATTTATCATAACTACAATAAATAGAACTGTTAAATTAAATGATTAAATTGCGTAGTTAGGAGGTAGTGCAAATAGTGATGTAGAAATCAAATAAATTGTAACTTGATACTGGAGTTTGACACGACATATATTACTGTTGGAACATGAAGTGGGACTTGACTTTTTACTCAGAAACCCCTAACTGTGTAATTTAAAAGGATATGAAATATAGACACTTCCTGAAAACTATAATACCTGACATTAATACTATTGACATGAAAATCTAAAAACAACTGACATCTAGAAAATAGTTCATTGCCTGAACATTACACACATGACACACACCGACACCAAACAAACATTACACTTGACTCACTGGGTTTGGTAAACTCATCATAGAGAGTATGGTAACAACTGGAGCCATGATTTTGGACCATGTCTGATAGGATCCCATTCATATTCTTGTTCTGACCCGATCATTACGATCAAGACATGTTATGTCGAATTGATCCTGAGTTCTTTCTGTTTTCTATTTTTTTGGACTCGGCAAGGGGTAGCTTCTCGTGGTATAAGGTGGTTTTTGGGTTGCATATCGTGCTCTCATTTATAAGACAGCTTGGAAATGGCTTAACTAAACTCTTAACAGTACTATAGAAATTAATGACATTGAAAACACGCATATGTTACATTTCAATAATTTACTTTACATGTCTTTTAAATGTTTAGATTGTTTATAGCATGTCACACTCTTAGCCTGTTACACTTTTGTTCCCTGGTCTACTTTACCACGCCTTGTACTATTATATTCGTGCTTCGTACATAACTCGTATGCTTGCATTAGATATAATCCACTTCTAAGCTAGTGTTACATTTCGTGTTGTTTCTGTTAGGTGCTGAACAGGTATACGTGGAGGCATCAGTGTACGTGGTTTAGCTTCAGACTTGACTATACAGTATGCAGAGTTTGGGACGATTCATACATGTATGTTTTAAATTCAGTATATTTCTGTTTTTTCTATTCTGTTTTCATTGATAAACAACAGGAGCTGCAATAGCATGAATAGCAGTCACGACACCCGAATGTATGGTGTAACAAGTTGTGGTACATACAGGTCCGTCCAAACTACCTCGTGAACAGTGTATGTCACGTAGGATATACCGTAAATCATACCCATATTTACTCAAAATATTCAGAAATACATGATGGAACATGTATATCATCGTCGCAAACGTATTGGAAACAAATCGACCACGACTATTGAGAACACGACTGGGAATCAGGACAAAACAAGGGGATCGTGGACCAACAACAACGTCCATAACAATAACGATGCCAAAACAATGGAGCACCTCCACAAGTGCACCAGATATTAGACAATGCTCTGCAGGAGATCTTACAGGCTCTATAAAGGGAGCCTAGAAATGAAAGAGTTTAGCAATTTCGGGCGCTATGCCCGTAGTCTCTGAACGGACGGGAGGAACAATTGAAGACAGAAGGAAGGCTACGTTGCACTGCAGACAACCTAAAGGCAACATAGATTCCGACAGACTCATGGGTAGACATGCTAAACTGTAACTAACTGATGGGACCAGAGTTTGGTGGGATTCAGAGGAGAGTCATCTAGAGCAACCAATCTCTGGGACACATTCAAGGATCTCTTTAATGCTAAGTTTTTTCTGCCAGAGGCGCAAATGGAGTTGCACGAGCGATTCACGGATATAAAGCAAGACTCCATGTCGGTAGATGAGTACAGCAATGGGTTTTGCATGCTCAGCAGGTTTGCTAAAGAGATGGTGTCCATCTAGTTGACTCAAGCTAGACGCTTTTAGTAGGGACTAAATATCAAGATCCAGAAGAAACCAATTGGGTTGAATCTGCACACCCATGCAGTTGTACTATCAGCGGTTCGTGTGTATGTGTATGTCCAGAGGAAGGCTGAGCTAAAGCAACCTTCGGCTATCCTTCCAATACAACCACCACCACCATCAATTGCAATAGGGCAGAACCGGCGACCTTCAACACCACCAGCAAACACTTGCGCACACTTGCACGAGCGAATACAAGAAGCATGCACTACAGATGACACATACCACGCAATTCAAGTAGACCATGACTCCAACCAACACTCGACAACCGGTTGTATGCAACTACTGTCACCGGCCCATACACATGAAGAAGGTTTGTCATCACTGGAACAGGTTGTGTCTCATCTGTGACGCATCAGAGCGTTCCATTGGTGACGGTCCTATACGAGTTGATCGAACGATGACCAATGCCAATCAGTAAGATCAACATCCACCACCCAGCTCCAGAAGCGCCAGGCTTACATCATGTTAGTGGCAGAGACGGAAACCTCCACCCCTTAGTTGATATTATCAGTTATCTTATAACAAATTTCATTATGGTTGTTATCAGTATCTTGGAATTGAAAATTCCGACAGAATTTTTGTAAAGTGTGTAGAATATAATGAACTGTATTTTCATATGAAAAATTTGTGGAATTTTGTATAATTCATATATTTTTTCCTAACTTAATTTCTTTTCGTTACTTTTCCACCTCTTCTTTTTTTTTCTTCCTTTTTTTCTTCTTTTCCCATCAGCCTAGTCCACGGCCCAGACACCCTTCACTACTTTCTTCTCCTTTTCTTTCTTTTTCTCCCTTGTTGCACACTCACAAGCCCATTTTGGGTTTTCTTTTAATCCCTCATTCCTCAGCCCACTAAGAGAAAACCCCACTAGTACCTCCCCTCTCCCTCAATTCATCCACGCATAGCCTCCCCCCTTTTGCATGCACAACACCACCCCTTTTCTTGCATAACTGCCGCCCTCTCCATGTCGTTACTCCTCTCCTCTCGCCCACCATCACGCATGAGAGGAATATCCAACCCCTCAACAATCACACGTTGCATCAACGGCTTTCCACATCATCTACATATTCCCCCCTTTTCTTCATGTGATTTTTATGCAGCAAAATTAAATTTTCTTTCTAAACTTCAAATTTTTCGGTTGAGACATTTTTATCTTGTTTTTGGGTGTGGATCTCTTCAACTTCTCATTTTTCTTCTGATCAAGCAATTGCAGTCGTAGATCGGCAAGGCGGTAGGGCTTGATCGGGGATTTCGGTGGTTTTGGCTATCTTCGGTGCATGGTGGATTATTTCCACTCGAATGTTTATTTCGGTTTATTTTTAATTAATTCATGTTAATTTCTGAAATTATTAGGGTTTGAATTGTTGGGAATTTTGAGTGATTTTGGGTCGTGATGATTCACGATTTCCTCAAGGAATTCCTCCCTTTGATTGATAATTTCAACAATCCTAGAGGGCCTTGTGGTGACCCTTGCCGATGCCCTCTTCGTCCATTAGATTGGTGGACCACATGTGAGAGTTTATCGTGGTTGTGCCATGGGTTTTACACTGCTGTTTTGCTGGAGTTTTACCTGCAATGGTTCTTGGGGTTTCATGATGTTTGATGTCTAGGTTCTTGGTTGATGTTGAACATTTTGTGGGATGTTGCCTTTGCGGTTGTTTCTTGGGACGGTTGCTCATGTTGTGTGCTCTGCTCTGTCGTTACTTGTTGTGTGCTCTGCCACTAATTTAGGCCTTGGCCACCTTGCAGTATCATGTCGATGTTATTCCTTAGACTTTTGGCCCACGGACTTTTTCCCTCTTGCTTTAGGTTGCATATGTTGTTCCTTTGCTATTGGTTCATGAGTTTGCCATGTAGTTTAAAAGTTAGGTGGCCTTCCTGTTGGATCTGTGGGCTGTTACTATTCATTACTTTAAATTGCGGAAAACTCCCCGGGTTGGTAGACTGTAATATTAGTTTTAAGGGCGTCAAAATGTGAAGTTGATCACATATGCTTTATTTTGTCCTTACAACTATTTAAATGTCATTTTTAAAATAAATTTTAGATTTGCATGCAATTACTTAGATTTTTCCTTGTTCGTAATCAATTTAAAATTTTACTTTTGAGCGGGAATTTGATTTACACCGTTCCAGGAAATAAATTGTGGAAATTATTTTATAATACCTGCAATAATTAGAACTGTTAAAGTATATCAATTAAAATACGTAGTTAGCTGGTTGTGCAAATAGTGATGCTGAAATCAAATAATTTGTGTCTTGATACTGAAGTTTGGCACATGACATATATTACTATTGGAACATGAACTGAAACTTGATTTGTTACTTAGAAACCCCTAACTGTGTAATTTAAAAGGATATGAAACATAGACACTGCCTGAGAACTATAATACCTAACTTGACACTATTGACATGCAAACCTAGAAACAACTACACATCTAGAAAACATTATATTACCTAAACATTACACATGAAACACACATCGACACTAAACAAACATTACACTTGACTCACTGGGGTTTGGGAAAACTCATAATAGATAGTGTGACTGGAGCCATACTTTTGGACCATGTCTAATATGATCACATTCATTTTCTTATCCGACCCGGCCGTTACGACCGAGACCTATTATATCGGATAGATCCTGGGTCCTTTCTATTTTTTTTGTTCCCAGGCAACTCCCCGTGGTATAAGGTGGTCTTCGGATTGCATATAGTGCTCTCATTTATGAGTCATAGCTTAGAAATAGTTTAACTAAACTCTTAACAATACTCTAGAAATTAATGACATTGAAAACATGCATAACATGTTACATTTCAGTTCAGTAGTTCACTTCACATGTATTTTAAATGTTTGGATTGTTTATATCATATCACACTCCTAGCCTATTACACTTTTGTTCTGTTGTCTACTTTACCACGCCTTGTACTATTATATTCATGCTTCGTACATAAATTGTATGCTTGGATTAGAAATAATCTACTTTTAAGCTAGCGATACATTTCTTGTAGTTTCCGTTAGGTGCTGAACAGATATACGTGGAGTCTTCAGTGTTCATGGTTTAGCTTTAGACTTCACTGTGTACTACGCAGAGTTTGTGACCATTCGTACAGGTATGTTTTAAATGTTGTATAGTCATGCTTTTCCAATTCTGTTTTCATTGGTAAACAGCAGGACTTGCAATATCATGAATAGCAGTCAATGGGACATCCGTATGTGGGCCAGACAAGAACAGTTTGGTAAGGATCATGATCCTTAGCACTATGCACACTGTGCAATATTTTGGTACGGATCGATGGTTCAATTGGCTCATCCTCGAATCAGGTTAGCTTTTGTTGTATGTTCTTTGTTGCATATTGTTCCGATCTCGTATGCGAAGTTACATAAGACTCCATACTAATTACAATATTACACTAACACTCCCTTCTAACTGTAGCATATATATTATGTATGCCTAGCTTGTCACATATAAACTGCACACGTGAACCACTAAGCGGCTTTTTCAATAAATCTGCAAGTTGATTCACCAAGGACAAATGCCATGTCTCCAAAATATTATCACCCACTACTAAATCTTGAACCAAGTAGCAATCAACTTCGATATGTTTTGTCCGTTTATGAATATAAGATTCTTTGCAACTATTATTTTATTATCACAATACAACTTTAACAGAGTTGAAACCATGTCTAACGGCAAAAATGATCATAACCAAAACATAGCAATAACTTGATAAATCAACCTTCGATAATATATATGACATGTCCAAGTGAAGCAAAGATCTTACATGCCACAAAAAATCATACTTCCTTCACTAAACTTACCACATCTAAGTCCAATACTTGAGGTCATAATGATAGAGAGAGATATTTTTCCAGCGAGTATATCATATTCTCCCCCAACCATTTCTTCTCCGTATTCGTTATTTTAATTTGTTTTATCCTCTCCCCCATTGCCAAATAAGCAGATTCCATGGCAAAGAGAGCCAATTTCTGGAATAACATTCTAATGTGATGCTCACAAACCTCTGTATGTGTCCTTGAGAAAAACCAAATATTCTAATAGGTCTCTTAGAAGAATGCTAAAATTTTCTCAACAAGCTATATAGTTCCCCATCAACTCATATAACATCCATGAACAAGGGGTGAAAGTGGGAAAGAGAGCAATGCTTTCTCTTCTGTACGCCCTTCTTCTCGCTTGCCCTGTCAAAATCCCTCTATCCCTTGCCACCCTATCTCTCCCGTTTTAACCATGCCAGACCTGTTGCTCATACATGCCTTCCACAGATGCGATTGTTCTTCGGTGATCGGTGTATACAGCCATATTCCATCTCTCACCCTCTTTCTATCCTCCGCATCTCTATTCTCTAGATACCATCGCTCATAACCAGCCTACATTACTAATGTTTTCTCTCAACAACCAGCATACATGGCTGAGTTTCTTGATTCATACGATGTTGCTACAAAGCTACCACAATGTTGAGGTATGCTCAGATCTCGGTCAAGCTTTTCCACATCACAAAGCGTGGCTTTTTTTTGGCATATCCAAGTCATATAATAACATCTGCAAATGCCCGATGATATGCATAACCAATCGGGAAACGAAGTGCGTGAAGTATAATGCCTTCTCCAAGTTATTCCCTGCTGCCCGGCATATCCGACCAAGGCTAAGTTCCTAGTTGAACTCCATCCATGTTAAATGAGTCGCCATACATCTCTACTGGCCCAGCATCTCTGCGGGTCCAACTGAAGGTGACCATGACGGATGGAGTGCAATGTAATCAAGCTGTAAAAGTGAAGACTTGCAAAACAAGCATTTGTGGGAAATTTTTGTGATGATCGGCATAATCCTAATGTTTGTTGAAACTTGGTGGCCTTTGATAACTAGTGACAAGGCAGCAGTTGGTACCTGCAATGTTACGTGCAGGGTACACAGGTGGTGTGTGTGGACTTTTGGTACCGTATCTAGCACCCTAATGACACATGTCGAGCAGGAGTTCTTGTTTCCTTCCTCTACTTTTTGAGGGTGCCCTCATTTCCTTCTGCAACTATTTGAGGGTGCCCTAGAGTGCCGCAATCAAACTGATCAAGTCGGTGATGCTTATCAATAGCTTAGGTCGAATTCACGGACCTAAGGAAGATGAGCTTAGCTTATATCATATATTCTATAGGTACATGCGCTTGGAGCTTTATTTGTTTAGGCTTATTATAAGTAGCTTTGTTGTGAGTTTGGTTGGTTGAACAAGGGCCATGATATGTATGGCCTCCGATGTTGTGGCATTGTTGTATGGGACGCTGTCGTCGGGGTCTTAGTAAACCCCTTATACTTACTGTACTTTCTGTGGCTTGATGCCATCAAAAAAAATTTAAATAAATGATATAGTTTCCCATTACCTAAATAATCACAAAAGTAAATACTTTCAGAAAATGTGATCCACTCAATGATCCACTCAATTGACGGCTTTACAGTTCATCAGAATAAGTCGAATATCACCAGTTAATTACAATAACAAATTACTATGTTAGTGTGACTTCGTGGAAACATATTGCATGGCAATGATATAATTTCAGTTCACAATTTCTCCCCGGAGGAATACCTCAAGATACATGTAACCGAATCTACCTAATTCATGGTTGCTAAGCACTTTCCAACTTCATTGAGACCCAAGACATTAAGTTTATTTTCCAACCAAGTATACATGAATGAAACACTAGAGTTGAAAAAAAACATAAGATAGAGATTATTGTCCAGGAAATAAAGTGCCAGTATATATTGCAAAAAACCATCTCTTCTAACCAAATATTTCAACCACCACATGATCAAATATCATTGACATCGTATAAAGCATGAACAGGACTAAAAACATGGGGGACTGTTCAATGCACCTAAGGGATTGGATAACTAGAAATTTTGTAGATATTATTAAGATACTAACCAAATAGCTACTACCATTGTTCCCATGTAGTTACTCTACACTAAAGTGGACAAGGAAACATCATCCAACAACGCAACTACAAGAAACTTTGAGTAGAAAAAGAATCAACAGGATAACCTTGTGACAAAGGCAAGCCAGCTGCAGTTCTAATTTTCTATGGTGGAAATAATTTTCCTTTATGTGCAATAAAACAATAACAAGCAAGTTTATTATGCATACCTATTAATACTTTTTGAGATCCAACAGTATAAGGAAATTAATACAAACTGAAGAAAAACATATCTCAATAATGAAAAAGTTTATTCCTGATAAAAATGTTTTATAGATAAAATACGAAAATATTGAATTGTCGGTAAATCTTTTAGGTCAATACAACAGAAGAAAAATAAGGAAAGATGTGGCATCGTGTTTAAAAAGGTAAAGGGTGTGTGTGTGTTTTTTTTTTTTTTTTTTGGGGGGGGGTTGTGTTTTTGTGGGTGGGGGGGATGTGGTTGAGGGGTGAAATAGAGCTTTAAATCTACTAAATAATATTAATCCTAGGATGTGTCAAAATCAGTTTTGGCATGCTTTCATATTGGTTACTTAATGCCCATTGAAGAGTAAATGGAACACAAAAGTAAGCTCTTTTATAATGAAGCGAGCAATCCTAGCTTACGGTCTGTGAACTTCAACTCATTAAAATTGTGCATCATCTTTGTTAAGCAACAAACAGAACTGCAGTTTTCTTTTGATGCCTCTTTTGTTGCATATAGTATTTGTTTCCTTCTAATCCTTTGTTTGGTTACTTGCATGCAACTTTTGTAGCAAATGATTAATTAATAGCTGATAAAGTGATGTGGGATTCATTTAATGGTAAGAACAAAGTCTAAGGATATTTTTGGAATAAAATGCTGATGTGGGACAGTCATTAATATCAACAAGTTTTACTGCAAAAACCTGCAGAATTTCCTGCACCTATTTTGGCTGCAGCATTTGCTGTCAAATTTTTGCAGCATTTGTTGCAATTTTGTAGCGAACCAATTACAGGGTTTAGAAAAAGATGCAGCAGCATTTGCTGGCGCACCTCCGTTTCCATGCAACCAAATAAAGAATAAATCGAATCTTCCATTAAGGTTGAAGGAACAAAAATGCAAAAATAAAGTGTCAACAAGTGCCCAGGAAACAATGAATTTCAGGACATGCAAAGGATGTATTTGTTACATTGGCATTTCAACCAATCTATTCCCAATTTTTTAATAGAAAATTTGAACTCCTAAACTCTCAGTAATTTTTTACCATGCACAAGTCAATTATGAGTCACAAGACAATAAACAAATAATGAAAAACAGTCAATTATCACTCAGTTCCAACTTACTTGTCTTTGGCTTGTGCGGCGAGTAACATGACCAATAAGGCATTGTGCATGGAAGGCATGACCGCAAGGAAAAACATAAAAGGGGGCCATTGGTCCACCTGGTGCATAACCTCTTGCCACCAAATTTGTCCCTCCAGCTGTTAATATTTTGCGCTTACAGCCCTAATACAAAAAATAAACTAATAAATAAATAAAAAGTTTGAAGTAGGAACCTTCATGGAAGTGGGGAAGTAGTTTATGCATGTTTTAGCCATATTTGGCTATAAACTGAACAAAGTAAAAGAAATTAAAAGAAAAGGTAAGATAACCTTTCTGGCCATATTTTCTTGATTGAGATTAAAACGAGAGAGATATATATACATACATACATACATACATACATATATATACATACATATATATATATATATATATATATATATATATAATTTATATATGAGAATAATGGGTATCATACGCCATATGAGATAGGCTCTCATATGCCCTCTCACATAAAGCAACCAAGTACAACCAAGTACAAGCCCATGTGAGGTTGTACTTGGTTGCTTTATGTGAGAGGACATATGAGAGCCTATCTCATATGGCGTATGATACCCATTATTCTCTTTATATATATATATATATATATATATATATATATATATATATGAATATGGACCTGTGCTGTCAGCACAGGAAAAATTCACGTGCGGACAGCAATTTGAGGGTCAAAACATTTTTTAATAGAGTGTTGTTATTCGCACCACAGAAACTTATGAATACACCACACTATTTGATACACCACACCTATATTTTTAACATCAGATGTTCGGATTTAGAGATCCGAACGGCTCTAATACTTTTATTTTTCCGTTCGGAATTGCAAAGCCGAACAGTAAAATAAAATATGTCTTGTGTTCGGATTTACACATATATTGTATTAGAGCCGTTCGGATCTCCAAATCCGAACATCTGATGTTAAAAATATAAGTGTGGTGTATCAAATAGTGTGGTGTATTCATAAGTTTATGTAGTGCGAATAACAACACTCTTTTTAATATTCGTTTTTGCAATGTGTTCTACAACTTGTTAGCTACATTCCCACCAATTTGCAAGTGAATCCAACAGTTTTTGAGCCTCCATCCATGCATTTCAAAAAGACCGCTCAAGTTCTGAAACTATCAGTGCAATCTTAATCTTTTTGAAATGCATGGATGGAGGCTCAAAAAGTGTTGAATTCACTTGAAAATTGGTGGAGAGTTAGCCAACAGGTAGTAGAACACATTGAAAAAAAATTAAAAAATTGTTTTTTGACCCTCAAATTGCTGTCAGCATAGTTAAAGAGAGAGTGTGTCTATTTATATCCAATTTTTAATTTTCAAGTGTTATTCACCCTTATTTTATTGTTTCAAATATGGAAGATGTTTCTCTTATGTCTTTTATACTCTATATTGTGGGTAGTG
Organism: Scilla litardierei; assembly: GCA_030789695.1. Classification (NCBI taxonomy): domain Eukaryota; kingdom Viridiplantae; phylum Streptophyta; class Magnoliopsida; order Asparagales; family Asparagaceae; genus Scilla; species Scilla litardierei. Next base: position 47,518 of record JAULAV010006261.1, read on the forward strand.
CTGATGTGCTCCTCAGTTGGACGTAGTAAATTGTGTGGTGTCAATGAGCTCATCAGTCGAAGGTAGTCAGTCCTCTGTGATTTACTTGGTGGTGGTGGCTTTGGGAGTGTGGAATATGAGAAAATCATTCAATTTGATTACTATGTACCATATGTCAGGATTGACAGATTATATGACTTCATTATTCTATTATGCAACACAGAAGTTACATAGGTAGAAAAGCATTACTTATCGTAATTAATGTAATATGACCGTGAGACTGCATCTACTATACCAAGAATATAAGTGAACCCAATTCTTGAAATTGCTAAAACCCCTCTTTTAATGGTTAAGTGTATCTCTCAGTTCATGACATCCTCATGATATTTCGGAATATACTGTTAATATCTCTATTCCACCAAGAAGGGGCCATGAAGTGAAGTTACGAAGTTATAGTCAAAGACTTTTTGAGGAACAAACTAGATAGTATATAATAGGAGAAGATAACTTCCCCACATTTGAAAATTGACAATATAAACTTGAATTCAGCATGCAAAAGACACTTATACAACATACAAATTCGCAAGAGAAATAACAGAATGCAATACAAATAGACATGCAATAAGATTCTGCAAACCAAATAGATTCTATCAGTAGCAGAAAATATGATCTCAAGCGGTTGTCAGTAGACCAATACCCCACATTCTTCATCACGATCGATAACAGCAAATCTTTGAGCAAGGGCTGTGATATCATTTCTGATATTATCAGCCCCATGTGTAGCATCATGCATGTCCTCTTTTAGTTTCTGAATCTGCTTGTTATAGTCCTCCAATGATGAGCAAATTGCCTCCTAATATAATAGAACAAATAAGCATATTTAGCCTCAACTCATGTCTTCCAAACATTATGAAACAGGAATAGGATCATGGACGTAATCCAATATTTTGATAGAATTATTATACATGTTCTACAGGCATAATCTTGCATTGAGATCTAATTCAGATGCATAAAATCATTTCAGTATGAAATATCATAACAACATAATGATCATATAACCGATTACATATGCAGAATGACCACTGTACAGTGAATATGACAACTGCACAGTGATCTTAACACCATAATGACCACTGTATAGTGAATATGAATTCATTCTGTAAAGAAGTATGGGCCCAACCTTTACTTCTGTATTTAGAGGTCAGGTGACAATAAACACGCACAACTGCCCTTGGCATGTAATTGTAGAGATACAAACAAATGGATATATCTGAACAATTTTTTTTTTAGTTTTTCCATCATCTTAATTGGTATGGTATATGCAAAGTAATGAAATGATAAAGGTAAGTTCATCAAAAATTACTTTGAAGTCGTCAATAAGTGCAAAGTCTGGAAAAAATGGTAAAATATCTTCTATCTTCAGTAGGCCATTAGTTTCCTTCAGAAATGCTATTGCCTTCCTTATGTTCTCCCGCTTAACTCCTTTCTCTTGCTGAATTACATGCTTTGCAATCATAAGCCACAACTTCTTCCTTAAATCTTCATCATCTTCGACTTTATCAGCTTCTGCCATCGCAAGATCAGGATCTACCTAATAAAACACATTACAAAAGAAAAATAAAAAATGATGTAATATAAAAAATGATATAATATAGATATAAAGAAACTGATTATATGGCATGATTAAGGAAATAAAGGCTTTGGAAAATGTTTTGCAGGCTCTTTGTTATTACTGCAACCAAAAAATCAATATAATATCAAATGCCTCGTCAATGCCTAGCACAAAAATATAGCACCAAAGAATAGTGATAATGATCAGCGGCTTCTCAATGCATTGTTATTCAAAGAAAAATATATTGCAGGGAAAAATGGCGCACAATATGAAAAATGAACTAAACAGGATTAAAACATAAGAAGCATTATTGATGGATAAATTTAACTTATTGTTGAATACTATTTAAAAGCTCTTATCAGATGTTTAGCATTTGGACCAAGACTTGCTTTCTCTCTCTAAGCTTTAAAGAAGAGGTGGATATGGTCAAAATCAATGGGCGGTAAGCTTCGCAGCAGTTATAAATAGGTATTGTTAAGACGTGATCGATAGTGACTCTACACAAAAAAAGCAAAAAGTTAGGTGGCTGAGGACCTTAATTTAAGGCTTTTGTCATTATGTAAATATGAATCATGTATAAATAAAAGAACTTGAGAGAGGTAAAGTAACTAATTCTCCTTAACATATCTCATATTCATCACTCTGATTTCCTTCATGGTATCAAAGTATTTACCCCAACTTTATTTTCCAAAAATGACCTGATCACTCACACCGCTATTGCCGTTTTCTACCACCATAGTTGCCTTGTCCTCGTACTCTCCTCCCACTACTGTTGTTACTACCACCCTCTCCTTCTATTGTTGCCTCTCCTTTTCCATAAATAACTCCTCCGTTGAGGTCAACCCATCTTTAAGCCTCTCCAACAAGATCGAGCGTCAATCGAACATCCCCCCAAGCTCTCTCTAAACTCCTCTGGTGAGCTCCAGCATTCTCCGACCATCTTCGATCTTTTTTCGACCAAATCAAGGCATATCTGATGCTCCTCTGACCAAATCAACAACCCTCCGACCGACATCAAACTTGATCGGGCTCCTTTCTGACTAATATCGATCATGCCCTTCTCCATCAAAATTGAGCTCGATTGGCCTTTTTCCGACAAAATTGCAGTCACTCAGAGCCTCCTTCGATGAAATCAAACTCACGTGGCCTTTCTTCGATGAGATTGCCGTCAATCAGGCTCAACTGATGAAATCGGTCATTGATCGGGCTCCTTTAATGATCACAGGGGTCAATTGATTGATTTGATTGATTTTTACTGAAGTGTGTGAGGGTGCATATATTCAATATATATACATAATATGTAAATATACATATATATAGTATATATTTACATTATATATTATACATATATATAGTATTCACGGTAAATTTATATATGCACTGTAAATATATTTATTCAAGGGAAAACAAAAAAACAATATGTATATATGCAGCACACCGTTCTATTACATATCAGTGTACTATAGCAAAATACAATACAAAAAATCATTTTATGATTTAGATATTACGTTTGGATGAGTTTGAGTGATTTTGACATCTAGAATTTGACACTTGGCATTATTGATGTTTAGTTCAGGAGTTTATATTTGAGATGAACAAGGAGGTGCTTATATAACGAATTCTAAATCAGAAATTAGGTCATCAATGAGTCCAAAAATAATATCCATAAAGATCACAAATCAGCTCAATTGGATCAATAACAAACTCTCGTTGTCAGACTTTTCATATCTTGCGGCAAATTTTTTCCAAAAATAATTGGAATCATAAGGTATGAAGTTTAAGGGAGAGATCGGCTTATCCATGGAACGTAACTTTAGCAGCTCAGGTGAATATCAATGTGCTTGTGACGGAGCCATCAAAGAATACAATGGTGGTGACGGTGACATATTAGTGTTCATGGCAAGTATAGGGGAATACCTGCTTTAGGGGACCGATGTATATCAGAAATGACTTCCTCGATTGAGAAATTAATCTATCACTATTGCAATGAGTACGATCACATGAAATTCGTTCGTCACCAGCTTCAATGTTCAGAAGGGGGAATGCTTGAAGGAAGTATTGCATACATAGCATATCAAACGGATTCTTCTTAAACAAAGGATTTTCAGTTATCTTATTACGAATGAAGCTAGTACTAGATGTTTCAAAAGCTTTGTGACGATCAGCTAATACACCTATATCAATTCTACATCAAGTCCTCAGATTTGGGTAATTGATTTAGGAGGCACAGATATATGACTAATGAGTCAGGTATATTATCTTCATACATTGATGAACGGATAGTGATAGTAGTAGAAGATTCCACATCTGTTGTTACATGTGTTGACTTTGTTAATATCATATCTTTCTTATCTTTGTTATTTGTTTTACATCTGCCTAAATTTTCATTTAATCCGCTTTTTGTTAGTCAATTGATACGCCCTTTAAATTGCTCCATAACCTTCTTTCATAATAAATATACCTTTCAGCGATTGGAACGAAGAAGACAATTAACATAGAGCGTAAGCTGTGATGTTTTTATCCCCTGGATGAGCTAGATCAGTGGCTTGCTCTGATAATAATTTTCCCTTCATCACATACTTCAGATTGGGTCATTAAAGTCTTTCGAATTTAAAACTTTTGAATCATTAGTTTAAACTTTTGAATCATTAAAGGCTATCAAATTTAGAATGTGAGTCTTTCCAGGTATGAAAACATCACCAAGTGTTTAACCAATCTTGTATCAATAAGTTTTCTGATATGGATATAATTAAGATATTTTTATTGTAATTTTTATTTTATTTTAATTTGAGTCTCTTAGTTATTTTTGAGTTTTTATTTTATTTTTTAAGTGTTTTGGTATTTAGTCCCACAACGGATGGGAGAAGGAAAGTGTTGAGATGTAAGCCTATAAAAAGGCTCTTGTCTTGTATCTTTAATCGATCAATTAATGAAATATTAAGAATGAAAATTTTCCACAACCTGAAAAAGGTTCCCTCTCTAGGTGAGAAGTCGTGAAATTCTTGGTGAGAATCCAAGAACCATAATTTATCTAGATCTTTCCAAATCCTCCACCAAAATCCCTAAAACCAATCACATCCTACATCAACTTACATCAACTTGATATCAGAGCCGAACGATTCTTTTTTTCTCTTCAAACATTTCTGTCAATTTTCCCTTTTAAAAAATTTATCTTTTCTAATTCTTTGAAATTTTCCAAAAAAACCGACCTCTCTCTCTCTCCCCCCCACCCCAATTTTCCAAAAACACAAAATACAAAAATCAACGCCTTAGCCCTAGCCGCACAGAACCCCTGCACAAGTAGCCGCACAAACTATTGGTCTCGTTCCAGAAAAAACTTCAAAGAAAAAACCCTAACCCTAAAATTCCCTCCGCCTTTTCCACCGAGATTAACCGACCGCCCCCCTTTTGTTTCTCTCGCATGATCCTCTCTTCTGCCGTAAACAAAAAAAGAGAGAATTAGCAACGAGGAAGAAGACAGAAGAACGAACTCACCTCTCGACGCCACCGTATTCGCCACCACTTTTCCAACGAAACCCTCGCTAAACAAACCCGCAGAGCAAACTCGTCCATTAGCCCCTTCTGTCAATGCACCATTGAAATCTGAAGTAGACCACACCACATCTTCAAGCAGCCACCGGATCTTTGCCGCCCCACAACCCCTGACTTCTTCAGTCGTCACCCAACAGCCAACCTCACGTCGTCGGAGACCCTCAGGCGACGCACGACGCCATACAATTCTGACGCATCGACAACAATTCTGACGCATCAACCTCTTGGCCTTAATAACAATTCTAACGCATCGACAACACTACCCTGATTCGTCTCCTTCGTTTCCTTGGTGATCTTCCTGTTGGCAAGCAACACATTCTTCATGATTCTGATAGTATTAGCGATTGGAAAGAGCCGATCGTGCTCCCTCATGTTGCAAGCGCCCTCCACTTGATCATTGCTCTCTGGGCTGCCTACACCTCCGTTGTCGGGACTCGTCGGTGGTTCTGCCATCGCAAGAGCTCGAAAATCCTTGTTGGTACGCAAGAGAGAGAAGAGAGATTTGATTTTGCAAAGAGGAAGGGGGAATACAAATACAGAGTACAAAAATACAGTACAGAAGTTACTGTAGAGAACTAAAGATATTCATGCGAATTTCAATGGATTTCAGCCAAATTTAGAGGATTTTGTGCAGCTCCAATATTTTGACGATTCTGTTTCCGTGTGGAGCCCAAATTCATAACAGTTCGTACTAGTGGATAACTGACTCAACCAATTATGCAAAGATACCCTCCATACAAGAAGATTCACTCTAAATTATATGAGATTATGATTACTACAAGACTTATTCTCATCAAACAATATATGATCCGATCACATACTTTTATGGCTTCGAAGATATGTATAGATATGATGATTAGGAATCTCATCTTAAATATTTCTGCTCATGTTTTAAATTTTCATAAAAACAAAAATATACATATGCATATCACGCATTCAAACGAGAAGCGGGATTCTGGTATAAACGAGAAATATACATATGCATATCAGTCTTCAAAATCAGTCTTCAAAATTGCTATTCTTGCCAGCATCAATATATTCCAATGCACCCCAACAATCCTCAAGCCCAAAGATAGAGATTGGTCAGAAGAAGAGATAAATGAGAAAAACAAGCGAATTCTTCAAGCGATCGAACAATGGAAAAAATATAACAGAGTAAACTCAAATCAGATCATAATCCAGAGATTGAGACACAGCTGGAGCCTGAACCTAAATTGGAGCCTGAGCCTGAGTTTGATCCAATGCTGCATTATGAGCCAGAGACAAAACTTGATCGAGTACTGCAACCTAAACCAAATCCTTATTTAGAGGCATCTGTAGCGCGTGCGTCACAACTGTCGAAATAAACGCTGCTGATTCAAATTGAACACATCAAATTTGTTATCACAGATCTTCCTCCACTAACCGAGAAACATGTGTTGAATGTTTATCTATCTTTCATGAATGATGAAAAATTATTAGAGAACGTCTATCTGCCCATCCGCTTCCCACTACACTTCACTGTTCGTGGACGCATTTTCTCCAACTGCAAAAGACTACTGATTTTTGCCCAGCTATGCTACTTTTGGCATGCTTCACCAGGAGATGAAGTTCTCAAGTCGAAGAGAATGATAGGGATATGATTAAGCAATTTTTATTTGTATTTTTTATTTGTATTTTGAATTTGAGTCACTTAGTTATTTTTGAGTCTTTATTTTAGTTTTAAGTGTTTTGGTATTTAGTCTCACATCGGATGGGAGAAGGGAAGTGTTAAGATGTAAGCCTATATAAAGTCTCTAAACCTGTATCAATGAATGAAATATTAAGAATAAAAAATTTCCACAAAACATGAGAATGGTTCCCTCCATTGGTGAGAAGCCAAGAACCCTAATTTATTTAGATCTTTCCAAATCCTCCACTAAAATCCATAAACCCCACCACGTCCTACATCATTTGCTCAAGAACACTCTAAGTTAGTTCATTCAGATCTATATAGTCCTTACAAGTCGATCCTAGATATGGATTTAGATATTTTATCACATTTGTGAATGATTTTTCACGTTTAACGTGAACTTTATGAAAAAATCAGAAAGTTTTACAATATTTAAAAAATTTATACCGAAATAAAAAATTACTTTCGTATTTCTATGAAAATTTTGAGAGGCGATAATGCAAATGAATATTTTAGTAGTCAGTTTGCAACTTTTATGTCTAAATTTAAAATTATTCATCAGTCTTGTTATGCACACACCCCCATAATAAATAGGATGACAAAATATAAAAACAAACATTTACGAGAATGCACGTTTTTGTTACATATGAATGTTTCATAGATTTTCTGAGCTAATGTTATTTTAACTTCTTGTTATCTTCTTAATCATATATTGTTATCTGTGCGTAATTATCAGATTCCTACCCACTTGTTATTTCCTAAGACTGATTTGTTTCCCTTACCATCCAAGATTTTTGGATATGATTACTTTATTCATAATTATGTTGTTGTCGATTCTAAACTTAATCTCGGTCTTTAAAATGTGCTTTTAAGATACTCACGTACACAGAAAACCCATAAACGTTATTGTCTTATGATAAAACGGTATTTTATATCGATCGATATCAAATTCTGAGTGTCAACCATACTTCACTAAACTTAAAGATGACAACCAACCATTAGATCATGATATATGATGAGTTTTTACTTTGGGTTATCATCGGAACGGTCTGAAATTACATGTGTATATCAACAGACAATAGTCAAAACTCATCTTCATGATCCCGTCTCAGACCCAAGTGCCTCTGGCTCCACTTCCAAACCTTGTATCTCTTCATTATTGGATCATACCTCTAGGATCGTCATGCGTGACGGTGAGTTAATTTCTGATTTGGATATCATGATTTCTCATAGAAAACTGTCTTTTCACAAACATGTATCTTGTACCTATCTTTCTTCACCGTACATAGCTTCTCTCTGCAATTGACTTTTACCAAACTCAAAAATCTATTTTGGATTCTTTATAACATCTAGGTCGGCGTTATGCAATGATAGAAGAAATGATTACACTTGAGCATAATGAGACTTGGGATCTTGTACCTACTCCACATGATAATAAAGTGGTTGATTACAGATGGGTGTATCTATAAATCTTAAGGCCAGCCTTGTTGCTTATGGTTATTCATATATGTGTGACAATGATTACCAGAAAATGTTACCTCCAATTACAAGATGATATCATTACATTTATTGATCTATATTGTTACCATCCATCACTGACCTTTGCAACATTTGGATGTCAAGAATATATTCCTCAACAACATTATTGACGAAGTGTACATAAAGCCATCACCAAGCTTTGTTGCTCAAGGAGAGTTAGAGAAGTTGTGTAAATTGACGAAGTCATTGCACGGCATGAAACAGTCACCGAGAACTTTGTTTTAATGATTAACAAGTTTTACGAGGTGATTTGGCCTCAAGATGTGTCAGAATGATCACTCTATCTTATATCAGACCCGTCAAGAACGGCAAATTTTCTGGGTAGTATATGTTGATATTATGATCAGTGAGGATGATGCTTCTAGGCTTTAGGATTTGATGCAATTCTCGCAGGAGGAATTTGAGACGAAAAATCTCGGACCAATAAGATATTTTCTTGGTTAGAGGTTGCACGCTAAAAGAAAGATATATTTTTATCCTAGAAAAAATATTTTTTGGATATATTATCAGAAACGGTAATATTAGGATGTAAGCATATCTCATTACCAATGGATCTAAGTTTCGAATTTGTACCAGATCAATGGAAGCTACTACATGATTAAGGATGCTCCAAGAGATTGATTAGGAAACTGAACTACCTTATTATAACACATCTTGACATTTCCTTTTCGATGAGTGTGCTAAGTATGAGGATTATGCACTGGGATGATGCAAGCAAGTGTTGTGATATTTGAAAAATACACCAAGTAGATATCTTTATGCTCTGATTGTATCATAAAATTACAGTCTTCTCAGATGCAGATTGGGATGGCTAACAATTTGATCAACAATCGATAAGTGACTACTGTGTTTTCATATAAGTATCTTGAAATAGAAATAACTAGTTGTTTCTCAATCCAGTGCAGAATTAGAGTACAAAACTATCACTGACATCACATGTGAACTGCTATGGATTCAGCAATCGCTCTGCGAGGTAAGACCCATGTAACCTACACTGATGATATTGATTTACGATAATGGAGATGCTATTTATAACACCAACGAGATTTTTCATGAGGATCAAACACATTAAGACTAATGGTCACATAATGCGATAGAAATGTGATAAGGTGACAGAGAGAAAGCAAGCCACATCGATAAATCAGCTGAAAGATATGTTTACTGAATCTTTGAAAAAGGATAACGTAGACTACATCTATGACAAACTATTATGAACAATATATGCTCCAGCTTGATGAGGAGTGTTAAGATGTGATAGATAGTGATACTCCACATACAAAGCGACAAGGTTAGGAGACTTTAGCTTAAGATCATTTGTCATTAAGTACATATGAAGCACATATAAATAAGAGAACTTGAGAAATGGCAAACAACTAATTCTCCTTAACATAACTTCTAATCCTAACTTTGATTTCCTTCGGGTACTAGATAGCAATCAGGTTATTTAAAAATCAAAATTGCAAGCCTACTTGTGTCACATAGCCCAACGTATACCTTTAAGCAGCATAAATGGTAATCAGCAATATCACAGCTTTTGCAGAATAACCATCCTTCATCCCTAGGTCACCTTCATCATTAGGAAAACATCTATGGCAGCTGTCCCCCGCCCCACCCGAAAAAATTAATAAATCAATTCTCGGCATGTTCGATTTAACTGGTTGCTTTATATTGTCCATGGAAACGAATAAGATCCACAGTAGCAAATATTGTTTTATTACCATCATCCAATCAAGAGTATTTCTCAAACTAGAAGCATTTTGAAGGATTACTTGATGCATGCATAAGGGTGAACTTATGGACAACAAGGCATCTTTTCCTATCCTTGACCATCTTATAAAGGCTCATGGAAAGGCCCCTTTCTGCAAAGTTTCGGAAACCGGAAAGTTAGGAGAGCCTGCATCATGGGTAAGTCCATTGTGGAGCCCTCTCATTGGTGAACTTTGTTACAGCGGTGACAACTTTTTGATGGAAAAGACTGGACCCAATTATTGATTTTTTTAATAACTCTCCCGTTTCTGCCCTTTCGTATATTTTCTTCCCTTGTCTGGCTAAATTCCATCTTCTTCTCAAAAAAATTCTTACAACACAATGTAGAAATAGATTGTGTATTTATAGCACATGCATTCTCCTTGAATCCAAAAGCATGCATATTATAAATAGCTAGAAGAAGCTACAAGCTGCTAATCATTTAAAGGATTACATGGAAACCCCACATATGCAGATGACACGCAATAGTTTTCATTTAACTGTCAGTGATGGATGAAATATATGGGAACCATGCATAATATATAATATATTAGACATCACCTATCCCTCACACAAATAATAGAATTGCAGTACCCCAGCCTTGTTAGATGACATGTATGATGCTCAAGCTTGTTTATTAATTTTAGCAAGCTCATATTTCTGTTCAAGCTTGGCTTCCTTGGCTACTGAATGAGTCCAAGTGAGCTTTTGCTGAGCCAAGCCGAGCCTCGAGCTTCTCAAGCCTAACAGCAGCCCTATAGTTAATTGGTTGTACATTAATATTCAGCGGTAGTTTCACTATCAAGAAAAACAGCATTCGTCCATAGTTGCTCATATCATTAAGTTTACAATGAGGCATTTATCACTTTCAGGAGTTCAAAGTTATAGCTAATCTAATAGCCAAGCCAAGATTTTCGATTATGATTTTGAGATTCCACAATCATAAACAAGTAATTTGATGAAAATGATTACCATTTTCTTACATCCATGATACGGTAGCAAAATATGCACAAACAGTATACAGCGGGTATAAAGCATGATCAGTATTACCACATTCAAGTATCAATAAATATTGCTATGCAATCTAATTAATGCAATGCATCTACTGATACAAAATTGATATTAAAATAGAAGCACCTTTATTAGCAGCATTACCTGCAATGCCAGAGCAACAGCTTCTTCATGCATGGACATCATACCATAGATATGAACACAAGCACGCATTCGTTTTTCCTTGAGGCATAGTCGCAACGCATACTTGGGATCATAAAAAAATTCAGGGCCATTTATTCGACCTTTACCAAATTTGCATTGTAGAAACCGTAAAAGCGCACTATCATCCTCCTGAATAAAGAATTGACAGAGGTGTGTGTCAAATAATATTAACACTACCAAATTAACTGAGTGGTGGAATATGCGCAGATATTCTGCGAACAAAGTTGCCCAATTTGGACAATTATTCATGTACCAGGAAAAGTGATAAAGGGTACCTAAGTAAGAGAAGGACGAGAAATGATAAGTTATAAATGAAGATCATGGCCATACATAAAAGAGAACTTCACTAAATGTTTACTGAAATTAAGTACATGTATCTTTACTGACATTTGCTCATACAATTAATAGAAATGTGTTGAATTAGGTGAAATAACATAAGGACCAACTGTAGATATAAAACATAGAGAATAATGAACCAAGAGAAAAACATATTCAACCTGTTTCGCGTACAGGGAAAGCAATAAGTTGTGCACTCCAGGATCCTCGTTATGCAAATGGTGGACACAGTATTCCAAATACTTGATAACCTCATGTGTCTCATTCCTGCATGAGAAGTAGCTAATATTGACAGCATCAACATTGCAATAGTCAAAAAGGGAACTAAAGAAGACAGTCTGTGCATAATAGAAAACAGCATCGGTGACCATATTTGCAATTGCTGAAGACTGAATGTAATACAAAGGTTGTATGTTCACGACATTTACTGTAGAGCAACAAACTACAAAACAGCAGTTTTTTGTCACACGCATGCATGCGCATGCATGAAACAATGCACATCGCCTCCTATGCATGCTAAGATAAAACAACACATGACCAGACAAACTATGATGCTAAATCAAGAAAGAGGAGGAGTTTCTTCAGTAATGTTTAAAAAGCAAAGACTATGACAAATGACAAATGAAAGATACATACTTTGCATGTGGCTCACTTGCATAACGCATCATTGCTGGTATGAGTTTTCTTGGATTCAGCTTGTTGGTAGCCATCCATGACTCGACAGTCTCATAAGCATCAAGCATGATCAGATCAGGAGCAAATTTATACTGCAAGAAAACTCATCTTAAAAAAGAAGTCGCAAAATCATCTTTATACTTAACAGAGTGCAGAAGAGAAAGGAAGAAAAAGGCATAGAATTCACTTACAAACATGTGAAGATTTTAAAAAGGAAGAAATATAACATACTTACCAGTTATGCAATAACGAACAAGCTGTGAGCACACATGAATTGCATTTATGCTCATCATCAAAAACTGTTTACCTGAAGATCAATGGGGACGTTAGGCTTTTGAAGCACCTCTAATACTTTCTTCGTTTCTCCTTGCTAAAAACAAAAACAAATAGAAATATTACTTGTCTGAACTTTGTAAATAAATCATAATTATAGTAGCTTGGAAATTTTTGGTTGCATGTTATTATGATAGCATCTAGCTAATGAAACATGAGAAAGATAAAAAGAAAAATATATGCCACATCCAAATCCAAATGTCTAAAGCACAAAAACTATCTGCAACAATGCAAACGTTCCTGCATAAAAATACCAATGATTTGAGTTCTTCCAATAAAGCAAACATGGTTGCAAGTTCATAACTATATGCATTATGGTACTGGCAAGTAACATTAACGGATTGGTAAAAGTGTAAAACAATTAACCAATGCCATCTTACGTGCAGACTTCCAATATTTTTAACCTCGTACCAAAAATTGTTCCCTCTACATAGTGGAAATCCAGACAAGGGAAAAGTTCGTTGAATTGATAATCTTAAATAGCATCGCATATACTGGTAACTAAAAAAGAAAAAAATTGATGACTTTAGACAATTGCGCAGAAGAATGAACTCTTTCTCCATTCATTGTAGCTTGGGCCTTATCATCATCATCATAAAGTCATAATCATCATCATCATCATAATTGGCAACATCCCTATGGGCCAATCTCAACAACCAAAAATAGTCAATAATTTTGACTGTCCAGCAATATACCATTTGGTATAAAACTGATTATCATCATCCAGATATTGGTGACTAGTAAAAAATCCTGATCCAAACAATAGCACTTGATGAAACAACTAGATTCAACCACTCATAATTCAGAAGGAAGAGGTATAAATGACATAAGCTAAATTGGAAAAGAGGAAAGTAAGGCTTCCATGAAAAAAGCGTAGCCCCATGTTATTCCCATATTTTAATTGGCCATCTCCTCATATACCTTAAAAGGGGTCCCATCTAGGGGTGGCAAAATGAACTTGACCCAACCCAAACCTGGCCTCTCAGTCCATGGATATGTGGGGGACCATCGGGGTCGGGTAGACAAATCTACATAAAATCCCAATCAGATATGGGTTTGCCCTACCAACCCAACTCGATCAGGATCCAACCCTTTTTGATGTAATAAACATATAAAATAAATATATATGTACAAATCTACAATGCATGATGTTTGTATGTTTCGTTGGGGTGTTGCTTTCTTGTGTACTTCATGTCTTTTGTTTGATTCCCAGCACAGCCAATGATTGCAATTTTTTAAATTTCAAAGTAGAAGTATTATAAAGAAATAAATAATTTAAACATCTAAAAATATACGAAACTTAGCTCAGTTGGTTAGGCACTTAGGTTTCTTGCTTTCTTGTGTACGAGTCTGTGGCTCAATTCCCAGCATTGCAAGTTATTGCAGTTTTTTTTAATTTCAAAGCATAAGTATCATAAAAAATAAATACTTTAAACATCTAAAACTATATAAAGAAACTTAGCTCGATTGGTTGGGCATTTAAGCATGTTGCCTTTGATTCGAGGATTGGTGGACGTATGATTGGGATATGATTAAGAGATGTTTATTTGTTTTTTTAATTTGAGTCTCTTAGTTATTTTTGAGTCTTTATTTTAGTTTTAAGTGTTCTGAGTCCCACGTCGGATGGGAGAAGGGAAGCGTTGAGATGTAAGCCTATATAAAGGCTCTGGACTTGTATCTTTAATCAATGAATCAATGACAAGCTCAATGGAAAATTTCCATAAACCTGAGAAAGATTCTCCCGTGGTGAGAAGCCTTGAAATTCTTGGTGAGAAGCCAAAAAACCTTAAAGTATCCAATATTTCCCAAATCTTCCAAAAAATACCTAAAATCTATATTGTCCTAATCAATTTGGTATCAGAACCAAAGATCCCGTATTCGCTCTTTTCGATCTCAGATCCACACAAAAACCACCCAAAATTCCGCCAAACCCCTAACCCTAACCCTCAATTCAGTCGCCACCGTCCAAAAAACCAAATTTCAAGAAAACCCTAACCTGAAATTTCGATGTCGCCGCCACTTGCAACAGCCCCCACGACAGCCGACGGCATCTCTTGAAGGCTCCAGCAAAGTCACTGACCCCACTTGGCATCACATCATCGTCGCCCACGTGCACAACACCCGAATCAACCGCCTTCCACGTCATCAGAGCTCGTCAGCGCCCCCACCGACACCGGCCAGCCCGTCGAACCCCTGAGGAGCTTCGCCACCCCCAGACGAAGCCAAAGAATCAAGAATCCCAGCAAACCATCGCTGGATTCTCTGGAATCAACAGCCTTCCGCGTTGTCGCCGTTTGTCAGCGCCATCACCGGTGCCAATCAGGGGAGCCGACCCTACCAGGAGGTGCATAACTCCCAGTCAAAGCCACAGCAACAAAGCTCACGGCAAACCGCAGCGAAATTTTACCGAAAAAAGCGTCGACTTGGTCGGCACAGAGGTTATTTCTGGTAAAATTTCGCATTGTGATGGTTTCGCCTGGGAGTTGTGCACCTTCTGCTCAGGTCAGCTCCCCAGATTAGTGCTGGTGACGGCGTCGACGAATGATAACAACGCGCAAGGCTGTTGATTCCAGAAAATCCGGTAACTGCTAGTCAAGATTCTTGATCATGTGACTTTGTCGGGAAGCGATGAAGCACCTCAGGGGTTCGACGGCACCAGCCGACACCGGTGGGGACACCGGCGAGCTCTGACGACACGGAAGGCGGTTGATTCGAGTGTTGTGCATGTCAGCGACGACGATGTGATGCCCAGGTTGGGTCGACGACTTTGCTGGAGCTTTCAGGAAACGCCGACAACTGGCAGAGGTTGGCTGTGGGGTAGCAGCTACCGAAGAAGTTAGTGGTTGTGGAGCAGCAAAGATCTGGTGGCTATTTGAGGATGCGATTGGGTCTACTTCGGATTTGAGCAGTGAGTTGACAAAAGGGGCTTGTCGACAAGCTTGCTCTGCGGGTTTATTCGGCGAGGGTTTTACTGGAAAAGTGACGGTGAATACGGTGACGGCTGAGAGTTGAGTTCGTCATGTCTTCTTTCTCGTTGCTACTTCAAAAAATGACATCGTTGGGTCGAGTTTGGGTGACCCGACAACCTCTTGGGTCGAGTATAGATTTGAAGTTTCCAATCCTGATTCAATCCGGGTCGGATTTGGGTATACAATTAAATGGAATGGGGTCATTAACCCGTACCCATCACCCTTAAATGGAACAGGTCGGACCTGACGTGACATATACCCAGCCCGGCCTAATGCCTTTCCACCTCTAGTCCCATCTCATAGATGAAACTAGAAGTCTTCGACATTCTCTTTCTTTGAGCAACATCTCAAACCTAAAACTACCAATTTCTTTGATCTTGCCTCTCTCCCATTATATGCCATCAAACATCCCCAAATTCTACCTAGTCTCCCATCCCCCAACAAAACCAAATAATAATGAAATAAATATAATAATAAAAAGCAATTCCAACCTTCCATTGAAAAGAAATTACAATGGCTTGCACCTGAATTGGCCTGCATTTTCAACAAACCAGGTACAAATGAATCTGGATGATCTTTTGTGTAATTTCGCTATCTAAATTTCATCATCAAATATAGATTTGCTTAACGTTTGTACCATGAGTGTTCCACCAATATACGTATACAGCCCACATCACTAAAGGCCGGTTGAAAGAAGGGTAGATATTTGACGAAATTCATTCAATGGGCCATATGAAAATTCACAAGAACCAGCAGTGTAAAGAATTCATAAATATAATGACGACTAATTTTACAAAAAATATTAACATTAACGAAGGTTCACCAAACGATAATTCCAAATAAATTATAAATATAAAGGATTACTTCAAAATCTTGTTAGCTAGTACTGGAATATTAAAAAGAAAAAGAAACTAATTAGAAGATATAACTAGCACTTAATTGGTAACCAAAAGCAATGCAAGCTTACAACTTATACATACTTCGTGGAATAGGAAACCAAGACATTATGTAGAATAAAGAACACACCTGAATGTAATGATGAATAACAATTTCATAATGCTCCTTAAGACCAGCAAAGAATACTAGTTCCTCGACTCTACCATAACTGTAAATGTTTTCAAGAGGGCAACACATAAATGTTTCAACGTTAGCATAATTGATGTTATTTGAAATGAGACTGTGAGTAGCGACACAAAGCAACTTAAATTAACCATAGGCCGGTTATGCATGATAAACCGAAAATAGATGAAGCTTACTTACAGTGCAGTTCTCGATGATGACCTAAATATACTATAATAAATAGAACCATGGCTCATATATTAAAATAGACTACAGTATCTCCCATCCCATGCTTCTGAGATCACAAAACACTGGGAATGGAGAAATAAGGAAGAATAAGTTTCTTGATTAAGATTAGGAGTTTTAGATTTAGAGTCAAAAAAGTAGTCAGTACTCCTAATTGCATTCGTCTTGTATTTTCCTCTATATATGCAGCACCAACCTTAATTTGCAGTTTGGCATTTATTTTGAAAATATTCTCTCTTTGAATTTTCAACATTGTATCAAATCCAATCCTCACTCCAACTTTTTGAGTTCTTCCTTTCCTTATAAAAATAAAAAAAACTTCCTATAGAAAAAACCATAACCCCAACATTTACTTTATCTATTTTTCATTAAATAAAAAAAAAGTTTCTGTGGAGCTACAATAGTAGGTAAAAAGAAAGAGAAAAAAAGATGTCTTTTGATTTGGATTACTTGTGTAAAGTTTGATTTTGAGGTATATGTTTTAATGATTGTGTCATTTTTTTAAAGAAAGATTTTTGATTTGGCGTGTGGTGGTTTTCAAGTTTGGTTTTAAGAATTTGGAAGAGCAAGTACGGTTAGTTTTTTGGAATTTTCAACACAATTTGATTTTGTTTTTTAGAATATGATTCGGTTTCAGGGAGTTAGGTTTGATATTTAGAATTTGGAGAGAGTGAACTTAGTTTGGTTTTCGAGTTTCGAATAGAAATTTTTTGGGAGAGCGATTGTGGTTTGTTATTGGAGAGTGTGGTTGCATTGTTGTTAAGATTTTGGAGGTGATTGGTTTACATATATGGCTTATGTTTCAGAGAAACGTGTTCCATCATAATATATGACTGTTGCTTCAACCGTTCAAGCAGTTTCAATCAGCTTATACTACTACCATTTTAGCAGACTAGTAAGTCTACTGAATTCTTCAATGCCTAAAATTTTGATTCTGGCAAGACTATTTATATGATTGGAAATTTAAGCATCTGTTCTAAGTTAGATTACATATCTTCCTTGAATAGTGTCACTTTAGCATATGGATCGGTGTCTCCTGTCAATGGAGTTGGCACTACAAATGTCGCACCATCTGTCATTGCCCTCAGTTCTTTACATACCTGACACTTAGTCTATTATCTATTAGTAAACTCTCTCGAGCTTTAAATTGTTCGGTAGCATCTTTCCTACTCATTCTATCTTTCAGGCTATAAGGACACAAAGGACGATTGGCAATAGGTGTGGATCTGACAGACGATAACTTAGATGTGATTTAAGGTCCAATTGAATTTTTCGGTAAATTGTCCCACATTGACATTCATAGTTGACTAAGGCATTCTTCTCTTTAAAATTTGAAGCGGTCAATTCCTGCATTGAGTCATATTTCTAGTTTAGATTGTGAACCTAGTCAACATGGTAAACAACACGTGTGTCTTGCCTGATAAAGATAAGTAAAATAATCAATGAGCCTTTTAAGCTTATTAATTCAAATATATGGGATCATTCTACTATCTAATCAAAACTTAATTTTAAATATTTTATCACATCTGTTAATGAGTACTCTCGTGTAATGTGTGTTCATTAATTAAAGGATAAAATCAGAGGTGCTTCCGTTTTCAAAAAATTTATGATGAAACCAAAACTCTATTTGGAGAATCTGTCAGTGCTTTGCGCAATACGACACAAAAGATATGTTAATTTGTTTACAGAGTTTATGACACAATCCACGATGATACATCAATCTTCTTGTTCATACACACCATAGTAAAATGGTGAAGCTAAGCATAAGAACAAAACATTTGCTTGATTGCACAGTATGTCCATAAAAATATTTCTAAATATTTTTAAACAAATGTCTTACGGTATACTATCTCATAGTCACAATGCCTTCATCGATACTTGGTAATAAAATTCGGTTTACATGTTATTTCCACATGCACCAACATTATTTCCCATGTTTCCATGTATTTTTGGCTGTGTTTTGTACATGATAAGCGTTCAACTGTTTCGAAATTTAATTCTCGAGCATTCAAGTGTATCCTTCTTGGTTAAAATGGATACAAATACTTTTGGTTCACAAACCGAACAATTTTTTATATCAGCAGAAGTCATTTTCTTTCAGTCACGGTCTTATTTCGATAGACATTCATCTTCTGATTCACATGAACCTTTAAAGTCTGTCAGAGAAGAATTTTCTCCCTCATAATGAGTCAGCTCCCGATTCAGCAACTACAAACTTTGCATAATCAGTTGCCACAAAACAAGATAAACAATCACGTGTTTACAAGATGATTTAAGGTTCTTACTGCTACAGTGCCAACGTCTTGATGCCAAGTCATCTGATCATTTCTGACGAGCGTAAAGAGGAGTCTAATCTTCATCGTCCAATCACCCTACGATTAATGTGCTTATAGTAGAACAGCACATCATTTGTCTAAATTTATTTTTTGCTCTCATCTTTCTCCAGCGTTTATTTCATCTATCAATTCTCGTCCTATTCCCAAACATTCCCAGGCAAATGGTGGAACTTAATCCAAGAAATTTCCAAACAAAAGGCTACTGCCAGACTTTCCAAAAGTCAAAGTTGTAGTGGCATTTTGGCACTATTTGTGAGACACGATATGTCATTTCTACGGCTTTAGACAATTATAAGTAAAACATTCTTCACAAAGTGTCATTCTAGAAAGTAATTTCTTCTGTCAACATTTTAGAGAATTTGAGCATAAGGGGGACATCAGAACACTGGTCATAATAACACATCAACAAGCAATAATTTATGCAGATCAAAAGAATGTTTATCCAATATGTTTTTTGTTAGGGTTGTTAGCAAATATACTAGCATGTATTATGAAATTTACATATTTCAGCTTGTGGTTTGTTTATTTCCATGCATAAACTTTGTATCTTTTTCAGTTATTCAAAAGATATTAAAAAGAAATCAATTAAGAGGGAAATATAACGCAGTAAATCATGTTAAATTTAAAAGTTTACAACAAACTAGCAAGATTATGGAGTTTAGCTATGGGTGCAAGCAAATCCCAATATTTTAACCATGTTGGAGGTAAGTCTCAACTAACACAGTTACATTTTGTCAAAATGATGATGAGATAAAAACATGAGGATAATCTTATTATATTACAATAGACTAAGTAAGCCACGCTTCATCTCCTTAAAATTTATCATTTATCCATTTTTTTCACTTGGGTGATTACTCCCAAAATGAGGGGACATGTAAGGAAAAAATATAGAAAGAGGGTTAAATGTGTCATGTCAAGATGAGAAAATTACAGGCAATTATGCTAAAACCTTCCCAGGTATTAGAAAATCTTAAATATATTTCACAAAAAGCCTTTTCAAAAGTTAGCAAATGAAAGACAGATATAATGGATACATCTGTGCACTTCCGGGTAAAACACGGTCCTTCTCTTGCAATCCTATACTAAGAAGTACTCCACAGACCACATATAATATTGCTTGCCTTCAGTTAAGGAAACAGAGCCAGTCATGACACCAGATAAGTGGCAATATATGGCTTGGACAATTTAGTCAAGTTGCACATGTTTACAGTTGGCAAGTAAACAGAAATCAAGGATAAGTGATTGCGCAAGAGTACAAGTAGTAACATGCAACCTTAGGAAAAGAATCTGCAATAATATAAGGTGAACTATTAAGCTAATCTCACCTCTCTAATAATTTCATTGTTGTTGCCTCATCCAATACATCCTTGGAGTCACTAAGAAAGGCCCGAAATTCCCTAATAATTGACTGGTACTCCGAATCATTGTTTGTTGACCGGGCAGTCTTAACCATGCTTGTGTCATCTTCCAGCAATAGACGATTGATCTATCAAGTTCAGATAAAATAACAGGCATAACCACAATGCCTCTACCATCAATGATAAAAATATGAACTTAATTCGACCATCTATGATGAGAAAAATTCTGTAAGGAGATTTCAGTTTGTCAAGCATCTATCAAGCGTTGTGTTATATATTTAATTGGGAACATGAGTGCAGTGCCAATTAGAATAGGGAAGTGCTACAATAGAACAGAGAAATCTGTGTTTCCTTAAGGTAAACTTGTTTAATGAAAATCTTGGTTTTAACATAATTGTAAGTTTGTAACTATTTCATATTCTACAAACCAATGGATAGTACATAAAATAAAATGTCAGTATACATGTATTTTTTTTATGTGCACCATCACCTATCAACTAACAAAATAAGTCATGTGAAGTGAACATCTTCTACAGCTTCTACAAGTAAACACCTAACTGTTTTCTTCAAAATGGACTCAAATACATGGCACCAGAATGGAGAAAAATGGTAAAATCAGCTGTAGAAATCTACAAGCGCGACTTCTAGCACCGTAAGAGATAATGTTATAGAAACTAAAGATTTGAATCTAGAAGTCATAAACTGAAATTGGCAGCCGTCAAGGTTTGACTTTGGCGATAATCCTTGGCTGCAAAAGTCTCGGTATCAATTTGAATGAGATCCGGTACATGTTGGGTGTAATTCCTCCAATAAAAAGATGCCTTTTAGCAATGAGGTCTGATTCCACTGACAAAAAGATGAAGTTTTAGTAATCAATCATTTGTGAACTTATGTTTTATTAAATTTTGTAAGCTGACAATCAATATTAACATGATTGGCAGACAAGAACAATAAACTAGATCAGACTAGACAGCAAAGCATAAAGTGCAAAGTACCAAAGAGATATAAGGGGAATTCGCGGAGGAAAACTGTAATATATGATAAACATGGTGCCTATGTAGGAAAAATTCATCAATCATTGTTAGCAACAATTATCTAGTCGCGAACCATAAACTACACCTCCAATTGAAAAATCATCAACCATTCGATTTCATGGTTTTAAAAGTTCCATATATTAAGGTTTTATTGCGGAAGAGAAAGAAATGTGTCTTTATAATGCCCAGATAAAGCAAGAAACTCAATCAGTGAACTATACCATAACTATCCCCTACTATTATATGTCTAGACCAGAAAATCACTCTGCAGGTCACACCAAGACATTGTGTGGAACAGAGATTCATTGCATGCATCAACCTGTCATCTATGCGTCTCTTCCTGCAGTCAATAGTTATCTGGAATGGGGGCATAGATGAAATGGTGGAGACTTTTATCTGACTAGTCCAATTTCATTTAGCATAAGTCAGCATGTAAACAAAAGACTATAATCATAGTAGGAAAACAAACAAATTGATTCTGGTGTTTTAGTACAGTGGGAAACTACACCAACAAGGCACCAACCAAAGTATATGTTTATCATCAACTTTAATGTCAGGGAGTATTACAAAGGCACAAACCTTGTCCAAATACAGCTCAGTAGCCCATGTAGAGATCATTGTTATTTGGCACTTATCATCTTTTGTAAGATTGTCAAGCTTCCTTAACAAAAAAGTCCTGAGAGCATCCTGCATCAAAGAAGATAAACTTGCTAAAATTAAAGGACAACAATTCAAAATATTAAAAAAACCGCAATGTTATTAGTGAATTATGATGAGGATGTTCACTCTCTCAACGAAGTAAACTTTTGCACGCATTGGAACTGAAACTTTCAGAAATATTTGTGATATTTTAAATCAATGAACTGAATGCCGCAGAAGGAATGAAAATTTGTGGACAAAAAAATCTGTGCAACAAACCTAACCCATTTATATGGATTTTCAAGCTATAAAATATCTTAAAATATAAATCATATTTTCTATTATCTTTGGTAATTCTTCGGTAATTATTTTGAGTTGTTTTACCCTTAAACCCGACATGCAACCCTTTATATACATATCCAAACCCGATCCGCTTCTCTTTGATAAACCCTCATCGTACTCACTCTCTATCTCCTCTCGTTCTCTTCCTTTTCTTTCCCCTTCAGTTCATCTTCACCCTGCACAAGTAGCAGCCACTTTCATTTGCACGTTGCGTGATTCTAGACAGCATGAGCGCATCGGGTGTAACCGACGCCCTTGTTCCCCATAACTTGTCTCGACACTTACCCCTTCATCTTCCTCACTAATTCCTATTAAATCTCAAAACCAAACACTAAATCCTCACTAATTCCTATTTAATCTCAAACCCTAGCCCTAAATCAGAGAATTTCATCCGATATCTCTCAATCTCGATCGTTTGTAGGAGCTGTGGGTGTGGGCGTCAGCGAGACAACAAGATCATTTCCAGTGACGATCAACGAATCTCTTGATCTACGGTGATAAGTTGGTCCGTCTATATAAACCCTTTAAACTCGGTCACTCTCTCTAATATTTACGGTTTGATGGTTCAGATGTTAGGATCGATTATGATGGATTTTTTGGTTGGGTTTGTGTTGTTTGTTGGGACTTTGTCCTTAGCTGTGCATGTGGGGCTCTGTCCCTTTGCATCTACTTACTGGGGCTCTACCCCTTTACTGTTGTTTCTATGGCTATATCCCCTTGCTGATGTTTGTTTGAGCAATGCCCTTGCCGCTGTCTTGTGGCTTCTCAGCGCTGCTCTGGCTCTACTTGACTCGCTACCTTTAGGCTCTGCCTCTGGTTTTGTTCTATTCTGCTTTATGTGGCTCTGCTCTTGGTGCTTCTAGCTGATGTGGGCTTTGTCCCTGCTCAGTCCGCTACTTCAATGGTCAAATCTTTGCTTTGTGTTTTGCCTTAACTCCATCCTTATCACATCTTGGCCGATTACATCTTGGCCGAGGCCCGATGGGCTCTACCTACCAATGTCTGTTTGGGATTTGCCCTTTGTTGTTGGCTAGTCTATGCTTACCACCAACTATTTCGGTGTTGCCTTTGTTGCTAGATAGGCTCTACCTAGGTCATTGTTTGACCTGCTTTTTTGCTAGGCTTTGTCTTTTGGGAGTGGTCATTGTCTTTTATGGGGGGGCATGCCCTTATTGTGCCAATGTTTGTGGGCTTTTGCAATGTCCCAAGATTTGCCAGGCCTGATCCGTTTCCTCACACTTTAGGCTTAGTTGATTATTTATTGGTTGGGTATCATGGTGACGCCATTTGGGTCTGATTTTGTTACATCATGAGCTAATGTTGGAAATTATATATCATGATTCAATCTGAGAATGTTTGCATGATATCATGATGAAACTGGATATTTTAAATGTAAGTTTGTGGGATATACAAGAGAATGTCCATAAATGATTATACTTTAAATTTTATCGCTCCAGTTATATCCTTGTAATCATGTTCTGGGCATGCTAGAGTTATATTATTTGTGTTTTGGATGCATTGATCAGTTCTGTTATTTTCAATTGGTGATGATATTATTTCAGATTGGTACGAAAAGTATGGCTATTGTCCCGTAAAGCATATGTTTAAATCATAATTACATGTAGTGTCACATAATTATAGCCTTTTGGGTTTGACCCTGAGATTCTATCTCTTTTATATGATATACATAGTATATTCTCACAAAATAAATTGTTACAACCATGAGCACCAATACATGATTATATCATGATAATTGTAAGTGATTACATTTACTTATATACATACGATTACGCATACTACTCATAGTTACCATTGTTGCATGATACTGATTTATATGATGTTGCAATTGATACTGTATCATCATTATACATGTTCATTATTGTACACAATCACTGGTCACATCCACTATACATGACATGACATTCATTACACCAGATTACATGCTCCTCCTGGTATTGTACCTGATATTGTTCTCGATCAATGTACGTGTTCGCATGATACTAAACCCATTATGTCACCTGACATTGTATTCAGAATAGAACACATGAGCAAGAAAAACTCATTGTTGCAGAGGGTGACTCATTGTCGCAGAGGGTGAGAAGAGGACAAGTGTCATTACTATATCCGTGTATTTTGTCTCCAATAATGGAGGGACATTATATTACTGTATTCATGTCTTTCACTTGCACCAATGAAAATGAGGTTCACTATTGTATCCGTGTTTCTGCTCTCTCGTGGTGAGTGCAGAGTTATATATCGTTGGCACCCTCGAGTGTACACCCACAGGATCCGTGTTTGTTGTTTATACATGAGTTGCATTTTGTACCCTCGAATATGAGTTCTGCACTAGATTAGGGATTTTGCACTACACTATCACTTGACACGGCCATTGATTACTTGATTATTACTATGTATCACAATTAAGTTTGTGCTTTTATTAGTACTATCATGCTGTTATAAATGTTCATTTGTTCATGCCTTATTTCATTCTATAGTGTATTGCATCTTGTGTATTTAGTACTATTTTATCTAAGAACTTACATAAGCATGTCTTATTGATGGATAATCTCTGTTTGTTTTTAGAAAATATTCATCATGATATTATTCTAAGACCTTCCAACAAACATCGATTCATTCCCATGATTGCTTGCCTTACTCTTTGCTAAACTATTTTCACTAGCTTTACAATCTCTGCTTGATTATATTTCCATGATGTCAGTTAACTTGATGATTTCATATCTTTTGTCTATCAGTCTATTGATCTAGAACTGTGTTGGCCATCTTACTGTTGCTCATTATTAGTTAAAAACAGACAAAGACAGACATTTAGTTATAATCCAAATATGTTCGTATTAGGTTGAAAAGAGTGATTTCTTAGTATGCATAAATAATGTAGCCTCGTCATTTTCTATTTCTATTAGTATGTTGGGAAGCGTGGCGTAAGAGATTTTATTGGTGCCCAAGTAGTTCTGTATAAACTTCTAATAAAACTTCTAATGAACAACACATTTTCGTGATTCATCCTTGAAGACTCATTCCTTTGACTTCAAGATTACCTCATTTACCTTTTGGAAAATCTTTTCCTTAAAATCCTTAACCCCATCAATGAACCGTAAGAATCCTTGATTTAACACTACACTCTTTTCTTTTGCATCATATTTGGACGTACTACATCAGGATCGAGCACCAAGCATCGTCATGACAACTGAGAAGACATGAACCACCACCTCGTGAATAGCATTATCTGTTGTTTGAAATATGTTTTGCTATATGAATAATGTACTTTTATTTTTATTTTTCGTATCTTTATTTCGAGAAATTCCAAGAACGAAATTTTCTGTCATGCGTGTGTTAGTAATAAACCTAATACATTTATATGGATTTTCATGATATAAAATATTTTAAAATGTAAATTATATTTTTTTTTGTTATTTTTGGTGAAGTTTTAATATTTTGGTATTTACTTTGAGTTGGTTTACCCTTAAACACGTTAACCCTTAAATCCGACCCGCGCCCCTTTATACTCATAACCGAAACCGGCCCACTTCTCTTTAATAAACCCTCATCGTCCTCACGCTCTCTTCTCCCATTCTTTTTCTTCTCTTCTCTTCTTTTCCCTTAGGTTCGTCTTCACCCCACATAAGCGACAACCACTTTCCTTCGCCCATTGCACGATTCTCGACGGCATGTGGGCATCAAGCATAACCGACGACGCACATCTTCCCTCATGACCCCCTCTCAACGGTTACCCATTCCTCTTCCTCATTGATTCCTACTTAATCTTAAGCACTAACCCTAACTTGGAGAATTTCATCCGATATCTCTCATAAACTCATCCGCCCCCTTGCTTTCTCCGATCATATTCTAAGTCTTGATCCTAGTGAAGGTTGTGTTAGCAACAGCTGTGGGCATCGACGAGGCGACGAGGCCATTTCCACCAATAATTAATGGTTCTTTTGATCTCTGATAACAAGTATGTCCCTTTAAACCTCTTTTACGACCGTAATAAACTCGGTCACTCTCTCTTATATTTTATTGTTCTTTTGATCTCCGATAACAAGTATGTCCCTTTAAACCCCTTTTACGACATTAATAAACTCGGTCACTCTCTCTTATATTTATGGTTTGATGGGTTAGATGTTAAGGTTGATTGTGATGGATTTTTTGGTTGAAATTGTGTTGTTTGTTGGGGCTCTACCCATTGCTGTGGTTGTGGGGTGCTTGCCGCTACTGCAAGATCTGTTCATACTTAGTCTGCTGCTTTTGGGGTTGGGTCTTCTGTTATTGCCTTGACTACCCTCGTCAATGCTTGACCGCTGCTAGTTGGACTCTGTATGTCACTGCTTTGGGCTTTGCCCTTTGTTGCTGGCTAATCGATGCTTGCCACTGGCTCTCTGGGCTTTACCTTTGTTGCTGAATGGGCTCTGCCCCGGCCATTGTTCGACCTGGTTTTTTGATGGGCTGTCTTTTGGGCGTGACCGTTGTCTTTTAAGGGGGCATGTCCTTATTGGGCCACTGTTTGTGGGCTTTGCCATGTCATATGATTTGCAAGATCTAATTTGTTTCCTCACACTTGAAACTCGGTTGATTATTTATTGGTTGGGTATCATGGAGACCCCATTTGGGTCTGATTTTGTTACACTGTGTGCTAATGTTGGAAATTATATACCATGATTCAATCTGAGAATGCTTGCATGATAATCATGTTGTAACTGAATATTTTAAATGTAAATTAATGGCTATACAAGAGCATGTGCATAAATGATTATACTTTAAATTTGATCGCTCCAATTAATTCCTAGTAGTCATGTTTTGGGCCATGCTAAAGCTATATTATTGTGGTTTTGGATGCATCAATTAGTTCGGTTACATTCAATTGGTGGAATTATTTTCGAATTGGTATGAAAATTATGGTTAATGTCACGTAAAAGCATAGTTTTAAATCGTAATTACATGTATTGACACATGATTATAACCTTTTGGGTTTGACCCCGAGACTCTCTCTCTCTCTCTCTCTCTCTCTCTCTCTCTCTCTCTCTCTCTCTCTCTCTCTCTCTCTCTCTCTCTCTCTCTTATATGATAAGCATAGTGTATTCTCACAAAATAAATTATTACAACCATGAACACCAACCCATGATTACAATCGGATAATTGTAAGCAGTTACATTTACTTCTATACATATGATTACACATACTACCCATAGTTATCGTTGTTGTATGATACTGATTTATACGATGTTGCACTTGATACTGTTTCACTATACATGTTTACTATTGTACACAATCCCTGCTCACATCCATTATACATGACATAACATTCAATACTGATTATATATTCCAGATATTGTTCTCAATTACTGCACTTGTTCACATGATATTGTACTATTATCTCACCTGACATTGTGTGGAGATGGAAAATTCATAATCTCAGAGGATGAGAGGGCGACAGTTGTATGTGTTTTTGCCTCCAGTAATAGAGGGGTGTTTTATTATTATATGTGTGTTTTTCACCTTCTTCAATGAAAATGATGTTCACTATTGTATCAGTGTTTCTGCTCTCTCACAGGGGGAGAGGTGTTATATATCAATGGCATCTGCAGGTGTGCGACCATATGACCCGTATTTTCTGTTTGTACCTGAGTTGTGTATCATATCCTCAAACATAAGCTTAGGCTGTTCGGCATTAGATTAGAGAAACTGCACTGTCACTGTCAATCGACTCGGTTATTGATTACATGATTATTATGTATTACCATTATGCTTATGCTTATGCTTATATTACTAATGTCATGATATGTTATTGACGAACATTTATTCATATCATATATCACTATATGTTGTATTTCATCTTGTGTATTTAATATGGTTTTATCTAGGGACCAACAAGCATGTCTTAAAAATGGATATTCTCCGTTTGTTTATTTGGAAAATATTAATCAGGATATTCTTCCAAGATCTTCCAGCAAAGCTTAGACTCGTTGTCTTTAATGCTTGTCTCGCTCTTTGGCAAGCCATTTACACTAGCTTTACATTACGTGCTTGAATGTATTTTCATCGTGTCAATTACTTGAGGATTTCACATCTATTGTCTCTCGGTTTATTGATGATAACACTCTGTAGGCCACCTTATTGTTACTCATTATTAGATAGAAAAGTAGACGAACCTTTAATTATAATAAAAACGTGTTTGTATTTAGGTTGAAAAGAGAGTTTTTAATAGACGTAAATATGCACAAGCTTGTCACCTTTTGTTGTTCATAGAATTTTGGGATGCGGGACATGACAATTTCTAAGTCTCATATAAACAGAATCCCTTCTATGAAATGTGAAGTGTGAAGGGAAACGGAACTGTAGTCTACAAAAGCAAACAAAATTTGAGAACTTCACTAGAAAGATATATATCGTAACAACATTTAATTTTTGTTACAGCCATGCCTTGGAACTTTTCCTGGAACTAAAGTTGATTACGTCAGGTACTGTCAATTGCAAGCTGATTATATAAGAATAGAAGCCGCACATATATCTACAATAACTCATTCATTTATATGTGTAATAGTCATAACCCGTGATCATAGGTCACGGTGTATTCAAAATATTCTTCTGAAAAATTTCAACCCATTCAAAATCTTTCCCCTCAAAAAAATTTGCAGCCTCCTCAAAATCACCCAAAAAAATTTACAGCCACCTTCAAAATATTCCCCCTAACAATAAATTTTAACCACATTCAAACTAAAAGTTAGTTTCCCCAAAGAATTTAGTTCCCCAAAGAATTTAGTTATCCCAACATTTAGTTCCCTCTAGATTTATTCCCCCCAAAATTTAAAATTTTAGTTCACTTCAGATTTAGTTCCCCTCAAAATTTAGTTCTCCTAACGAATTTATTTCCTCCAAAGAATTTAGTTCCACCAAATTTAGTTCCCTTCAGATTTACTTCACCTAAATTTAAAATTTTAGTTTGCTCAAAATTTAGTTCTATCCAGATTTAGTTTTATCTCAAAATTTTAGTATCCCCCAAAATCCCCCCCAAAAAATTTACAATTTTCACTCCAAAATTTTCATAAACTCTCGATTCCTCACAATTCAATCTCAACTGTCCTTCTACCCACCCTGTTGTCCTAGTCAGCAACCACATTTAAAAACATCCCTCAATAGTATAATAGATGTATGCATGCATATGGTAATCAAAAAGTCAGTCAATATATGATAAAATTAAACCCCACTAAAACCCATTTGGAGTAACGCGCACATAGATTTCATGCACCACCTTGAGGACAAGGTGGTTTTTTGGAGGCTGAGTGGTGCTAGTAATGGGGACGGCCACACTACTAGTCGCATTTTGGTAATTTTGGGTGTTGAAAGCAATTTTGTAATTATGGGCAAATTAGCCCTTTATATAGTGGAAGGGGGTTAGGCTAGGGAGGTGGAAAATTGAAGAAGAATATTGAGTAGAGAAAAGTAGGTGTAGAATAATTTAGATCTTGAAGATTTATGCCTTTCCCTCAAATCAAAGATTAGGAGAGCGGTTTCCTCTCTAATTGGAACCAAGTTATCTTGTATTTGGTGCTTTTATCTACAAAAATCTCATCTTTCCTCCCATCCCTAAATTTATTCCACCAAACCCTAGACTTTCCTATCACCATATTGCAATAATGCACCCAAGTGTCGTGTAATCAAGTGATTTTAGAAGCTAATATGCAACGAATATAATAAACGTATGTCTCATTTTGCCAATTCAAATTGGAAACTAGCATTTACATTAATGAAAGAAATACAAGGAGGGGGTCTCGCCACGTATCTCCTCACTGCCCTCCTGCTCGTGCCCACTCAATCTATCTCGCCTCTGAATTTTTTATTTTTTTTCCTCGTTCATTCTATGCTTCTGCATTAAAAGAATTTATAGTTCCGTGCACAAGTAAATTTTTCTGAAAGCATCTCCAACAAGTAGAAAGCTGAGATTGTAGAAGATCTATAGAAAATCACTTGATATGATAAAAAATTAAGAAATCAACTGATGTTTAAGAAACTTAAAAATGATGGAATAAAATGTTCTATAAAAAACAAACGTAGGATCTTTCAGATACCTATTGCTTAAAATGCTACTTCTCAATTTGCAAGCACAGAAAGCACCATTTGACTGAAGAAACATTTTGTTTATGATTGTAGTGTTGGTTAGTACGATGTTGACAGCAATTTCATAAATATGGCATTCATATATGTTTTTCATACATTACCTGCTCACCTATCGCAATAAATTTCAAGCTAATCTCCTCGAATGACAGCGTATAGTTTATCTGCAAAAGAAGAAAAATGAGGGTTAAGCTGCAGTAGACAAATGGATAAATTCCAACTTTTCTTGTCTCTTTTTTTGTGAGGTAAAATGTTTGCTTTGAAAGTTGTGCAACAGAACTATACCAATGGATAAATATGTTCCCTACATGTTTAGGATCTGCACACTTCTTTACACGAACAATTCATGTGGGCCCCACCATTTATAAAAATTGAATATCATGCACATGACTTAAGAGTATGTAGGACTGTAGAAAAAGAATTTTGTCACATATTCCACTGAATTTTTATGTGAATACCATGCAGGCACGTGCAAGAAAGGAAAAGAGAATAGAAAGGAAGGAAAGAGAGGTGGTCAACTAACTCAAATAGGTGACATTGTTACAAGGTCATCGTAGCATATATATAGAACCATTTAGTAACAGTAAGCTTTTAGAAGGAAGAGTGGGACTAAATACCGATACCATGACAGAAGCTGTAGACACTGATTATAAATAAGCAATGACCAATCTAAATATCCTACAGTTTATCATGATAAGAAGAATAACATATAGTTAAATTTTTATACACGTTTTACATGCAAAGTCCAATTCAGGAACAGCAAAAAGATGAAATGATGGAAACTACACCTGACGTTTGAATTTGGAAATGATCTAACATCTTAACATCAAATGAAACATGATTTATAATACTCCGGATTTTCTAGAAACTTAAATTTTAAATTTTTCATTGTAAGTTATAAATATGTCACGATTTAATTCCATCAAAATTTCTCTTTTTTCTTTCCCTAAACTTTCCTTTTTTTCTTCTTCTTCTTTTTAGCCGAAAGCCCAACATCAAGGCCCAAGTCCGAGGCCATCCTTCTTTCTTTATTTCTTTCTTTATTATTTACTTTTTCTTTCTTTCTCCTGGCCCAAACCACCACTGGCCCAACCCCTCCATCCTTCTCTCTTTATTTCTTTCTTCATTTTTCCCCAGCCCATCAACCCGAGAGTCAATGCCCAGCTCCCCCCAACCCCCGATTCTTTCCCCTCTCTCTTTCCTTCGACGGCAATGAAACCCTAGCGACAGCGCTGTCCCCTCGCGACACGCTAGAACCCCGCCAGTTCTTTAGCCCTCGATAGCTCACCTCATCGCAGAGACGTGTCACCCTTTCTATCCCTCTCACCGACAAGTCCTAGCACGCCATTCTCTCTCTCCCACGCGACATGACACCTCTCCCATCACTTCTCAAAAGCGGCATTGTCCTCGTCTCCACCGCCTCACCATCTTTCGAGGCCTCTCCTCCCTTTATATATTTCCTTTTCACCCTCAATGATTTTGATTTCAAGATTTCTTAGGGAATTGAGTTCAGTTTAAGGGTTAAGACTCGATATTTCTTCAGTGCTTCATCAATTTCGCATCCTCCTTTCGATGAGCTTCCACAACCGCTCGATGGCTGGCGACAAGACTCGGCGACCCCGTGACTCTTCGATTTTGGTAAATTCACTCTAACTTCTAGTTTTTAGTTTTGAACATTTTCTTATTCCTTACTACGATGGATAATTGAGCTCTTAGGGCTTTGCGGCGACCCTCGTCGTTGCCCCCGTCATTGTCGTGGCTGTGCTTTGGGGTTTAGCTGCTGCCGTGACTTCCATCGGGCTCAAAACACTTGTCGTGACTAACCTGGGGCACTGCCCCCTCTATCAAGATCTCTGTTGGTCTCCCTTGCCCATACCGTGGATCCACGCCACTGCCGTGACCACCTATTGGTTCTAACCTCCTGCCGTGACTTACACGATGGCTTACACCCCCAGTCGTAACTTACATTTGGGCTCTCAGCCCCCTGTCGTAACTTACATTTGGGCTCTCAGCCCCCTGCAGTAGGTTCCTTGCCTTGCTATGAGTTCTTTTGGGCTCCTTGCCCTTGACCATGACTATCTTGGGCTCTACCCACTGTCATGTTCCTCTATGATGTTGGTCGTGGCTTTTGGTTTAACTTGGTGAAGGTGTTGGTGGATTGATGATGAAGTGTGACTTGGGCTTATGGGATGGTTGGATGAGGCTTCGGCCTCTGTTGTGTGGCATGGTGTTGCGCTTGGTGTTGGCCACCAATGTTAGTGTTGGATGGTTGGCTTAGGTGGCTTGGAGTTGGTCGTGGGTGGAAGTGTTAGCTTGGGCGTTGTGGTCATTGTTTTGGTTTGGCTAGTGAGCTTGGCCTTTGGGTGTTGGATGTCGACTTTGGGGTTGGTCGTGGATTTAGGTGTTGGTGTTTGGTTTAATTTTTGATGTTGGGGTGTGCATGGGCTTGACCCTATTAGGTTGGACTTGGGCTACTGCCCTTCGTACTTGCTGGATCATTGGGCTTCGCTCAGTTTAGGCCAAGAGCCATGTTAGTTGGGATGGCGGGCTTTTGCCCTATTGACGGTTATATCACTTGATGCATAATATCCATATTTAAACCGTTACACTACATGTGACAAGTTTAACCTACGTGATATTCATGGTTAAGATGTTATATTACTGTTACATCCCGCCCATGCTTAAAATGTGATAGGATTTTTCTATGTTTTATATAGAAAGTTAGGCTTTTAGAAGAAAGGTGGGATTTTTAAGATTTTGATGAGAATAATTAGGATAAAGATGGATTTTTATTGATGAAGAACAGAAAATAAAAAGAATACAAAGAATAACGCTGAGTTCTTTTGAGAAGAACTCTCTCCCAAGCCGTCTATTCGAGAGGATGGCTGTACTCTCCTACAAAAGAGGAAATTCTCAACCTCTATGAAACCACTCACACAAGCATGAGAATCCCTAACCCCTAAGCCCACATATAAACAATAACTGAAAATAAGAAAATTACAAAAAGACTCCTAAAACCAAAAATTACTAAAAAGCCCCTATAAATCTGAAATTTAAGAAAACACCACTAATACTCCTAAATTTCCAGATCTATCCTCTTTCATAAAATGTGGTCTCGTCATTGCTCTGCCCCTCTAGTCCTTAAAGTGGTGCATGAAGTGCGTGGGTGATCTGCTACAAGTTGGTTGCATGCCTCCACCGGGGTCAAAAGGATAAGATTAGTCTCCACCGTCCTTAACGACGCCCGAATAGATGTCATGATGATCATGCAACCCAGTTGAAGGTCCTCCATGCCCAAAACAGAAACGTCCGCGCTCGGGAGGTCGTCCATGTGCAAACCATGGGCCATGAGACCCCATAAGAGTGTCAACAGGTCATGGCAGGCTCCGAAAAGCATCGTCGGGCAATGGTCGGGCCCCAATGAGCATCGTCTGGCCATTACAAACCCAGAAGGACCACGAACATGGCCTGCAGGCCTTGTAGGGCTGCAAACAAGGCCGCTCCCAGCCTGCAGACCACCAGGGGTCTGCAAGGCAGCCTGCAGGCTGTCGCTGCATGTCAGGCAGCCTGCAGGTGCAGTCGCCCTTCCCATGAGCCGGCGAGACCCTGGGTAGGGTCGACAAGTCCGTCGCTTATCTCCTTGCACCAATCTTCGCCGTCTGGATGAAGATATGTGCCAAAGTTGTCGACTTTCTTGTCTTTTTGATTCAAAGACGGCACCTTTCGATCCCGATCTGGATTGTTGTCGACGGCGTTGCCCAGATCTAAGCAGGTATTTCGTTCTTCCTCAGACCTAGCTTGGTGGCCTCCAAAAATTCCGCCTTTTTCTTTGCCTCTGCCAAAGACGTTGTCGTTGGATCTTCAAATCCTATGGCAAATTGTTGAGCCAAAGACTTTACCGTTGGATCTTCAAATCCTATAGCAAATTGTTGAGCCACCTTTTGCACGATCGTCTCTAACATTGCATCCAATTTTGCAGCAATCCACGCATCCAACCCTTCCACCGCCGATTTCATCAAAGCCGTCATGGATTCCATTGCCACAAAGCACTTCTTCACGGTTTTCTTCAATTCCTCAAGTTTGCAGTCATATTTTTCATCGAAAGTTTCGACCTTTTTCTTCAACCTTGTTGTTGTCATGAGGATCTCACCGCTCTGATACCAGTTGATAGGATTTTTCAAAATTTTTTATATAGAAAACTAGGATTTTGAAAGAAAGACGGGATTTTTCGGATTTTGTAAAGAAGATTTAGGGAAAAGGAGGAATTTTTATAGATGAAATCTGAAATATAAAGACGATACAAGATAATTTTGATTCCTTTCTAGAGAGACTCTCTCCCAAGCCGCCTATTGGATAGGACAGCCGCACTCTCCAACAAAAAAGAGGGAATTCTCAACCTCTATAAAATCTCTCAACAATCAATCCTGAAAATCCCTAATCCACCTAAGCCTCATTTAAATAATAAACTGAAAATAAGAAAATTACAAAAAGACCCCCCTAAACCTAAAAGTTACTAAAAAGCCCCTAAAATCCGAAGATTACAAAAACATTCCTAATGGACCAAAATTCCAAATCCATCATTACTCACTGAAAATAAGAAAATTAAAAAAGACCCCTAAAACTAAAAATTACTAAAAATTTCTTATAAATCCGAAAATTATGAAAACACCCCTGATTAACCAAAATTCCAGATCCATCAAAATGTTGTAACGCTTGTACATGTATGTTATGCATATTTAAACTAATAAATCACTTGCTACACGTTCCATATTTGAATTGTTATATCACTTGTTGCATGCCACATGCTTTCTGTTTCAACATGTTTCCTATCTAAGTAGTCATAGCACATGTAACACATTTTCTGTAACATTGAAAGTAGCAATATGTTAAGTGTGATATGATGACCAAATAATATTGGAATATCATGTCATTGGAATATAATGTTATTTGAACATCCAATTATTGGAATATAACGTGGAAATGTCTAGCTGAAATATCCTGTCGGAAAATGTTGTTGGAATACCCTGATAAGATAGTTTGATGGAATATCATATTTGTATCATGAAAACATGACCGGATCTTAAATGACATAGCATGCCAACATATGAGCTAATTTCAATGTGGCCCTGAACCCACTTAAAACTTACTTCCTAAATCATGTTTAACCAAGTAAATATTACCATTTAGAACTGCACATGAACTAAATCATCGAAACACTAAGAGATGTACACTTAACATACACTTGGCACTTCAGACTCACTGGTCTTTGGGATAAATCATATTAGTGAGAGTGCAAGAGCGACTGGAGTCATGCTCTTATTGACATGACCGCATCAGGTGTTTCGGTCGGGACACATCATGAATCCAATAGACCCCTATTGGAATCGTCGGACTTAATTGTTGAGTCTCAACACATTACTCTTCTGGACCATTGCCCCCTCTTGTTACTACTTTAGGCCTGGTCCGGGTGAGCGTCCCCGTGGTACGAGGTGTACTACTGGTTGTTTACAGTACTCTCCAATATAATTCACGACCTAGAATTGGTATAACTATTAGAGCACTGATAATTTACAATTTAACTAAGATCTCATTGGCATGCTTGTTTCTAAGTTTCAATATTGTTACCATTACTTGTATTCCTGATAACAAGTTATTATTACTCTTCATGTCTGTCTTCATACTGTCACATAATTATCTATGCATGCTTTATTTTTCTGTCATGTTTATGTACCCTGCTCAACTGCCAAATTCTAGAATTATTGTGAATTTACCTATGACTAGTAGCAGCTCTGCGTCTCGTGGCATCATTAGGTGCCACATAAGAATACGCAGTGACTCCAAGACACAATGATGTTAGGATAGCTGCACGAAGCATGGGCTGCAGAGGAATAGGCCAGGAGTGGATTCTCTTATGTATGTATTTTATTTTTATTTTTGTACCTCGAGACATTGTACTTCTCCCATAATGTATTCAGATTGTATTTGAATAAGAAATTGATACGAGTATGTTGATACATGTCTGATCTCATCTATATTGTTTTCACTGGTAACCAACAGGACCTGCAAATCTCACAAATCGTAATGACCCCGGGAGGTAGGTCATTACATGATTAGATGGTGTACTCCAAGGTTTCAGATTTCTTCATGTGGGACATGTATCCAATTGTGTCCCTGAGGATAGGATCAATAAAAGCGATTAGGGCAAGTGAGAAATGGTGGTGTTATGCGCTTTTTGATGTGGAGGTGGATTACATCGATGATGGATTTATCCAACGGGATGCATGGGTGGAAGTCATAAAGAGGGGCAGCATGTGCATGTCACCATTGAGGTACAATCGAGATCGATTGCGATAGTGGTGCTGCAGATGAGAAACAGACAGCATGGGAGGAGGAAGACCACAAATTTGCATTGAATTGGAATGCTTCTACTCTCCATAGTACCATAGGATTGGAATGCTTTTATTCACCATGATGTCACCATAAAGAAGGCCAGAGAAAGTGAAGGAATGCAGGGGTTTGGAAAGGGGGACGAAAGAGAGAGAGGTGTTTTGGATTGGAAGTTATGGAACAGGGGAGTTTCTCTTCATGGTTCTGTCTGACAATAGTGAAGAAACCCGAGGCTTAAGCAATTGATTTTGTAATGATGAATGGTTACAAGACCATTGTTATCGCACCACAGTTTTCGCACCAATTTTTTACATTTGGTAGACTGCTTGAGAAAAGATTATTCTCTAACGACAAAGAATTCTTCTTATAGCATTTTATAAACAAATCTTTTTCATAAGCCAGTTAGATTTCATTACATCTCAATCTTTCGGGTAAACCACCTTTGCCTCCCTCCTCCATTGGCTCCATTATCGGTCTTGCTTCCCCGTTTTCATCCACAGCTATCCGACCACCACAATGATAAGTGCTCACTCTGCCCTTTTCTAAATTTAATTACCACCCCTTTTAATGCCATCACTGATGCCATCGACATGACAACAATAAGCAAGTGCCTCAGTCATACCTTCTCACCCGCCCTGCCACCTTTTAATCAGCCAACAGCACCCACGGACCTTGAAAGCACCAATCATTCACTAGTTTCTTTTGCAGCAACCCCCTTATCGTCTTATCTAGGAAATATTGTCGCGACAACAATTTAGTTAAACTGCATCATTCTGTTTTCCTTGTACCTTTTTAAGATGAATTTTTTAATGACTTCTACAAGGAAAATAAGTTTCTTGATTCAATTGATTGGGCACATAGAAAATGTGCACATCAGAAAAAGGATTTTCTGCAAACTCCCAATATGCCATGTATTTGATACTGTTTCACTTGAAAATATTAACTATATATGATAGAAAAGGGATAAACTCTAGTCAATTCAGCAGTTGTTTGACTAAGACCAATATAATAAAGATTATGAAAGTTCTGTTGCTTCAATGAAAGCCATCATTGGCCGTTAAGGGTTCGGTTTAAGGTGGAACTATCTTTTTGGGATGGGAGCAACATGCACATATCTCCATATTCTAGATGCTTGTTGAAACCCAGCATAGATCAAGAAATAGGGTGAGAAAGAGATGATTTGGCATTACCTTTGTTACCTTTGTTCTCTCTCTCTCTCTCTCTCTCTCTCTCTCTCTCTCTCTCTCTCTCTCTCTCTCTCTCTCTCCCCCCCCCCCCCAAAACGGGTTGGGTTGTTATCTATCCATTACCTAATATATATTACAACCCAAATACTCGCAACACCCTCCTCAAGCCGGAGCATATATGTCAACCATACACAGCTGTTCCATAAAGTAAAAAATTGTTTGACAAGCAAAGGCTTCGTAAAATTATATCTACTAATGTGTATGTGAAAGGGTGTACGGATCACATATCCACTTCGTGTCCATCGTATCTCGAATAACATGATAAGATCTTGATATTTCTAGTTTTCTCATGAAACATAAAATTACTTGCAATGTAGATCGTAGCCAGATTGATGCAAAATATAGGCATAAGTTCATGATCCAGAAAGCTTACTCTCACAAGAGAGTCTTCAGCCACGTCATCTCTCGTGCGCAATCTGGGCCATAGCATGATAATCTCCTTTAACACTTACAGCTGTATATTTCTTACTCTTCCAAGTGACTAAATTTCCTATAATATAAGTACAATAGTAGCTAGCAATATACTTACGATCTCTTTCATCGCATGCATAATTAGTATCAGAAAAGGATTCAATTTTTCAAATGGCCATTCTTTGAATTCTTTCTAGTTTCAACATTTCAATATATACTAAAATCTCTAAGGCGGCCTGTGAGTGACCCCCTTTTGACTTGTATATTGCTCGATATGGTGGTTGGTTTATTCCTCAGTGAAGTGAGCCAGTCCACATGAGGCAATCGGGAGTGGTTAGTCCGGCCGTCAGTACCTAGTTTCATAGCCCAACCCGTAGTGTAGTAGTTTCCTTCTCTGTTAGTTACTAACGAGGTCCATAAGTAATAACTAATCGGGTCATTGTAAAATAGATGAGTCAATCAACCAACCACCTATATCGAGCAACATTAGCACATTCTGATCTTGACTCATCCTATAGTGTTGTATTTGTATCTATCAACGTACTTGTTGGCTTGTACCAATCAATCCAGTCTCCTGCAATAGATCAAATGCATACTTTCTTTGTAAAAGAGAATACATGTCTAATGTGAGTAATCTCAATTCGTACAAAGGATCTCGGTTGTCATGTATCCTTGATAACAAAAACATTTTAAGATGCCCATTTGTCTCTTTTATGCCATCAACATCTGTGGCTGACAGGAAAATATAATCTACATACACGGCTAAAATCACTCATCTAGAAGAACACCGAATGAACACAAAATGATCAAAATAACACCTGTGAAAACCAACCTCCATAATAGTTTTACTAAACTTATCAAACCATACACAGGTTTTCTGCTTTAGGCCGTAAATCGTATTCTTAAGTTTACACAACATTCTCCCTCATGGTAACATACCTTGGAGGTTGCTCCATATACATCCCCTCCAAGAGATCATCGTATACAAAGAATTCGTCACATCAAGCTGAAACATATTCTATTGTTTGTGAATAGTAATTGAAAACAAAACATGAATGAAGTTTAACTGAGCTACATGAGACAACATTTTCACGCGATCAATACCATACATCGGGGATAATCTTTGACCACTAGTCAAACTTTGTAGCTATCAACTGATCCATCTTGGTGATAATTAACAGTACACATATCTACACCCCACAACCTGTTCAGATAAAGCAAGAACCACATCACATCACATGCTCTAGATAATAATGCAATTATTTCCTTATCTATTGATTGCCCGACAGAGTGTATTAAACTTCCTAATATGATTTTGGAATAAACACAAAGGGAAATGAAAAAGCAAATTGATGATAAAAAGGGTGAGTCTATCATATGACACAAGATTTGAAATGAAATGAGTTGTGGTCGACTATTTATCCTTCCTATGAGCACTATTTATTCTTCATGTGAGAAATAAGAATATCAAGGCAGAAGAATATCAAAGCTGATGGAATCTCAAAGGAGTATGGCTCAAATAAAGACAGTTGGTCAGAATCTGCAACAGTGATAGAAGGATCAATTTGGGATGACGCAAAGAGAATCACCTTCGTATGTCTAGTATACACATGCAAGTGTTTAGTTTCAAATCTTTTCTCTACGGGACTCGATACATGTTGTGGAAGGATTAACTCGATGAATGATAATTGGTTGGCTGAAAAGGTACAAACTTAAAAAATATAACATCAGTAAACACAGTACCTTTTATTATATGGACCAAAGCAACAATATCCTTTTTACTCCGAGATTATCCTAAAAACACATTTAATATATCGAAGAGACAATTTATCTAAACCACATTGCAAGTTATGGACAAAACACATGCATCCAAAAACTCTAAGAGTGACAGAGAAAAGAGTCTTATCAGGATACAAGCATAAGAAAAGAGTGACCTCATGAAATACTGATGTAGACATACAATTTATAAGATATCACGCATAAAGAACGCATCAGCCCAAAGATATTTTTGAGATATTCACATCAACCATTAGTGTTTTAGTGATATCTAAAGGATATCGATATTTTCTTTCAGCAACTAGACATTCTGTTGGGAAATGTGAGGATGAGTTGTTTGATGCAAAATACCACTTACAACACAAAAATCGGAAACTTCTTTTTGCAAAAATTCTATAGCATTATCAGTACACGTAATACGAACTGCCACATAATACTTACTGCCACTGAAAATTGATCTTTATTTTCACGTAAAAACTTACAAAAACAATTAAAACTTAAATTCTATCCCTTAACAAATATGTCCAACTAGTTCAAGAAAAATCAACAAAAACAAAAAAAAATACCGATATCTAGAAGAGGATGTAAATAAACACGGATCACAAATTTCAAAATATATTAACTCAATAGACTCTACCTTTGACTCTGACTAACAAGATGTTTATGATAGGAAGGTCGTTTATGCTCTCCTATCTTACAAGACTCATGCTCTAAGTATAAACCAGAAACTCAATAGAGATGAAATAGGTAGCATGATCAAAAACTAGATGCAATGATCCTTTTAATTTACACTTCACAGTGGTAGTGTTCTCATAATCACTGTGCATAATTTACGAGTTAGATCCACTATTCAATCAAAAGGCCATATCACCCATTTACATCATCGAACTCTTGCCTACAAAGTCTGGTCTGCAAAATCCCCTTAACCCAAGCATGCCGAACTATAGAAAGTTAGAAACTATTTATGCCAAGTGCAAATTTTTCGCAAGCACATTTACTTTGTTTAAAATATAATAATAATAACAACACAACAATAATAACATCACGTCTCTGCTCCTTAAGTATGACAACATGTTGATCTTCTGTAGCCCAACGCCATGCTAAATCCTACATTAAATATCATCAACAAATTGAACACAGTAATTGTGAAGCAATTCACAACACACCGAACCAATTCAACTCCATATCTCATCACCTTTCTTGGAATAATAAATGGCCACTATAGCCTTCCATTGAGTAAATAGTATGTACAAACTTAAGCAGGATTAAGACGACAAACTTGCCAGCATGCATAACATGATTTGAAAATGGTAATGTATTAGAAAGAGCAACCAAATTGCACAATGAACAGAATCAGTTAGAGAGAAGCAGTGTCACCTTTGCATAGAAGGATGCTGCCCTGTAAAAGTCCTTTGTGGAAAAAGCAGCATTGGCCTGTAAAGAACTAAGCTTAGTTCATAGTGGAATACATCAGAGAAAAGCAATGAAAATGTATGTCGCAATTCATTGGAAGCAGACAAAAGATTCTGCCTCAGTCCATCATGATCATGTAATAAATATTGAAAATATTCAAGCGGTTGGAATCAAAAGTCATTACAAATTACCTGTACCAAATAGACTTGGTCTCTCTGGAAAGGATTACGACAATGGGCTAAAGCAGCAGCATATTCCTTCATATCTAGATATACTTGCCACATATCACGACCCTCGTCATTCACAGACACCTAAGGTATAATTGACATTAAAATTCAACCTTTTATGTAGGTAAAAAATACAGCAACCAAAATGAAAGCATGCTATAAAGGAAACTGACCTGGAAGATCGAACTTTCATCA
Organism: Scilla litardierei; assembly: GCA_030789695.1. Taxonomy (NCBI): domain Eukaryota; kingdom Viridiplantae; phylum Streptophyta; class Magnoliopsida; order Asparagales; family Asparagaceae; genus Scilla; species Scilla litardierei. Next base: position 89,922 of record JAULAV010006261.1, read on the forward strand.
TATGCGAAAAAAACTCCGGCAGTGGCATCACTGCACAACCCCATAATACCTTTGGAAATAGATTCTGATGCATGATCAAATTTGAGTTCCTCTACTATTTGCTGACTAATCCTGTTGACAACCTGTTGATATGAAGTATATAGTTTGCCAATTAGTTTCTTAAAAATGTGCACAACCTCCTTCATTGAATTAGAAGTTAATACCAGCATAGAATTATTATCATTATAAGGCCATATGGAGAGGACAAAACAGCAGAACAAGAGCAGAAAAGAATTCAGAAGTAACTAACAATATTCATATTCATGCATGGATAGATCCAATACTAGAGCTATGATTTGAAAGGTATGGTTTTCAAAGACACGGTAACCCGTTTACAGTTTTAGAATTGGCCAACATTTAGCACTGCATCATAATGGGAAATTACTGTTGTGTCTACAGAACATAATTACACAGATGGCCAGGAGAGGTAGGCTTTTGACCTAATGGAATTCATAATAACAAAGTTGTGATGAAGTCTGTGAAGTATGACATTTCAACTACATGAAACAAGTTTCTGTTGAAAAATAAGTGCACTTCCGTCCTTTAAGGAATCCATCCTCCTCTTGTCCATCCTCGCTTAAGCCAATGCACCAAGCACTGGTTGTTTAGTTACAAGCGAGAGATTCAGGTTAATGAAATTTCTTTGATAACTTTCGCATGTTTAAGCATGGTTTGACATCATTATTTTCTTTGCAGGCTTGTAAACTAGAAATCGTTTTGGAACAGTGGCAACATAGGTTATCATCAGTTACGGAAAATAGGGTGGCATCCATTGAGCTCAAAAATGACAACAATGTCACATAACAAAAACGCATCCCTTAACCCTTTCCTGTTTATATATCTACTTAATTAGCAGACAGACCTACTTCAAGACTGGTCACAGGTCAGTCACACAAATTGTATGTTCTGGGAAGCTGACCTCAACTTGGAGCTTGAACAATGTTAATGTTGTCAAAAATTTTAATTAACTTGTTTGTGGCATCATCCAAGTGCTAGTTCTCGCAAATGGTGTAACAAATTCCTTATTTTCTACTTTCTTCCTTAAAAATTGGCAGTTGACTTATAGAACTTTCCTAGCTTCTTCTTAAGAAAATTGGGCTCATATAATCACTGTCCAATTACCAAGACTACATTCTCAAAACGATATCAATTTTTCTGTGGTTTAAAACCGCATGAAGTTACATATTGTATATAATTTTTTATAATTCACATCCCCTTATGGCCTCATAACAACTCTGATATTGTCATCAGCATCAATGTGTTCCCTCCAACGAACTGTAGTGTATCATTATAAACAAGATACCTAGCTGTATCATCTAAAGAATTCTTTACACAATACACAGCTCCTTATTATTTTACAAAATATACTTTTGAGATATTACGCTTATAAAACACCATAATACACAACTTGAAGTGCATAAACAAGCTACTTCACAAAGCTTTCCACTGATTTAATTTAAAAATAGTTATATAAGATGGAGGAGATTCAGCATCGAGCTTTAACCAAGCTCAAGGTTTTTAATCAGATATTTGAAAATTACTTTTCGAACTCTAAAGTCGTGCTAAACCAAAACTGACATCAGATAGATGAATAGTAGTTCACATTTTGGCTCATCAATTGCTACCATATGTGATCACATTGCTAAATAAGTGATCATATAAGTCGCATAATTACATGTGTTGGTGACTAATATGGTATATATTGACCTGAACTCAGCATGATATGATTCAGTTTATGGATCACCTTCCTCCTTTACACAGAATGACTCAGAACCTCCAAAGAAATCCATATTTATATATGCCATCAGGTATAACCGAGTGGAAGTATGTGGTGCAAAGATCATATGTAACCGACCACAAAAGTGCCTGCAGAATTTAGCAACGAACTGATTTGTGTTCTGTTTCATATCCAGTATATATTCCAGTGTCATGACCTTCAAACAAACCATGTCTGGTGTTTATACCACCGCTGACACCCAACACTGTCCATTAGTTTATCTAGTGGAAGCAGGATGATCGGAAACAAACTCAAAAGCATAAAGAAATTCAAATAACCCAATGTGAGGTCAAGTATGATTGAAATCACTTTTTTAATAAACCAATCCAAGGTCAAGTATGATTGATATCACACGATAATTTGTATATTAGTGTTTGAGTAGGGGTGGCAAATGGGTCGGATCGGGTCAAGTCGGGTCAAGTTTAACTCGACCCGTTTAGGGGTAAACTCGAACCCGATCCGGATCAAATCTGGGTCGGGAACATAAAACACGTACCCGACCTAGCAGTTGGCGGATTACGCGAACCCAACACCCATGAATCGGGGTTTTTTCTTTGAAAAAAATACGTTAAGTAAATGGTTGGTTGCAGGAATTTATCTCTGGACCTCCTCAAGGATAAACAAATTCCCACCAATAAGCCAAATGGAATTGTATTCTATCAAGAATCTCAAAATATTTACGTCAATTAAATATCAAGATTTGAAATTAACAAAAAATGCAAGGGCGGGATTCATGAATCGAATCGCTGACCACTTAAGAAACGGTTGGAACGCTTAACCAAAACACCAATTGATGCAAGTGTTTCTACGTGATAATATATAATATAAAAACAAAAATAAAATAAATCAGATAGAATTGGGTAGATCCATGTTGACAGGTCAAACCCGTACCCGACCCGGATATTTACCCAGGTTAGTCTGGTCAACCCGAATTCTACTCGACCCGTTTATGCCCCTACACATACCCAGTTAAGGAGACCGGGTTCGGTTCGGTTCGGGTTCATTTTGACACCCCTATGTTTGAGGACAAGGGGCTCGATGTGGATGGATCCTATCGGGCAATGAGGAGATGGAAGTTGGATCTTTGAACCATCATAAGAAGGGATATCATGTGATAGCTAATTCCAATTGTTTTCTCCCGAGGATTTGGAACCAAATCATACGTAATGGAATTGGATGATAATATCCACTATAAAGACCCACTTTCTTGAAGTTGATCAACATTATTTAGTGTGTAGAAAAACAAAAAATTTGATTATTTTATATTCACGTTCTCTTGCTTAGTGGGTTACCCGGACCCTTTTTCATAAGCAAAACTAAGAAGAGTGCATCTACTCTTGTTTCCCATACATCAAGTTGCCAAAAAGGTAAGACCAAATGTAGAAAGCTAGTTAATTCTACCGTCTAGAACGTTACAAACCAACATTTAAAATCTCAGTTTCGGTCTCGCTATCGAGTGACAATTCAAAATCGACCGTATCAGAACCATATGGTGATATGTATTAGATGTATCAAACTTTATATCGTTTGCCTTAACTCAACATAGCCAATAGCTAATAGTTGCATGTAGATGTTCATCTTCAATAAATGCTTCTTCTGTCCATAGTTTATAGCTTATCTACATTATCTTGGACATTATCTTTTTTTTTCAAACTTACTCGATCAATAGGCCAACATTTTGAACCTTGAATTTGACGATTAAACAAGATTTTTTCAAACATTATATTAAACAAAATAAATTTACAAATTTTGATGATTAAAACCCTAAAACTCTTTTTATATTAGTTGTTATTAATTGGTATCGATGGTATCGATGGTGTTGACCAATTCCAAATGGATCGTATCGGCATGCTTGTGATCCAATATAATACGAACAATACATAATGATATGAGCCACTATGAAAACCCTTGTTTCAAACCAGTTAACGTATCTAGATTATGTTCCAAAAGTTGGTTCTTTAATTTGTATTCCCAAGAGTGTGGTTGAAAAAACCTCTTTTATATTCGGCCATTCATTTGTTAGGCCACTCGAGCTTACGTACGACATCATAAAAACATCTGAATTTTTCTTTTAGGCCCTTGAAATGATTTAGATCATATATAACAGTATGGCTCGTCCATTTGAGTTGCATAACATGTAATTCCAAGTAATAGGAACTATATTTGAATCTGTGTTGTAAAATTCAAAGGATGGGTCCGCTTATGTGGACACATAATCGCATGTTAATCAGATCCGCTTCGAATTAAGGATGTGTGGGTTGATTATGCAAGCCCATAACTTTAACAGGTCGGCTTGCTAAAACCAAAAAAAGAAAACCGGTCCAAAAGAAAACCCCTAACCTTATCTTATATTCCCAATTCAGCTGCCACCTCTCTCTCTTGCCTCTCTCTCTCTCTCTCTCTCTCTCTCTCTCTCTCTCTCTCTCTCTCTCTCTCTCTCTCTCTCTCTCTCTCTCTCTACTATCATCCTTCCTCCCCATTTCCCATCTCTTGCAACCCTATCTCGCTCTTACCATCTCTGTTTGTCCTCTCTTGCAATTCTCCAACATGACAACAAGCAAGCACCAGCACCAGCAGTGGTGCAAGCATCAACGACAGAACCAACGGCGAGTGGCAGTAGTAACAGCAGCAAACATGTGCCTTCATATTTATTTTCCCATTTTTTGTGTTTCCTCCAATTCAAGCATGTAGAAAGCATCAAAGCAGCATCGGTGCACTTTCTGGTTTCTCCAATTCATTTTTTCTAGAAATTTATCATCTCCGGTTCAAAGACATGGGTTTTACTTATGTTCCCTCCTGATTTTCTTTGGTAAATTTATTTTCAGCCTTTTTTTTGTTTTGAATCATTTATCATTTTCCAAAATTTATAATTCACGCTACTTGCTCTAAAATTTATGTTTTGTGTGATTTTTTTCAAAATATTGAGTTGCCTTATTTGATGAATGTACCATGAACAATTTCAAATTCTTAAATAGAATGCTTTAGAAAAAGAATCTTGCAACCTGACCCAAAAGATATAGTCTTCTTTTTTGTTGGGGGTTGAGGGTGGAGTGGCTAAATTTTCCAGTCATCTCATCTCCTGAAAGGTCTTCTCTTTTAGTTTCATGGCAAGACCATTATTATGCATATTCATATGTATTATGTGTTTGTGTGTTTGGGTAAATATTAGTATTACATAGTATTATATATAATAATAATAATTCATTTTTGCATAACCCACATAATCCACTTATGTGGCGTGTAAACCGTTTATGTGATATGCTCCCTCGCACCGAACGCATAATGAAAACACATTTTACAACATTTGTCCAAATTTTATCGAAAGGATACTAATCAACGGATGCACGCATCCACGCACTAAACAAGTGAATCAAAATGTGTGTGCTAGAACATTGCCCCCAAAGTCTTAGTTTTGCTTTCGTATTTTTTTTGTCATCGCCATCATAAGGTTGCCATAATTGGAAAGATATTGATCAACCAGAAGTGTTTGTATTCATTTAGATTGCAATTATCGTACCCCTTGGAAGTTACTATTTTGCTAGCAAAAATGGTAAACTTAATTGACAAAAGACTTAAGTGGTATATTAAGAAAAAATAATGCAAACAAAAAGACTCATGATTTAACAGGTTATAACATTTTTTTCCTTATGACTGAAGATGGTCGATTTGCCCAATATATAAAACATATTCAAGACAACCCCGATAGGCATCAACCAGCAAGCAATTTGCATCATGGCAGACCCTCATTAACAAGATAACGAGTATATGACCTCAAATAAGAAAGCTAGCACCAACATAAAGGACTCGTACATAGAGAGCCAAAATATTAAGCTAGCAATTGGACTATGAACCTACTGCCGCTTATTTTGATAATACTAATAATAGTACTAATAAGAAGAAACAACCTTTTGGTGTATAAGAAATTTTACCTTGACCTTGTTCCCGATTAGAAGCAAAAAATGAAATTCGGAGATTGCAAGAGAGCATGGTTTAACTGCTTCCCCCAACTTGGAGTAGTCCAAGAGGCCCTTGTTTTCAACAAAATTCTCATCTCCACTGGTTGAACTACTCAGGAAAAATGCATTTATAGAAAATGTAACGGCTTTATAAAAAAAGCTCTTGAATGATTAAAAAAAGAAATAGGTATACTAAACACCAAATGGAAGGCTAGTATACAATATATCCACAAACAATAAGCAAATAGAAAAACTAATTGACAATTTACCTATGCTGTGCTCCAAAATTAAGGTTGCCATGATAAATCCCAGCACCAGACAGCCAGGCAAAATGTTTCGCCCTTCTTTGGTGGATAAAAAAATGTAGTTCACTGCATATAGTAGACAATATACCCAACCATTTTAGCAGGAGCTGCGAAATACTTAGTGATGACCACAGAAGAACAAAAAATATAAATAAAAGGAAAACATGAAGTAATGTGAATGCTAGGAATAGATTGGACAAAACCCCATGTGGAATCTTAATCCCCACAACAAGAACCCTTTTTCTATTTCTGGAATGTCACACAACAAGATGACAACAGAATAACAAATACAGTAAATTTTGACCGACAAACCTAACAGAAAATCCATTTTCCAAAGGTTTATGCTTTGTTAAGAGGACGGGGAAAACAATCGTTCTTTTACCAAATACTAATACATCGATCATCAGGCTGAACACTCTCAAGGACACCATGGGGAGATGTAGAATATCTATAATGTTCAAACAAAGTTGACATAGAACTTAATGCTGAATGGCATGCCTTCTCTATCTCTATATCAGGTTTTCTTCTAATGATCTTCTAGAAATTTAGAAATACTATGAAACAATCCAGAGTCGTTTGTTTCAAGCCTTGCACTAATATGTTGGTTCATAATGATCTCATCAACCTTAATGCACAATGGATAGTATAGTCTTTCTATTCTCTGAAAGTAATCTTGTAGATTCATCCTGTATACTTCTATTGACCAATTTCATTCATCCACATTAATTTGCCCACAAGAAGGAACCAGATGTATTCAAGGTAGTTTGGGACCTTGGAGGACATGTTCACTCTTATCTGGCTTCTTACAACTTGTTGCCAGCTTCCATATCAATTACTGCTTGAATAACGGTTTAACAGAAAACAGATTTTAACTGCATATGTGTAAGGTTTTCTTTATTAAACTAAGGCACAACTTGTGTAATATATGAAAAGGAGACACGGAAAAAAGTGGGCACAGAAAGAAGAAAGGATGCCCCCTTCTTGAAGCAACAATTGACAAAAAGGAAAGTAAAATAAAAAAGTGTTTCAAGCTACAAGTCCCAGAATTGTATGCGATCTGTTAAGAAACATCTCACCCACTAAGTTTCTACATTCTAAAGAACTTCTATAATAACTGTCCCATATAACGTGCATACTTTATTCACCATTAGAAAACTGCTTAGGATTACACAAAAATTGCACATCATTTCCATCGTCATCGCATACTTTTCCCATTTATACAAGCTAAAATGAATAATTTCCTACTATCCCGTTTACATACAAAAGAAGCTATATAACAAACAAATTCGATAGTCCACATCATTAACACATCAAAATTGCCAGAAGAGATGACTGAAACAATAGTTTATTGTATTTCTGTAGTTAAAGTTGAGCTTTCTTTGAATATCGCAGATATGAATTCTAATACTTGCCTATTTGGTATATCTCCCGGAAGCTCCATGAAATGTACTGCGCGATCTGAATAACTAGCAAACACCGTCTGCAAAATCATGAGGTGTCAGTAACAGATCATCCAAACAATACTAGTTTTAAAATCTCACTATTCTGCTAAATCTAGTGAAATGATCAATACACAAAAAGGCTTTGGTATTTATACATCAAAAATACCAAAAATGCATAAAAGACCAGTCTAATGAAACTTGGATGTAAAGGACTAGAAGAATAATTTCTTCTCAGTTTTTCTTATGATTAATGAATACATGTCTCAATCTAACAGGCTGGTCAATTCCTCCTTATCTATATATTAGTCTTCAAGGGTCACCCAACTCAACAAAATTCTTATAGAAACTGCTGGATTATCTTGGAGATATAAAAAGATAAATTTTTGAAAAGTAATATTCTCAAATATGATGAAGGTTGATTATCATTTGTTTAGATATTGTGGGATGATTCAGCCTATTAGGACTTTACAGTTTGATTGGTCTTGACATGGTTTGAAACTTCTAATCCTTTTCAGTTCTGATTGTATTTGTATCTTGAGAATCCCACGTAGTAGAACAATATACAATGGATGAAAACCCAAAATGAAGCAGATTTTGATTGCATTCGTGTTCATAAACTAATCGCAATGCACTCTGATTTCAACAATCGCTTCAAAGATAAACTAAGATTGTTAAATTTGCAATTGGAATGATTGAAGATAATATGTATATATTCATAAACACGAACTTGCAATTTCTCTGTACTTGTATTTCTAAAGTCTATCTCTTCCCACCACCCAAAAAAAACTCCCTTTTCACTCCAATTCCACTAATCAAGTGGTCCAGCCAATCAATTTTAATATGTTAACCACGGAACATTGCAGGCAAATAAATGCAGCTGTCATGAATATCTTACCTCCAAAGATCCGATGCCTGTGAAAGAATACAATCGTGTTGGCGTGACAGCCATTACGTAATACCTAGTAGCACTAATAACAGCAGCAGTTTCCATCTGAACTACATGCAAAAAACAACAAGATGTTACTATGAACGATATGAGATTTATTCATGAAAGTAAAAATGAAAGATACATGGATTGACGTCAACAATCTTTATCACCTGCAAGCCCATGATAGCTTCTGGTAGCTCAGTTAGCTCAAACAGCAACTTCACATACTTTTCCTTCTTATCTACCTCATCAACCGCAATTTCAAATATTTGCCCATTCTCAGTACCAATGATCACTTCTCGCGTTGAAGCTAAACCCAAAAAAAATTGGTTATAACTTATAAGGTACAGCTGAGAGACAATGTGCAAAATCAATTAAAGAAATGGTCTTACTGGTCCTAATTATGGAATATTATATATCCAATTTTCAGGTTGGTTAAAAGGTTCCTTGTTATATTTCAATTGATAGACCCATTCACAAGCTAATGAAATATCAAAGCTTTGCATTTATTATAAAACATTCACAAATGTGTATACTTCTAAATATGTTTTTACTGCAAAAATGCTATTGTCTTTAGTTATTGTTGAACCTTTTTCTTAGCATGTTATCTAGATTTCAAATTTTGCAGCATATCCATTTTTCCTTATTGACTACATGACCCATTACTCATTTCAACATAGGGGTGAATGAGCATATAAACCAAGGGAGGAGGACCATAATACAGCTAAATGGAGAAAATGATTCACCTAACAAACCAAACTTTGGAATTAGTCGTTTTAGGATTCAAGATGATCATAGGATTGCTTAAGTAAGTGGACTATGAGAGTCGGGTAATTTTGTGATTGGAAGATTGCTTCTCAAATAAATCACCAAAATCATTAACTCTCTAGAAGATAGATTAAGTACACATTTTTTTTACTCCCATTTAGTTTCTTCCTTTTGCAAAAAAAAAAACTCTTGGAGCCTGAGGTGATAACGCACATTATTTGTCTACCAACCTCGTAATGTCCCGAACGAGAACTTCTCTGAAAATCACACATCCTAAGATTGCTCTCAACCAAGCATGTTTAACCACAAAGTTTTCCCGATTCCTCCATTAAAATGCTAATTCCAATTAATTTTTGAGTTCATATGAACTATTGTATTCCAGTGAAGTATTCGCATTTGGGATATATATATATATATATATATATATATATATATATATATATATATATATATATAGTGATCTTCGGTTGCGAAAAAAGGGGTTTTCGCACGGTGCGAAAACATTTATTTTATTTTTTTGAAATTTTTTTTTTCAAAAATTCTTTTTTTGATGTTTAATCCATACAAACATATACCCCAGGGAAAATAATGGGTGAACCCGTTGGGCATTAGAGCACACATCCACCCGTTACAAATTTAACGGTCCCAAAACGTGCAAATTTGATGAAATGCCTTGATCGAAGGCCAAATGACATTATTTCTCAACGATTATTTTTTGAGAGGGGTATAACAACATATAATGAGGGTGGAAAAAAGAATTTTTGAAAAAAAAATTCAAAAAAAAACTAAAAACATTTTCGCACGGCGCGAAATGTTCTCATTTGAAAATTTTCATATATATATATATACTAGTCATAACCCGTGCCCATAGGGCACGACGAAGGTCGTCTCCCGAGTGCGAAACCGAGGAGGACAGTCAGTGCATGGGTGAAATGGTGACATGATAACATCTCCCAAATGCATTTTTATTCCTCCAATTAAGACATTTTTTTTTCAAATGGGAGATCATTATTTTTGGCATTCAGAAAGGTAGCTTGTTATCTTTCCTATACCACCATATCAAAGAAAATCTAACCTTAGGGAATTGTGTTGCTATCTGTATGTTTTCGCCCAACGTTTACTGTGAACTACCATTAAAACAGGATTGGAAAGAAATTATATCAATTAAGCGTGTGTCCTCTTAATTGAGCGATATCAATTAAGCGGGTGTGCTCTTGATAACATCCCTCTTTTATAATATAGATATCTCTTATCCAATTTCTCTTGTCCAATATCTCTTATCCAATTTCTCTTGATAACATCCCTATTTTATAATATAGATATCTCTTATCCAATTTCTCTTGTCCAATATCTCTTATCCAATTTCTCTTGATAACATCCCTCTTTTATAATATAGATATCTCTTATCCAATTTCTCTTGTCCAATATCTCTTGTCCAATTTCTCTTGATAACATCCCTCTTTTATAATGTAGATATCTCTTATCCAATTTCTCTTGTCCAATATCTCTTATCCAATTTCTCTTGATAACATCCCTCTTTTATAATATAGATATCTCTTATCCAATTTCTCTTGTTCAATATCTCTTGTCCAATTTTTCTTGATAACATCCCCTTTTATAATATAGATATCTCTTATCCAATTTCTCTTGTCCAATATCTCTTGTCCAATTTCTCTTGATAACATCCCTCTTTTATAATATAGATATCTCTTATCATATTTCTCTTGTCCAATATCTCTTGTCCAATTTCTCTTGATAACATCCCTCTTTTATAATATAGATCTCTTATCCAATTTCTCTTGTCCATTATCTCTTGTCCAATTTCTCTTGATAACATCCCTCTTTTATAATATAGATATCTCTTATCCAATTTCTCTTGTCCATTATCTCTTGTCCAATTTCTCTTGATAACATCCCTCTTTTATAATATAGATATCTCTTATCCAATTTCTCTTGTCCAATATCTCTTGTCCAATTTCTCTTGATAACATCCCTCTTTTATAATATAGATATCTCTTATCCAATTTCTCTTGTCCATTATCTCTTGTCCAATTTCTCTTGATAACATCCCTCTTTTATAATATAGATATCTCTTATCCAATTTCTCTTGTCCAATATCTCTTGTCCAATTTCTCTTGATAACATCCCTCTTTTATAATATAGATATATATATATATATATATACATACATACATACATACATACATACATACATACATACATACATACATACATACACTCCTCACATTTTAGGGTATGACATCATCACCATACATGTCATCTGATGATGTAAACTCCTCACATTTTAGGGTATGACATCATCACCATACACGTCATCGGATGATGTAAACTCCTCACATTTTAGGGTATGACATCATCATCATACACGTCATCGGATGATGTAAAATTTTAAAGATGATCTCAATAATTCTAAAGGTGGCTCTCACAGATTCTAGAGGTGTCCCCAATACATTTTCTTGTGAAGTAACAATTTTTTTTATGTTGCACTTAGTTCTACACTTTCAACTGAGGTTACGCTCGGGTTACGCTCTACGCTCTGATATCATTTGTAATAGCCTGCATTAGAACTTCCCAAAAAGTCCCGCACCCTAGGATTGCTCTCGACCAAGCACGCTCAACCACAAAGTTTTTCCACTGTTCAACCTTCGAAAAAAGGCTAGCAACAATTAATTTTTAAGTTCATAGGAATTATTATATACCAAAAAAAAATTTCTCACTTGGGGTATTACAACCATTATTATATTAGACAGGCAAATATATAGCTAATACCAAAATAAAGGTCCTGCATTAGAGCTACAGAGAACTCTACTTGAAGATTGATAATATAAATGAACAATTCGCTTCCTTTAATATTGAAAATCTGTTGACTATCTAGTATAGATGATGGGTTAAAATATACGTTTTCCCCCAATCTATTGGTACTATGATTCACTTAACAGTTCAGAAAAATTGCCAGGCTCAGAATGCTAAAGGAAAAAGGTGGCAGCACCTTCAGTGATCTGCTGCCGGTTCCAAGCAACCGCATTCACAACCAACCCCTTCAAACGACTCAAAATCCTCGGCTTCGCCCATTTCGCATGCGTGTAATAAGTCTCAGCACCGCCGCCGCCAACAACAGTCACAATGCAGTGACTGCCACCGGGATCAAGAAAAACTCGATGAACCGACTGATCGCTGCCTCGGCCGCCCGATAAATCGAGATCTGAACCAAATTAAAAGAATTCAAATATCCACACAGCAATCAGAAATTCAATAGGGGTAGAATTACGCTTAACTTAGAGTTTTGTGAACTGACCGAAAGAATTGCCGAGGTTGAAGTCGTATCGGATGAGGAAGCCTTTGGAAGTTCCTAGGACGATGACGTCGTTGCCGGCGGCCATGGAGGTGACGACGCCGTGGCCCTTGGCGGCGTGGTCAACGAGGAGGTCGACGGAGAAGACGTGGCTCAATGAGGAATCCATCAGCAAAGCTCCGTTCGGATCCGACGGGAACCCCTGATTCTAATCAAATGATTTGAGAAGAACTACAGGGCTCCAGGCCTTTTCTCCCCTTCACAAAACTGTGCCATGTACCATGGTCCACCCGCAACAGCAAGATTCATCCTCACATAGAATTCGGGTATTGTCGAGTAGACCCAATGACAAATGTACCGGCTACCAATATAATAAACAAATACGCCACTTACGGTACATTGGGAAAAACACGCTGTTCAAAAGCCCAAATTGCTCATCAAACCCAGCCGTGCTGTGACTGCTGTCGAGGGCTTCAACGGTTAAAAATTGACAAATTTTCGGGCAAAATCAAAATTTGTTGTAAACGTGGTGGCTATGGAATGCATAACCATGTATTTATAGTGGTAGGGTTACATAATGGGTGGATACCCACTAACGGGTAGGCCCACCAAAAGCCCGTTTATAACACTTCCCCTTATCCATCCATTGTTGTAAGCCGTGATGAACGCTTCAGGGTTCATATAGCTTATCTGATCATGGATCTATGGATACTTCTGGATCCTTAAGTTTAAGAGTACTTGCCTCATTAAAACCTTTGCCAAGGAAAACCCAGTGGGAAAAACCAGTGGCTAAGGGAAAAGAGTACAAGTCTCTGTAACTTCCCCTGATCGATGGATAACATCAGAGGTGGATACTTCCGGATCCAGAGTTGATGTGGCTGCCTCGTTAAAACCTTTGGCTATGGAAAACCCGGTGGGAAAAATCAGTAGCCAAGGAAAAAGAGTACAGCACAACATTAACTCCCTCTGATAAGTACAAGCTTCAGGCTTGTAAATCTCTCAACTCTCTCATCCCAATTCCTAGTACAAGTTTTCTAAAGGTGCTGCGAGGTAAGGCTTTAGTGAACAGGTTTGCCAGGTTGTCGCAAGACTGGATCTGCTGGATGTCGATCTGCTTGTCCACTTGCTGTTCATGCGTCCAGAAGAGCTTGGGGGATATGTGCTTCGTCCTGTCACCTTTGATGTAGACACCCCGTAGTTGAGCGATGCAGGCAGCATTGTCTTCATACATGGTGGTAGGTCCAAGATCTTCCGTCTTCAGGCCGGTGGTCTTGAGGATGTGGTTGATGACAGATCGGAGCCAAAAACATTCTCTGCTAGCTTCGTGGATCGCAATGAGCTCGGAGTGGTTGGATGAGGTTGCTGTTGATGTCTGCTTCACGGATCTCCATGAGATGGTCGTCCCACCGTATGTGAACACAAAACCGGTCTGGGACTTTGCGGTATGTGGTTCGGACCTGTATCCTGCATCTGCATAACCGACCAAGTCGGAGGATACACCTTTCTTGAAGTATAGTCACATGTCCACAGACCCTTGGAGGTAGCGCAGAAGTTGTTTTAACTCCGTTCCAGTGGCGCTTTGAGGGCGCAGAACTGTATCTGGCTAGTAAGTTAACTGCGAACGCTATATCGGGACGCGTGCAGTTTGTCAGGTATAGGAGTGCTCCAATTGCGCTTAAGTATGGTACTTCAGGACCCAGTGTTTCCTCCCCCTCTTCCAGCGGTCGGAAGGGGTCTGTGTCAACCTCCAATGATCGAACGACCATTGGTGTGCTAAGCGGATGACATTTGTCCATAAGAAAGTTTTTCAGCACTTTCTTTGTGTATGTCGATTGGTGTAACAGGATTCCTCCGCTTAAGTGTTCAATTTGTAGGCCTAGGCAGAACTTCGTTTTGCCGAGGTCCTTCATCTCAAAAGTCTGTGTGAGACTTTTGGATATCTCATCTATCTCTTCAGGAGATCCGATGATGTTCAGGTCGTCTACGTAGACGGCAATAATCACGAATCTTGTTCCCTTTGCTCTTATAAAGATGCAAGGGCAGACTTCATTTGTTGTGAATCCTTGTTGCACTAGGAATTCACTGAGTCTATTGTACCACATTCTACCTGACTGTTTTAGACCATACAGTGATCTCTGGAGTTTGACAGAGTAGACGTCCCGAGGTCTTTCTGTCATTTTTGTCGATAGTTTGTATTCGTCTGGGATTTTCATATAGATGTCCTTATCTATATTTCCATATATGTATGCAGTCACAACGTCCATGAGCTGCATATCCAACCCTTCCTTTGTGGATAGGCCTATAATGAAACGGAAAGTGATCGCGTCCATGACCGGGGAATAGGTATCGTCATAGTCTATTCCTGGTTGTTGGGAAAAACCTTGTGCAACAAGGCGCGCTTTATAACGCACGATCTCATTTTTCTCGTTTCTTTTTCTTACGAATACCCACTTGTATCCCACAGGTTTAACACCCTTTGGTGTTAGGACTACTGGTCCAAAAACTTTGCGCTTCGAGAGTGAGTCCAGCTCTACTCCTATTGCCTCGTTCCACTTTGGCCAATCCTCTCTGCGTTTACATTCTGCTAGAGAGCGTGGATCGGTTTCATCGTCGTATTCAGTGACGTGAGTGGCAATAATGAGCGCGAAGTTATCATCGATGATTGTGCTTTTTCTGTCCAGTACCTCCCCAGTACGTACATAATTTAATGATATTTCTCCTATATTTTTCTCTTCAGGGGTTGTTAGGAGGGGAGAGGTAGCTGGGCTGAGCTCAGCATCCTGTGGTTGTATTGTTATTGTTGCTCCAGGATTTTTCCTCTTTCGAGGGCTCTTATCTTTGGAGCCTGAGGGTCGTCCTCTTTTTTATTGAGGTACGTCCGCTTCTGCGGTAGGTGGATTGCATCCATCTTTGGGTATGTCAATCCTAGCTGGCGTATTTGCAGCAGGGACGTGTGATCTGACAATCTTCTGGTTGTCAGTGAATTTGTCCGGTAAAATGTGAACTGTGTTTTGGATTTGAAGGATCTTCATGATCTCTTCTTCACATTGGTTTGTACGCGGATCAAAATGGGATAGAGTCTTTGTGTCCCATGTAATGGTCTTTGAAGCTTCTGGCTTTTGTGTGTTAATGCCTAGTTTCGGGAAAGTGCTTTCATCAAACTCACAATCTGCTAGACGTGCTTTAAAGGCGTCCCCTGTAAGGGGTTCGAGGTATGTAACGACTGGTTTTCATGTATCTGGATTATTATATATTATATTATATGTTTTGGTGGATTTTCTCCTTATGTGTGGTTTTCGTCCCCGTAGCTTTCATTTTCGATCGTTTCGTCGTATTTTCTTGGCTTCTTCCGTTGATCGTCGATTTTGGAGTAAGTCATTCGTGACGGATTTCATATCGGTCATATCTTATTGTTAGATCAAGCCTAGGAGTCGTAGGAATCGATCCCGGAGCTCCGCGCTCCATTTCGGAACTTTTGGTGCACGTTAGCCGGTGTAAGAAGGGGAACCGACCGACTAGATGACGATTTAGTCGGTTGGCAAGCCTTCATGAACCGACTAGTGGGCTTTCTAAATTTCTCAGGAGTTACTGTTTCTCGTTAGTCGGTCTAAGAACGTTGGTTGACCGACTAGGTTGCAAACTAGTCGGTCGGCAATGCTTCTTTAACCGACTAACTCGTTAACCATTTTTGGTACTAGTTACTGTTCCTTCTTAGTCGGTCTACTTTCATCTTTCGACCGACTAGATGTAAACCTAGTCGGTCAGTAGTTGTTCTTTGACCGACTAAATCTAGATCATATTCCTGTACATGAGTTACTGTTTGGAGTTAGTCGGTCTACGTTGGTCAACCGACCGACTAGTTTCCAAACTAGTCGGTCAGTGGTTGCTCTTTGACCGACTAATCAGTGTCGAAACCCTAATTTCTGGGCAGCCGCCAGCCCATCCTATTTAAACCCCTCCCAAACGTTTTCTTCTCCTTCCTCACGGCCTAAAACCCTAGTTTCTCCCCCATTGAGCCCCCTTCTACCTCAAACCCTTATTCCTTCATCCCAAGCCCAAAATCCATCATCCAAACCCTCCCTCAACACATTCTACCTCTCATCTACCTCAAAATCTCATCAAACCCCCAAAATCCCCCAAAACCACTATTTCTCCAAACTTCTCCATCCACCTCCAGATCTGAACCCTAGGTTCTTCGGAGTGTTTCTTCTGCTTCCTCACGGTAATAAATCGATCTCTTGATGTTTTCATAACCCGTTGTGTTTTGTGGAACCCTAATGAAATTAATTGTTGTTTTGATGATTGTTTCTCCATAACAGCGACTTCCCCGTAGATTAGCATCCGTGCGACGAACCTTCGTGATCGTCATCCCCGGTGCTAGGCAAGTGAAACTTGCCACTTAGGATTTAGGCCATGTTTTAGGCCATTTGCTTGTTGTAGGCGTAAAAGAGACTAGGCGACGAAATGATACTCGCCTAGACGTAAATTCCGGAACTAGCTTGACAACGAAGCTAGGACCGTCATTTATCGTGTTGCCTAACTATCATGTCATGTTTGATTTTGATTAACAGTATGCGAATTAATTGCCATCCATGCTATCCATGTTGTATGTCGCATTCGTAGCACGCGCTACAATACTTGTGTTTCCTGGCTCGTGTTCCAGAAGCGGGCCATGTGTTGGTTGATAGCCAATGCCCGACCTACTAGTTTCTGGCTAGGCACCCACTAAACGTGGGCATAACCCTACGCCATACGTGTTAATCACACTTCCTGGCTCGTGTCCCAGAAGCGAGCATTCCGTGTTCGGGGGTAATGCCCTGGCTCGACACACGTGGGAGGGGTAGAGATAAACGGTCACTTGAGCTTAGGAGTTGGCCCGATCAGCCACTCTAGCCAACAGGCGGAATCTCTGTGCACGACGTGTTTACTTGACGTGATTTACTTGACTTGTACTTGAACACAGCCTGCGGGCAATAGGGCACTCGTTGAGTGATCCCTTGTACTTGTTACTTGACATTACATGTCACAACTACCACTTGTTACTTGCTACTTGTACTTCCCACTACTTGTCACTTCCATACTATACTTGACATGCCATGCATCATACTATAACTGCTAGGTTGCTAGTTTACCTTACCTTCAGTTTCCTTGCTCAAGTCTTTTAGACTTGCTGACATGTGCCCCTTTACTTTTTTGGGTGACACATGTTAGATCTCGAGCCTGAGTCTGTTGTTGAGGACGAAGTGTTTGCGGACGCCGCGCCCGAGCCTGTGTTTGGCGAGGAGTACGTGGACACTGGGGACCAGTCCCAGTGTCTTCGTTGAGCTTTCCTTTTGTTTAGACTGCTGTTTTGTTGTCGGTGCGTGGCACCTATACTTCGTTACGTTGTTCCTTTTGTTGGCCTTGTTCTGGGCCTTTAGACTCTTTCTTTTAGCCTGGTGGCGTTTCTGGATGTTGAACTTAATTTTCATGTTGGACAAATTATGAGATATGAGATTTTATTTCTGTCTCTCCTTGTGTTATTATTGTTGTTCCGTTTGTGGTTACAGGGACCTGCTTATGTCAGATTGACGCTTATCGGGTTTGGGGCTTCACAGCTCCACTCTCGTGCGGACCTTTTCACGTCTCGCCTCCATTTTAGGGAAGCGGGGCGTGACAGGTTTTGTTGGTGGCCCATGCAGACCCTTCTGTAACTGCGATTATCAGAGTGACGATAATAATATTAGAATGTCCAATAAACTAAGTTCGACGTCCGAGTCATAAGCTATGGTCTAATTGTTTCGTTTTCTGTGTCACTAGATGGCTGGAAGACGAATCACCCGTGGTGGAGGTAGTGGTGCGCCCCCTAATGATGAGGAGCCTGAGCGGGAACCCACCAACGGGGAGATGATGCGGATGATGCTTCAGATGATGCAGGTGCAGCAAGGCGTGCTCCTGCAAGTCCAGAATGCTCCGGCTGGTCGTGCCCCTCGGGCGACTCCGGAGGCCCCTTGCTCTGAACCGGGAGCGAAGCAATTTCGGGAGCTGGGTCCCGCATATTTTGATGGGTCTGAGGGTCCTCTAGCTGCCGATTAGTGGATTCGGAACATTGAGGATAATTTGAAGATGGCCAAGATCACCCCGGCTGGATGGGTTGATTTGGCGAAGAGGCAACTCAAGGTATTGCTCGGAACTGGTGGGATGCGGAAGAGAAGATGCTGGTGGAGCCGATAGCTTGGGCTACCTTTAAGTCCAGGTTTGATGAGGAGTTCTTTCCGAAGGCTGCTAAGAAGGAGATGCTGCAGCGTTTCATTGATCTGAAGCAAGGGAGCTTGACGGTGGACCAGTACCACCAAGAGTTCACTAGGCTGAGTCGGTTCGCGCCGAAGATGGTGCAGGATGCTGATGAGAGGGCTTAGAGGTTCCTGCAGGGACTTGCTTTGGAGATCCAGAGTTTTGTGTCTTCCTCCGATCTGGACTCTTATCAGAAGGTTCTGGTCGCTGCCAGGAGGCAGGAGCTGAACCTGAGTCAGAGGAGAGGACATGTTTCTGGCGCTGGGAAGAGGCCTATGGAGCAGGCCAGAGCGATGGTTAGGCCTGGTTTCAAGCCTAATCAGCCAGCTCAGTTCAAGAGGCCAGGAGGGCCTATTCTGAAGACTTGCCATTTCTGCGGTAGGACCGGACACGTCAAGGATCAGTGTAGGAGATTCCTGGGCCAGTGTGTCGTCTGTGGGGATCCTACCCATGCCATGAAGGATTGTCCGAGGTCGAAGCAGCCTTGGAGGGCACCTGTTGCAGCACCGCCGTTGCAGCAGAGAGCCCCTATGCCCGCTGGTCGTGGAGCAGCTCTTGTTCCACAGAGGCAGGCCTTTCGGCAGGCTGTTCCGTCGAGAAGGCAGGCCTTTCTGATGACTGAGGAGGAGAGCATGGCCGTGGACGAGGTTATTACAGGTAACGCTCGTTCTAGCTATTTTCTTCCTTAGTTAGTTTGATTGTTAATTATGTTGGTTGCTTGCTCATGTTTGTTGCTAGAATAGGATTTGATTGTTAGACTGCTTGCTAGGTGTGGTTTTGGTTTGCACATTTCCTGCACGAGTCCTCTTTGACTCAGGTGCGTCGATGTGCATTTTGGCCCGGAGCTTCGTGGAGAAGCATTCCTTGTCGACGTCCCCTCTTCCTAAGAGTTGGAATATCGTCACAGGGAACGGTGTGGTCTCGGTGCATCGTAGGTGTAGTCCTTGCTCTGTGGTGGTTTGTGGACATGAGCTTTATGCTGATTTTATTGTCCACAACATCGCCAACTACGATGCGGTCTTTGGGATGGATTGGCTTGCGAGCTTCTATGCTACGATTGACTGTCGGAGGAAGAGGGTGGTGTTCGAGATTCCCAGACATCCAGTATTTGAGTTCAGTCGAGGTAGCAGTTCGCTTGGTCCTGTCAGATTTTGGGCCAGGCCGATGGAGTTTGTGGCTATGCAGATGGAGCTGGAGAGGCCAGCTGTGGTGCGAGATTTTGATGACGTCTTCCCCGAGGAGATGTCTGGTTTGCCACCTGATCGAGCTCTAGAATTTTCTATCGATCTTGTTCCGGGAGCGCAGCCGATTTCGAAGGCGCCCTATCGTATGGCGCCTGTAGAATTGGAAGAGTTGCGGAAGCAGTTGGATGAGCTTTTGCAGAAGGGTTATATCAATCCTAGTGTGTCTCCGTGGGGAGCACCGGTGTTGTTGGTGAAGAAGAAGGATGGTTCGCGTCGCATGTGCGTGGACTATCGGGAGTTGAATGCGGTGACCATCAAGAATAAATACATGTTGCCTCGCATCGATGATATTTTTGATCAGCTTGGAGGTTCGAGGGTGTTTTCTAAATTGGATTTGAGGAGTGGTTACCATCAGTTGAAGGTGAAGAAGGATGATGTTCCGAAGACAGCGTTCAGGACGAAGTATGGACACTATGAGTTTGTGGTTATGCCTTTTGGCGTAACTAACGCACCCGCAGTTTTCATGATTATGATGAACCTGATTTTCTACGACTTTTTGGATACGTTTGTCGTTATCTTTATTGACGACATTCTGATCTATTCGAGGTCGGAGGAGGAGCATGCATCGCACTTGAGAATGGTATTGGAGATTTTGAGGAAGCATCGTTTGTATGCTAAGTTTTCGAAGTGCGAGTTTTGGCTGGACAGAGTCGCTTTTCTGGGGCATGTGGTGACTGGTGATGGAATTTCAGTGGATCCCGAGAAGATTAGGGCCATCAGAGAGTGGCCTGTTCCGTCGTCAGCGTCTGAGATCCGGAGTTTCCTTGGTTTGGCGGGATATTATCGACGTTTCATTAAGGACTTTTCCCGTATTACCGAGCCGATGACCAGATTGACGCGGAAGGATGTACCTTTTGTTTGGTCGGGTGATTGTGATAATTCTTTTGGTGTGCTGAGGGAGAGACTGACGACTGCCCCTGTTCTTGCTGTGCCTGATCGCAGCGGTGGATTTGAGATCTTTTTCGATGCTTCTGGCAAGGGTCTCGGTTGTGTGTTGCATCAGCACGGGCATGTAGTGGCTTATGCGTCTCGTCAGCTCAAGGTTCATGAGAAGAATTACCCGACGCATGATTTGGAGTTGGCTGCCGTTGTGTTTGCTCTTAAGATTTGGAGGCACTTCCTGCTGAGTGAGAAAGTGAAGATTTTCACCGATCACAAAAGCTTGAAGTATATTTTTACTCAGAAGGAGCTCAACATGCGACAGCGTCGATGGTTGGAGCTCATGGAGGATTATGAGATTGATTTGCAGTATCACCCTGGCAAGGTGAATGTGGTTCCTGATGCGCTGAGTAGGCTTCCAGCGGTGATGATTTTGACCTCGCAGTGGAGATTGCAACAGGATTTTTGCGAGTCTGGCATTGAGATTGTTCTTCCTGGGGAGGCTTCTTCGTTGATGTGTATGCAGATACAGTCGATGATTGTGGATTGGATCAAGGCTGGCCAGGCTGAGGATTCGAAGCTGGTGAAGATTCGGGAGCAGGTGGAAGCCGGTCTGCGGACTGACTTTTTGATTCATGAGGATGGCTCGCTGAGGTTTGGAGCCAGGTTGTGTGTGCCGGCTGGAGATATTAGAGAGGAGTTGATGGTGGAGGCACACAGTTCGCCATATTCTGTGCATCCTGGTGGCACCAAGATGTACCAGGATCTTCGTCTGAATTATTGGTGGCGTGGCATGAAGAGGAGTGTGGCTCGGAGTGTGGCCAAGTGTTTGGTTTGTCAGCAAGTGAAGGCGGAGCATCAGCGTGCGGCCGGGTTGCTACAACCACTTCCGATTCCGGAGTGGAAGTGGCAACACATCACTATGGACTTCGTGACTGGACTGCCTCGGAGTCCGAAGCAGAATGACGCGATTTGGGTGATCGTAGATCGATTGACCAAATCCGCGCACTTTATTCCGTTCCGAGTGGGACAGTCCACTGAGGCACTAGTGAGGAGATGTATGGAGGTAGATTCTTTTACTCTCCGTTTTTATTTCCTTTTCCTAGTTTAGATAGTGATGTAACGTGAATCGTGCAGGAGGTCGTGCGACTTCACGGAGTCCCCGTGAGTATCGTGTCGGACAGAGACACGAGGTTCACATCTCAGTTCTGGCAGAGTTTGCAGAAGAGTTTGGGTACGCGTCTGAGTTTCAGCACGGCGTACCATCCGCAGACGGATGGCCAGTCCGAGAGGGCGATTCAGATTTTGGAAGACATGCTGAGGGCGTGCATGTTGGATTTCAAGGGTTCGTGGGAGGACCATCTACATCTGGTAGAGTTCTCTTACAAAAACAGCTTCCAGGCGAGTATTGGCATGGCGCCTTTCGCCGCTCTTTATGGGAGGAAATGTCGATCGCCATTGAGTTGGGATGACGTTGGTGATCGGAAACTGTTGGGACCTGAGATGATCGTGGAGGCCATGGATATTGTCAGGAACATTCGGGAGAGGTTGAAAATTGCTCAGGACCGTTTTAAGCATTGGGCGGATGCTAAACGTCGTCCTTTGGAGTTTCAGCTTGGAGACCATGTGTTCTTGAAGATTTCCCCGAATCGTGGTGTGATTCGTTTTGGGAAGCGAGAGAAGTTGAGCCCGCGATACATTGGACCGTTTGACATTCTGGAAAGGGTTGGCGAGATAGCTTACCGCTTAGCCTTGCCGCCATCTTTGGAGGGAGTTCACAATGTTTTTCATGTGTCGCAGCTTCGTCGATACATTAGCGATCCATCTCATGCTGTGGATTTCTCGGACATTACCGTTCGCCCCGACATGACGTATGACCAGCATCCTGTGCAGATTCTGGACAGGCGTCAGAAGTCACTTCAGAACAAGGTTGTCAATCTTGTGAGGGTGATGTGGCGACACGGCTCGCCTGGAGAGTCTACTTGGGAGAATGAGGATGAGATGCGAGAGCGTTTCCCACTTTTGTTCCCGGACACGTGAGTGTTGGGAAATTCCGAGGACGGAATTTTTCTTAAGTTGGGGAGGATGTAACGACTGGTTTTCATGTATCTGGATTATTATATATTATATTATATGTTTTGGTGGATTTTCTCCTTATGTGTGGTTTTCGTCCCCGTAGCTTTCATTTTCGATCGTTTCGTCGTATTTTCTTGGCTTCTTCCGTTGATCGTCGATTTTGGAGTAAGTCATTCGTGACGGACTTCATATCGGTCATATCTTATTGTTAGATCAAGCCTAGGAGTCGTAGGAATCGATCCCGGAGCTCCGCGCTCCATTTCGGAACTTTTGGTGCACGTTAGCCGGTGTAAGAAGGGGAACCGACCGACTAGATGACGATTTAGTCAGTCGGCAAGCCTTCATGGACCGACTAGTGGGCTTTCTAAATTTCTCAGGAGTTATTGTTTCTCGTTAGTCGGTCTAAGAACGTTGGTTGACCGACTAGGTTGCAAACTAGTCGGTCGGCAATGCTTCTTTAACCGACTAACTCGTTAACCATTTTTGGTACTAGTTACTGTTCCTTCTTAGTCGGTCTACTTTCATCTTTCAACCGACTAGATGTAAACCTAGTCGGTCAGTAGTTGTTCTTTGACCGACTAAATCTAGATCATATTCCTGTACATGAGTTACTGTTTGGACTTAGTCGGTCTGCGTTGGTCAACCGACCGACTAGTTTCCAAACTAGTCGGTCAGTGGTTGCTCTTTGACCGACTAATCAGTGTCGAAACCCTAATTTCTGGGCAGCCGCCAGCCCATCCTATTTAAACCCCTCCCAAACGTTTTCTTCTCCTTCCTCACGACCTAAAACCCTAGTTTCTCCCCCATTGAGCCCCCTTCTACCTCAAACCCTTATTCCTTCAGCCCAAGCCCAAAATCCATCATCCAAACCCTCCCTCAACACATTCTACCTCTCATCTACCTCAAAATCTCATCAAACCCCCAAAATCCCCCAAAAACCCTATTTCTCCAAACTTCTCCATCCACCTCCAGATCTGAACCCTAGGTTCTCCGGAGTGTTTCTTCCGCTTCCTCACGGTAATAAATCGATCTCTTGATGTTTTCATAACCCGTTGTGTTTTGTGGAACCCTAATGAAATTACTTGTTGTTTTGATGATTGTTTCTCCATAACAGCGACTTCCCCGTAGATTAGCATCCGTGAGACGAACCTTCGTGATCGTCATCCCCGGTGCTAGGAAAGTGAAACTTGTCACTTAGAGTTTAGGCCATGTTTTAGGCCATTTGCTTGTTGTAGGCGTAAAAGAGACTAGGCGACGAAATGATACTCGCCTAGACGCAAATTCCGGAACTAGCTTGACAACGAAGCTAGGACCGTCATTTATCGTGTTGCATAACTATCATGTCATGTTTGATTTTGATTAACGGTATGTGAATTAATTTCCATCCATGTTATCCATGTTGTATGTCGCATTCGTAGCACGCGCTACAATACTTGTGTTTCCTGGCTCGTGTTCCAGAAGCGGGCCATGTGTTGGTTGATAGCCAATGCCCGACCTACTAGTTTCCGGCTAGGCACCCACTATACGTGGGCATAACCCTACGCCATACGTGTTAATCACACTTCCTGGCTCGTGTCCCAGAAGCGAGCATTCCGTGTTCGGGGGTAATGCCCTGGCTCGACACACGTGGGAGGGGTAGAGATAAACGGTCACTTGAGCTTAGGAGTTGGTCCGATCAGCCACTCTAGCCAACATGCGGAATCTCTGTGCACGACGTGTTTACTTGACGTGATTTACTTGACTTGTACTTGAACACAGCCTACAGGCAATAGGGCACTCGTTGAGTGATCCCTTGTACTTGTTACTTGACATTACATGTCACAACTACCACTTGTTACTTGCTACTTGTACTTCCCACTACTTGTCACTTCCATACTATACTTGACATGCCATGCATCATACTATAACTGCTAGGTTGCTAGTTTACCTTACCTTCAGTTTCCTTGCTCAAGTCTTTTAGACTTGCTGACATGTGCCCCTTTACTCTTTTGGGTGACACATGTTAGATCTCGAGCCTGTGTCCGTTGTTGAGGACGAGGTGTTTGCGGACGCCGCGCCTGAGCCTGTGTTTGGCGAGGAGTACGTGGACACTGGGGATCAGTCCTAGTGTCTTCGTTGAGCTTTCCTTTTGTTTAGACTGCTGTTTTGTTGTCGGTGCGTGGCACCTATACTTTGTTACGTTGTTCCTTTTGTTGGCCTTGTTCTGGGCCTTTGACTCTTTCTTTTAGCCTGGTGGCGTTTCTGGATGTTGAACTTAATTTTCATGTTGGACAAATTATGAGATATGAGATTTTATTTCTGTCTCTCCTTGTGTTATTATTGTTGTTCCGTTTGTGGTTACAGGGACCTGCTTATGTCAGATTGACGCTTATCGGGTTTGGGGCTTCACAGCTCCACTCTCGTGCGGACCTTTTCACGTCTCGCCTCCATTTTAGGGAAGCGGGGCGTGACAAGGTATCTAATGATCGATGGTGAGTCGAAGCCAATATAGATACCAAGGCGCCGTTGAGGACCCATCTTGGTTCTCTGCGGTGGTGCTATGGGGACATACAGCACATCCGAATATCCTCAAGTGAGAGATATCGGGCGGGTTCCCATATGCAAGTTGCATCGGAGAATAAGATTGATTACCTGACGGTCGTAATCTTATCAGCGATGCAGCGTGTAGTATGGCATGTCCCCATGCACTTACCGGCAACTGGCATTGCATCAACAATGGTCGAGCGATCCATTGTAGTCTCTTTATAAGAGATTCGGCTAACCCGTTCTGGGTGTGAACATGAGCTACAGGATGTTCAACTTCTATGCAGGTTGCTTGGCAGTAGTCTAGGAAGACTTGTGATGTGAATTCCCCAGCATTGTCCAGACGCAATTTCTTGATCTGGTTGTCTGGGAAATGTGCCCGCAACTTTATAATCTGTGCAAGTAGCTTTGCAAAGGCTACGTTGCGGGTGGACAGGAGGCACACATACGACCATTTTGAAGATGCGTCGATCAGTACCATGTAGTACCGAAATGGTCCACTTGCGGGGTGAATAGGCCCGCAAATGTCTCCATGTATTCTCTCTAGGAAACTTGGAGACTCAGAGTCCACCTTCAGGGTGGATGGTCTCGTAATCAATTTCCCTTTGTAACAAGGGGGACAAGGATTTGCACCCTTCCGAAGTAGCGTCAGGCTTTTCGGGTCAATTCCACGGGATTGGGATATGATGCGACGCATCATATTCCTCCCAGGGTGTCCTAGTCTATCGTGCCAGAGTTTGAATTCTGGTTGATTATGGCACTTCTGGTGCTCTAGTGTGTTTGTTTCCATTGCTCTGATCCTTGTGTGGTAGAGACCCGACGGGAGTCCCTCAAAACGCTCGACGGTGTTTTTAGCACCGTTTTTATGAGACGTTACATCAAGGTATTCTCTGTTATGTTTGCTCACCGTTTCAAGGTGGTATCCGTTTAAGCGGATGTCTTTAAAGCTTAACAGGTTTCTATGCAAGCTAGGGAAGAGAAGTGCATCTCTTATGAGTAGTTTTGTTTTGTTGGGGAGCAGAAATTGTGCTTCCCCTGATCCTTCAATGATACCCGATGGACCGGAAATTGTATTTACGGTGCCATCGTATTTATTAATGCTTTGGAAAAAAGCAGATGTCTTGGAGGATCGTGTGCGTAGAGGCACTGCCCACTAGGCATTTAAAGTCCATCTATTTTAAAAGAAAATATCGCAGTATAAGGCACACACAGAAAATATACTACTGATAATTAATATAATGTCTGAAAAGTACTTCAACATGTTAGAGAAGGAAAAACAAGCAGATAAATAGTTTCTCAAAAATGAAAGCTACAATGCATAGAAAATGGATAATGTCCTCAGTTGAGCAGGTCATCGTTTGAGAAGTCCTCAGCGATGAACCTGATTGGTGCCGGGTCTTCTTGAACCACCAGGTTTGTCTCAGCTTGCTTCTGGCTCGCTTTGTACAAGTCCTGCAGGTGGCGTGGAGTCCGACAATTCCTGGACCAGTGTCCAGTCATGCCACACCTGTGGCACTTATCTTCCCAGTCCTTTCTGGGGGCAGATGTCTGGCCGTCGTCCTTTATTTTCCACACATTATTCTTCTTCCTCCCCTCATTGTTGCTTCTGGGAGGGGGTCCTCTAGCATGCTTCTTCATTGCTTTACCATTCTGGGGTTTGCCTTTGAAGTTGCTCCTCTTCTTCTGGGATGAGCTGTGATGTGCTTCAGGCGCTGGAGCAGTGCCGGTAGGGCGTGAGTTATGGGTGGCCAGAAGGAGGTCACGATTCTGCTCTGCCATCAGAAGGCATGAGAGAAGCTCTGAGTATTTCGTGAACTTGCGTTCACGATACTGTTGCATTAGTATAACATCCTTCTCGTGGAAGGATGTATACGTCTTCTCTAACATGTGCTCCTCCGTCACCTTTTCACCACACAACTTCAGGCGTGAGGTGATGCTAAAGAGTATCGAGTTGTACTCGGCAATAGACTTAAAGTCTTGGAGACGGAGGTTTTCCCATTCATATCGCGCCCGAGGAAGTATAACATCTCTTTGATGTTTATACCTATCCTCGAGGGCAGTCCATAACTCATACGAGTCTTCCACCGTGAGGTACTCGGCCTTCAGGGTCCGATCGATATGGCGTCTGATATAGATAATTGCTTTCGCTTTATCTATATCAGAAACCTTATCGCCTACAGCGATGGCGTGGCTCAATCCCTGTGCTCGCAGATGGAATTTTATGTCCAACTGTCAGCTTAAGTAGTTCTTGCCTGAAGCATCCAAAACGTCGAAATCGACGCTCGCAATTTTGGCCATTTATCACTCTAGCATGTAAAAAGATAGGCAATAATTAGATATTTTTGCAGAAAAATAAATAATCAAGCACATCAGACATAAATATTTGCTGCGTGGATCGGCTAATCACCATAATTAATTACAGTCCTTACATTCCCAAAAAGAAAGAAAGTACAACTCAGGAACCCCCGTGGGGCCCCTATTCTTCTGGAATAGTCCTTCATCTTCTTGAGGCATCCGCCGGGCTTGTAATGTTACAAAATTATCCTCACTACATTTTTCTCTCAAATAAGAAAATAATGCTTGAAAAATAAAATGGTGATAACTAGCCGATCCAAAACCACAGCAAATATTAATCATTCGTCGCAGGCAGTTATAATGCAGTAGGCATCATCACAGGCAGTTTATTCATCACATGCAATTTAATCATCACAGGCAGTTTATAATGGAAAATGAAATCTATCGTTTAAAAATTATTGGACCACTAGGCAACGTCATAAACCGTTAGGTTAGTTGACTAACGGCAGAGCGGTCGCAGGATCTTCTTAATTTTTAAACATTTAAAGAAAATCATATAATCCAAATATAATGGCGATGAGTAAAAATCACATGTAATTTTGTCCAGATTATAACGAAAAGAAATCGCAATTAAATCTGAAAAATATTTGAAAAATCGAAAAATTTTCTGGGTCAGAAACCCTAGTTAGGGTTTTGGGGTACGCACGTCGGGCCCGTAGCCGCTACTGGCGGTCGGGCCCGTTTGCCGTAGTAGGCAGCGGTGGGGGGGGGGGCCGCCGCTGCAGGCTGCAGGCGGCGGGGGTAGCCCCGCCGCTGCAGGCGGCGGGGGGTTCCCGCCGACGCAGCGGCGGGGGTAGCCCCGCCGCTGCAGGCGGCGGGGGGTTCCCGCCGCCGCAGCGGCGGGAAGGCCCCGTCGCTGCCGGCGACGGGGGGCGTGGGTGAAACCCTTTAGGGTTTTCGGCGATTTTTTGGAGAAAAAAATTAGTTAAAAATCCGATTTTTAGTGGGATAAACCAGTTTTATTCTACCAAAAAGACGTTTTTAATTGTAAAAAGTTGATTTTTAACAATAAAAACGATAAAATTTTGATCGATTGATCCAAAAAAAATTGAATCTCTACATATGCGCATATGGAATATTTAGATCTAGGGAGAAAGTTACCTCTAGATCCTACCCGCCGGATCTAGCGACGTTCGGTGAAGGAAGCCCGTTCGCGTCGCGTCCGTCGGTCGGCAGGGGTTCGGCTCAGCTTCGAGCGTGCTGATAACGTGTTGTAAACGTGGTGGCTATGGAATGCATAGCCCTGTATTTATAGTGGTAGGGTTACATAATGGGTGGATACCCACTAACAGGTAGGCCCACCAAAAGCCCGTTTATAACAAAATTAAAATTAATTCCAACAATCAATGGGTTTTTAAAATAACAATCAAAATCGACCAACTTTGGTCACGTCATCAACGAAGACGGGTGGCTGGACGCTGATTGGACAAACTTCGATTCTGGACGAATTTGGCAACCCTTGTCAAATCGTAACTTGTGGAGCCACCAAATTGGCCAATGTTGCCAACCAGGGCTAATTTAACACATTTAACCTTATAAAAACACATCCGCCCCCCATTCTCGCCAAACGAAACTCCACCACAGTCGCCCCCTCCTTGACAGATGAAACCAACCATAGATGCCCTCATCCATACCCGCCCCAATCCACAGCAAACCCCTCAACTATATCCGCGCTGTGGATTATTAATAAGTGACGGCTCTTCCATTCACTCATTTTTTTCCTTTTTTGGTTATATGAGTTTTTTGTATATGTGATTAGTTAGGGTTTAGCTTTTTACCGGCAGTTCTCTATAGTAAATTGATCCTCGTAAAATGCATTTTATGAATAAATGAATTTCATTAACATTGACGTAACAAAGAAGTTGCATAAATTTTCATAAATGTGATGTAAATTGGGGAAAATAACATATTAAATTTAGTACAAATTTTACTATTAAATCATTGCAAAAATAATTTGTAACGACCCGCTTTCGGGGGGCATTACTTATTTGATTTACATTTGCAGGTCTGCAGATCATCAGTGAAAACAATATAGCCACAATACAGAGATGTACAATAATACTCACACCAGCTGACATTTATTAATACGGTCCATCACTGAAAGCACAACACAATAGCATCTCTCTCTCTAAATACATGAAAAGTAAAGCGGAATAGAAATATATAGAAAGTACATCACGCATACACTCCAAGTCTAGAAACCGGCAGTCTCATGATCGAACTACGGCTCTGTGAACCCATGAGTACCTACGTTAACATGTACGGTGTCTGTGGTGCCATAAAGATGGGACCGTAGGTAAGTCACAACAATTCTAGCAATAGAAATAAAAGCAGTGCAAAAGTATGGAACATGCTATGGTGAACAATTAAAGATGATCATGCAAGTGCAACAAGTAAGATAAGAACAGACATACATGCAAGTACAACAAGCGACGTAAAAGGTGACTGTGTAAGTACAATGAGTAACGTGTAAGGGTAACCATGGTGATAGCAATAGTAAGACTAGCAGGCATGGACTGTAACAATAGTAAACATGTGAAGTACTGAACAAGACGTACAATCAAGTGGTTATTGTGGTGCTAGCAGTAATTAACTAATATGTGACTCACGTAGAAGAGTATGATATGCAACCATGGGTCAACTCGTTTACCGCGGGGAGCAAATCCCAGGTGTCAACCACAACATACTTTTGAGAAATAACGAGAGGAGACGAGACGAGAGAGGTGACTCCGGTCATAGCTCCAACACTTTATATATGATGAGTTACCCCAAACCCCAGTGTCATGTGTATCAAGTACATGTTTCTTGCACGATGTTCCATATGATATTCCACGAGATATTTCACAAGCTGTACCACATGATATTCCATACGATAATTCATTAGCATTTACCGAGTCAAAGATGGCATGTAGCATGTGATGTGATCGTTTTAACGTAAGCAATCGTGCACAAGTGTATCAATGTTTCATGCAACGTTTTCGAGTGACAAGTATTCGAAGATGGTAGACAAGGGTGAACGAGCCAAAAGAGTGATCACGGTGATGAAAAGGTTGAAGTAACTCTTTTGAAGGTATTTACAAACTGTTGAGAATTGGAATTATAACATTGGTCCATGCATACACGGCCAGGCAGGTTTGGCCAAGTAGGTCACTATCCCCGCAAGCAGTGTGATCCAAACTTTGACGCAAACGATCCTAGACACTGGGTGATACCAATGTTAAGAACGCCAATAAGCACATCTGTTCCATCGATTATATTAAGAAAAGGTGGAGTAGTTCATGTTTATTTAGAGTTCCATATTTATTTAAATCTCTATCTCTATGATAGTTAAACCAGAACCACAGCTTGACTTACTTATTGAAAACCATAAACTAAAGCAAAGCGGATGCTAATAAATTTGAGGATAAATACAAGTCCAATAAATTTGACGTTGATCCCATGCTTGAGCATGTGGTATTTCCATTTGTACACCATTTACCTAAGTAGATAGTCGCGTGCTACAACGACCAAAGTTAAAAGTTGGCAATGCCGTTTGCTTAAGTCCATAGTCATCCTATGGTTGATTAGTTCTCTATAGGGCTGTTGACGAACGAGCTTAAACGAGCTTGAACATGGAGATTGGTTTTGTTCATGAACAAAATTCATGTTCAAGCTCTGTTCGTTTACTAACCGAGCTCTAAAAACCTGTTCAAGCTTGTTCGTTAAGCTTACCGAACGAACGTAAACGAACGTAAACGAACATTTACCGAGCTTGTTCACGGGTAGTTAATCGAACGTTCTGTTCGTTCACAAGACTTATCGAGCTTGTTCGTGAACATGTTCAGGAACATGTTCGTGAACACAAATCAATCTTGTTCATGAACAGATTTTCAAACAAACAAACGAATGTCAATTTTTTAATCAGGAATAATAATATTTAAACATTATTGCCAATGACTAAATCAATTAAATAAAAGGATAAATATTTGCAGGACAAAAATAAACAAATCCAGCATAATAGCTCCATGTATCCCATTACAAGCATCCATTCCAAGTATAATAAAACATATAGTATGTATCTAAATTTACTATTTTCGGTACATGTTCGTTTACGAACATTTAACGAGTTTGTTCATGAACATCACTTAACAAGCTTGTTCACGAACACTTAACGAGCTTGTTCATGAACATAAATGAACGAACACGGTTATGTTCAAGCTCTGTTCGTTTACTAACTGAGCTCTAAAAATTTGTTCAAACTTGTTCATTAAGCTTCCTAAACGAACGTAAACGAACATGTACCGAGCTTGTTCACGAGTAGTTTGTCGAACGTTCTGTTCATCAACAGCCCTAGTTCTCTAGTTAATTAGGTCTCTAATCATTGGTTCAAGTCGATAGTCATTCTGAGACTATATATGAGGTCCTAAGTTCATATGAGTACTGTCATGGCCTGTTTAGCTCTATACGGCGACCGATACGTTAGCCTCTACACGCGAGTAGAGAGAGTATAATGAGTTAATAAGAGGTATACGGCGTGAATGTGACTCGTGGCAGTCATGTAAATTTGTGAAAAATATAAGGGCATTTTGGTCATTTGACTACACGGGTAGAAGTGTGTGTGTAGAGTAAAAGTGGGTGTGTAAAGAAATGTCAAGCTTGTAAATTTAGAAAGAGTGGGTTAGAGTGTGAGGGGCTAGTGTGAAAAGGGATGGGTTTAATGGTACACTCGTAAATTTTTAGAAAGGCCATGGGCAAAACGGTCTTTTGGTCAAAAGCTGTTGTGCGTACACATTTAAGTTGTGTGTATATAAAGTAATGGCAAACTTGTAAATACTTGCAACTTGAGGGGTATGTTTGGAAGGGTATTAAGGTCATTTAGCCCATGCATGCTTATCCTAAAGAGGGTTCTAGAGTTAGGAACTTCCACCCCTTTCTTTAAACTTCTTCTTTCTTCTTTTCTTTTCTTTTCATTAACTATTTTCCCCTCTCCCCAAACCAAACCAGGCCGAATTCCCCCTCCACTATTCTTCATTTCATCAACACTCGAAAACCCTAGTTCTACCCCAAAAATTGAAGAAAACCCTAGGCTACTTCAAGGAGAAAGAAAGGTGAAAGGAAGAAAAAGAGAAGAAAGGAAGGAAGAAGCTTTCTTGAGGTAGGATTTGGTTTTCTTAGCAAACTACCCTTCATTGAAAGTCTGAAATTCTGATATGTGTTTATTCATGGATTGTGATCACTATGGACGGAATTAGCTTCTGAGAGATCACTATGGACGGACTTAGCTTCTGGAAAAAAATATCCATATAGTTCATGAAGTCCTACCCCAAATTCATATAAAATTTGCCATATGTTGAGTTCAATAAGTAGGAGCAAAAATTCATTATTTGCAAGATATCTGAAATTCTGTCAAGCTGTACACAGTTCAGCAAAACGAGCACTACTACCTGCACACTCTATGGATTTTGTTGATTTTAGTCTTGTTGGAAACTTAAGAAGTTTTTCTAGATGTTCATCAGAGTGCTCATATGTCGTAATTCTGGCTCCAAAATGCTTAAAATTGACTTTGAAGACAAGTGCAGAAATCTATCTGCAGAACAGATTTGACACACTTGACTAAACAATTCACTATAAATCATATACTTCACTTTTCTACATGAAAGTTTATGGGTGAACTCAGAATTATAATATCTCCAACTTTCATTCTTTGAGTTTTGTCAAATTCACAATATAAATGGGTTAAAATGCTGTCTTTCTAGCTGATTTTGCAATTTCAGTATGCTGAATGGTGTTGGGTGAAGTTGGAAGTGTGTGATATTGCTAATGTTTCACTCCAAAATGCACGAATGAAGTTGATGCATGTATGTAAGTTTGGTTAAGCTATTTGTTACTAAATTTGATGGTGTGATATGTCTCATTTACATGATGAACGCCATATGTTCGATAAAATGCCCAAATGAATTTGAAGTTGGAAAAACTTGAAAATTGGCCTTTTAAAATGTTGTGCCATGTAATACTTTTGTAAACTTGTGTATGGTCATTGAACATTATGATATCTGACATGTTAACTGGGATGTCTCGATCTACTCTAAGACGGGTGAGCATCCTAGTATTGGGATGGGGGAAGTTTGTGTATAACTTAACTTTAAGGGGCTGGACTGAGAAGTTGGGGAAAGTGATATGTGATATGCGATACTTACACCCACTCGCCTTAACCGGGAGTGGAGGGGATATACGGAGGTTGTGTTATTATGTGGAGCGCCTCACTCCTGCCAGGGACGGGGGTGCTGAGAGGCCCGGCGTACAGTGCTCGTGTCCACTGCGTCGTGTGCTATATTCACCCCACATTTGGGGTGAGGTCCAGGCCCTTATCTTTAGGCGATACACATGCTTCCAAATATATCACTAACATCAACTAACTAATGAACCATATATGTGTTGTTGTTGTTGCACACTTGTGTGTTGTACTTTTTACCTTGGTTGCTTGTACTCTTATTGTCGTTACACTCATAACCCTAAATGATATTTCCTGCCCTAGTTAGTTTCCTACTGGGCATGTTTGACGTGCTCATTTTACTTTTCAGGTCTTGTGCAGAGGTCACCAGAGCAGAGTCTCCCACAGGAGATTCCTTAGATGTGGGTTTGAGTTTGGGTATACCACTCTTTTGGGATGTGTCTTGTAGTGTGAGTTGGGTTGAGTGGGGAATGAGTTGTCTTTTGTAGTTATGTTATATGTTGGTGGCTTGTAGCACTTCTCATGTATGTACTATAGACAATTCACGTGTACTTGATGCTGGTGTGTGGTACGTTCTTTAGTTATGTGGTTTTGTGGATATGTACTCTTTGTGATGGCTATGTGTGTTGCTTCTTTCTTTTATATATCTGTGATGTATGATCCCAGCATACGTAGTGGCATGCTTATTGTGTGTTTACATTACACGCTTGGTGTATACCACGGCTTGTCAGGCTCCATCCTCTCTTTTCCCCGTTATAGGACGTCGTATAGGTATATGTGAGAATGGGGCATGACAAGTACACTATCTAAATTTCTAAAGTTAGAATTAGATTGACTTACCGGTTTGAGGATTGTCGTAGTAAGCCAAGGATGAAACTAACGCTATTTGGGACGCTCGTGCATGAGAATGGTACCCTGCAAACATAAAAAATCATTGGTTAACTATTTTTCTCAAGGTGTTCGTATTTTTATTATAGCTTGAAACCCGTTAAAATACATATTAATACTTTTTACATAGGCTAGAAGTGAGG
Organism: Scilla litardierei; assembly: GCA_030789695.1. Classification (NCBI taxonomy): domain Eukaryota; kingdom Viridiplantae; phylum Streptophyta; class Magnoliopsida; order Asparagales; family Asparagaceae; genus Scilla; species Scilla litardierei. The sequence continues at coordinate 125,042 of JAULAV010006261.1, forward strand.
TAAATTTACATATTAATACTTTTTACATAGGCTAGAAGTGAGGTAAATAATTTTATATAGTAAGAAAATAATTTTATGAAGCTCATATGTATTTTTAATAATTTTTAAAGGCTCAAAAATATTTTTTAGAATTAAAACTACATTAAAAATTAATGATCCTAAATGTTCCACGATTTATTCAGGAAAATATACACGTCAGAAATCTTCCAACAAGGGGGCCAAAACGTCCGTATTAACTGTAGGATCCTGTCCAAAACAGAGTTAGGATCGATAACATGAAGTTTAGACTTACGCTTGCGTATGCGGCACGGTAGTCTACGAACTTCGCCTTCGGATTCGCCATGACGGATCGAGTCTTCTCACGAACGGAGTAAGGCTACTAATCCACAATCTAAATCTCTACTTTAGATTAAGAACTTGGATAAGAGGGAGAGAAAGGATTTCTGCAGAGCTTCGCTAGGATGAAGATGCATGCATGAATTTCATGCAAATGGTGTAAGAAATGGCTTACCCTTGGGTCTTATTTATAGCTCCCAAGGTAGTTATTTTAGGGTAAGTTGTTCCTTTGGAACAACTTAATTAAGGTGTACCATGATACATGGCACATTATAAGCTTAAGTTGTACCATATGCATGGTACAACATAAGCTTAAGATATTCCCCCTTTATTAGCCATATGTCGCATGCACTTATGCATATATAATGCGACTTTCCCACTCATCCAGAGATCCTCTCCGCAAGGGAACAGATTCCCTTTGTACACGACTTCGTGTACGCGACGTTCGAGGTCCGTATTCCCTCGTACATCCCCCACAAGGGTGTACAAACGTCTTCCATATCCAACATCTCCCACTCACACTTGAGGGGATTGTAAGAGAACATCTTTCCCTTAGTTCTTTCATCTATCATACCGAGAAATAGACCGTGCGACCGTCATGCGCGTAGAGTCTGTTGTTGTGCACTTGTTAGAGATACACAACGACCTCGAAGGTGCAAAGTTGAGTAGTTCAACGCATGCTTTACCCTAGATTATTTCTTCACATTTCTTATACTTTATATTCAACAATTGAATCCCATCTGGATTACAATTGGCTGGCCAGCTTTGAATCATTAAAGTCCAAATGCGAATATGAAATCAATCTTCCTCTTCTTGCGAACCTTCTGATCTTGACTAGACTCGCTTTTCTAACGTGCCCCGCCGAGCCGAATTATCATAGCTCATAAGTAACACGCTAAGATAGCGATTATTTCGTCAAATCTAAAGGAACCAATTGGAGTCCTTGAGGGTAAGAGTAAAGACCCATATGGCCTTTGAGTCTCACATAATAGCAAACACTATTGCTACTAACTCAGTGGTCGAAATGCATACGTGGTATGAACACGTATTACAACATCACTCCTTTCCCAGGGAGAGTATGTCTTAATGATGTTGTACGGATGAAAAGATCAGACACCACAGTGACTATCTTTTTGAGTCCCCTTACTACTCGTGAAATATTCACAGACTCTCATCCTGCATAAGACAGATAGGAAAAAATCATATGAGATCTCTTTCAAATATCCTTGTGATACAGATCTCAGATCTTTTGTAAGCATCCATATGATGCAGATCTTTCATTCGACTATCTTGTTTAAGTCATGACTCTAAATCATTCGTCTAATGATTTTGACTTTAAACTAGTCTCATCTCTATCTTATCCATCTGATAAGATAAGGCGGTTGCTCATGTGAGAGAGCCAACCTTAATCTGTCCGACATACACACAATTCAGCTGAGATTTCAAAAATGTACACAAACATTTCTTAAGAAATTCATATGCAATGTTTGAAAAAGAACTTATTCTTTTATTAATTTTGATCATTTACAGACATGGGAATTTACATTGGTACAACTCAGCTCTTACGCAATCCTTGAGATGATAAGTGTTTGTAAAACACATCTCTGGGGATCGCCTTTGTAAGCGGATCCGCTATCATCTCATGCGTAGATATGTACCTTATGTCTACCTTCTTGGTCTTATCATAGTCTTTTGCAAATTTGTAGCGGATATCTATGTGTTTGGTCTTACAATGGAATTTCGGATCTTTGACATAGGCTATAGATGCTTGACTGTCGCTGTGTATAGGTACAACACCTGAGTCACTTGCATTAATTAGCCTGTCTAAGAACTTCCTAAGCCAAACAGCCTCTTGAACTGCCATGCTAAATGCTACAAACTCGGCTTCCATGGTTGAAAGTGCGATGCAGGATTGTTTCTTGCTACTCCAGGATATTGCACCAGATCCGAGTAGAAAAACATATCCTGAGGTCGATCGTCGTTCATCGAGATCACCCGCCCAATCAGCATCAGTGTAGCCTTCGAGCCTCAAGGCATCTCCTTGATAGCATAAAGCAAAGTCTGCAGTTCCTTTGAGATACCGCATTATCCTCTTAACCGCTTTCCAGTGTACTTGCCCTGGGTTGGATTTGTAACGACTTACCATTCCAACGGCAAAACAGATGTCAGGTCTTGTACACATCATAGCGTACATTAGACTACCAACTGCACTGGAATATGGAACTTTTTCCATAATCTCCTTCTCTTTTTGGTTCTTCGGACATGATTTCAGACATAAATTGTCGCACTTGCTTATTGGAGTATCAATGGACTTGCAGTCCTGCATATTAAAACGTTCTAGAACCTTCTTTATATAAGTCTCCTGTGAAAGAGAAAGAAGTTTCTTCGAACGATTCCTTGAAATCTTAACTCCAAGGATATATGCGGCTTCTCCCATGTCTTTCATCTCAAAAACTGATGAAAGCCAAGCCTTGATATCCATCACAAAGCCCTTGTCATTTCCGGCTATTAAGATGTCATCTACATATAGAGACATAATAACATACTTGTTCTTATTCCTCTTGATATATACACAGTTATCTTCATCAAGCATGGAAAATCCATTTGATAAGACAACCTCTTGAAATCGTATATACCACTGCCTCGAGGATTGTTTAAGACCATATATGGATTTAAGAAGTTTACAAACCTTATGTTCGTTTCCTTCTTTTACAAACCCTGTTGGTTGTTCCATATAGATCTCCTCGTCCAATTCTCCATTGAGAAAAGCAGTCTTTACATCCATTTGATGTAATTCGAGGTCTAAGAAAGCTACCATTGCCAGAATCAGGCGAATTGAGGTAAAACGAACAACAGGTGAGAAGGTCTCTTCGTAGTCTATCCCTTCCTGTTGCGTAAAACCTTTCGCGACAAGGCGAGCTTTATATCTGTCAATAGAGCCATCAGCCTTATGCTTGATCTTGAGAACCCATTTGTTCCCAATAGCTCTACGTCCTCTGGGTAAGTCAACTAAGTCCCAGACTTGGTTAACTTTCATGGATTCTAATTCCTCTTGCATCGCTTCCATCCATTTGTCTTTAGCAGGGCAAGATACGGCCTGTTTGAAAGTAGCAGGCTCGTCATCTTCTTGTAGTAAAGTCATAAAGGTTTGCGGAAATTCATCCTCAAATCTTAGAGGAGCCAACCTTGTACGACTACTACGTCGTATTTGAGATTCTTCAAGTCCTTGTTGACTTGAATTTAGATCAATTCTAATATCACTCCCACTTGGAATGTCGTTAGAATTGCTCCCACTTGGATCATTATTCCCGTATGGAATAGGATAATCGTCATTCGTATAATCCATTGGTGAAGGTTGAAACGTATTTTCATTTTCACCAAGAATTCTCCCACTCGAATGAGGTAATCCTTCTTGATCATAAATCTCAAATAGAGATAAGTCCTGACTTATCTCGCCCTGTCTTGGAAACTCGTTTTCCAAGAAAGTGACATCCCTCGACTCAAACTCAATTAGCCCACCATTGTCTTCCTGACTAACAAAAACATAACCTTTGGAGTTTTCTGCGTATCGTATAAAGATACATTTCCTTCCCCTTGGCCCAAGTTTGCCATACTTATGGGAGGAAATATGTGCGTAGGATGCACAACCCCAAGGTTTCAAAATGTTTAAGTCAGGAGACCTTTGGTTCCACAACTCATAAGGAGTGGAGCTAACTGATTTCGAGGGTACACGGTTTAAAATGAAAGTGGCCGTCAATAATGCATCTCCCCAAAAGGTGATTGGCAAGTTAGCTTGCGCCATCATTGAACGGACCATTTCCATTAAAGTCCTATTTCTCCTTTCTGCAACACCGTTTTGTTGAGGAGTATAAGGCATAGTTACCTGATGTACTATGCCTTTTTCATCACAGAGTTCCTTAAAACTTATTGATTGATATTCACCGCCCCTATCGGTTCGCAAGACCTTAATCTTGCGATCTAATTGATTCTCCACTAAACTCATATAGTTTTTAAAGCAAGCCAAAGCTTCACTTTTGTGGGATATCAAATAGATATGTCCGAATCGGGTAAAATCATCAATAAAAGTGATGAAATAGGACTTTCCGCGTCTTGTCTTGACATTCATCGGACCACATATGTCCGAATGGATAAGCTGTAATGGAACCTCGGCCCTTGTGCCGGTTCCAAACGGCTTGCGACAAGATTTCCCCACAAGGCAATGTTCGCAGGTCGACATTTCAACCTTTGAAACATTGGATAGAAGACCACGTTTGGCGAGTCTATCCATACGCGTTGGTCCAATATGACCAAGCCTTGCGTGCCAACAATTCACATCAGACTCATAAGTCTTAGAATTTGCAATAAGGAAATTTTCATTACATGAGGAATCATACATTGTACTCATTACAATAAATCCTTTAAATACAAACCCAGTACCAATAAGAGTATTATTACAACTTAAGTCCACATTACAATCATGAAAAAACCAGTTATAGCCAAGACCCATTAATACAACCACAGAAATTATATTCCTTCGAATATCTGGAGCGAAGAGGACATCATGAAGTAGGAGAGTGCGGCCGTTGTCCAAGACTAGCTTGCAAGTCCCAACGCCTTTCACTTCAACACGTGTGTTGTTTCCTACATAGATCCACTTCGTTCCTTGGGGTATCCGGTGATACTCCACGAAGGACCGTCTGTCCCTTGCTATGTGGTCGGTGGCACCTGAATCAATTATCCAAAATGGATTAGATTCCACAAGAAATATTGAACTAGAAACACATATGTAACTAGTATATTTACAAGTTACCTCGTCGCCTCCACTCGTACACGAACGAGCATAGTGACCGAGCTTGTTGCACTTGAAGCACTTGATCCTCTTCAAGTCTTTCTTCTTGTGCCATTTCTTGTGCCCACCCTTATGTTTGGGTTTCTTGGTAGACTCAGGTTGCTTATTACGTTCATTAGTGAACTTCGAACGATTTTTCCTTTTCTTTCCCCCGTGTGAGGAACTAGCAACCATGTGCACTTCTGCACTTGGCTTGGCAGCCGCAAGCCGCTCTTCCTCTAATTCGAGGTGCTTGGAAACATCGCTGAAGGTCTTGATGCTCTCATTGTGAGTGAGATGCATCTTCATTTGGTCCCACCCATTTGGTAGGGAACGTATGACTGCTTGGATTTGTTGCTCATCTGTGAGCACATGACCTGCGTCCTTTAACTCTGATATAAGGTTCGCCATATGTCGCAGATGTTTCCCCATGAAATGATCTGGACGTTTCTTATATGTATCGAACTTTATAGTTAAGGCGCGAAGTTTGGACACCGATGTGCCACCGAACTTCTCCTCTAAGCTTGGACCATATGTCCATGGCTAGGTCATGTTCTCGGAAGATGCGCATTATGTCATCAGCCATACTGCTTAATAACGTAATGCGCGCTATCTTGTTCTTCCGAGACCAAGCATCAAAAGCTTCCTTGTCTCGTCGGTGTTGGGCCGTAGTGCCCAACTCAGGTTCAATCATAACGTTCTTTAGAGTTTCGAGCACTTCTTGCTCCTCTAGAACGTATTGTATCTTGATGGACCAAAGTTTGTAATTATCGCCGTTGAGTTTTTCACCTTTGTTTAACTCAGCGACGATATTCTTTGAAGCGGAAGACATTTTACTTTTAAATGCTGCAAAAGACATAAAAACCGAAGGTTCGATCAAAAACATATTGCATAAAATTCTTAAAATATAACTCCCACTTGAAATTATATTATATTTGATAAGTTACTTTCGAAAAATATTGAAGATGTTGTTCTAGAATCGAAAAGGTCTCTTTGATTCCAATCACCATCTAGAACAACCTTCAATATTCCCCCATCACTTATCAAACAATAGTACTATTATAGTACTAGCAGCGGAAAAACGAGTTTGAAAACGTATTTTTTCAAATATAATTCCCACTTGAAATGATAATAGAATATCCCATATGGATAGTTCTAAATCAACTCCCACTTGGAATGATATTCATAATTTGATAAGTTACTTTCGAAAATATTGAAGATGTTACTCTAGAGTCGGAAAGGTCACTACGTTTTCGATCACCATCTAGAGTAACTTTCAATATTTCTCCCTCACTTTATCAATGTTAGTACTCTTATAGTACTTTGCAGCGGAAAAGCGTTTTTGAAAACTTATTTTTCAAAACGTATGAAAACGTATTTTTCAAATAAAAATATATTTCAACTTAGTACCCTTATGATACTAGTGAAATATTCGGCACTTCCTGACCATTTGTCGGGAATGAGCCGTAGCCGTGCCTAAGTTGGATCCCCCTTTTTGGGGATTTTTCTGCAAATTATCGTCGCCGGCTCCCGTATGGATCCAGGCGTTTCCCCCCGTATGAGAGAAATTTGATGCAGACGACTGTCGTTTGGCCCCGTATGGGCTAGTTCGACCAAGGCCTTTGCCGAATTGGTCCTGAAACTTCCCCCGGCCAGTGCCGATCAGTCCGACAACCGGCCAAGGGACGGCCTGCGGCAGCCCTGGCCACTGCCAGGGCCGGCCTGGCCACTGGCCTGGCCTAGGCCAGAGGCCGGCCAGGCCTCTGCCTGGCCTGGCCTCGGCCAGAGGCCGGCCAGGCCTTCTGCCTGGCCTGGCCTCGGCCAGAGGCCCCTGGCCGGGGCCAGGGCCCCTGCCCTGGCCTCGGCCAGGGCAGCCAGCCCTGGCCTGAGGCCAGGGCGCTGCCCTGGCCTCTGCCAGGGCGGCCAGGCCCTGGCCTCGGCCAGGGCGGCCCTGGCCTCTGCCAGGGCGGCCCTGGCCTGAGGCCAGGGCGCTGCCCTGGCCTCTGCCAGGGCAGCCAGGCCCCTGGCCGGGGCCAGGGCCTCTGCCCTAGAGCCTCGGCCAGGGCGGCCGGGCCCTGGCCTGAGGCCAGGGCGCTGCCCTGGCCTCTGCCAGGGCGGCAGGGCCCTGGCCGGGGCCAGGGCTCCTGCCCTGGCCTCGGCCAGGCCCTGGCCGGGGCCAGGGCCCCTGCCCTGGCCTCGGCCAGGGAGGCCAGGCCCTGGCCTGGCCGCGGGCCAGGGCCTTCTGCCCCTGGCCGTGGCCGGCCAGAGCCGGCCGGCCGGCCATGGCCCGGCCATGGCATTTTTTTTCTTGACCGTCCATGTCCCTTTGGCCATGGCCGGTTTCCCCTTTCATGGGAGGCCGCACACCCCCGCCGGAGGGGGTTGCCGCGGTGGTTATTGGCCATAGCCAACCCCCTCCGCATGGGGAGGGGGGTGCATGGCCTTCATAACCCATTTGGTCATGGTGCACATGCACAAAAAAAATTCATCTTCCCCGATGGGAATAATCACCATCTTCTTCTCCGGTGAAGCACCCGTTCGTCGAGGAAGAAGTTGTCCTCCAATGGCCGTGTGCCAAAAAATGAACCCACTTCAAAAATTCGTAAATCTACGCGCTCCACATGAAGAGAGCGCCCATTCCCTATGAATGGAGACTCAGCATCCATGAAGAGAGCGAGTTTGACGATATGAACGGTCGGTTCTTCCCGTCACGGAGAGTCCCTGCCATATCCGTAATGACAGAAGACCCTAACGTGAAAAGAACAACCGCTGCGTTCTCTCCGTCACGAAGCGTTCCTACCATATCCGTAATGGTAGGATACCCATCCCGTGAAAAAGACAACGACTCGTTCATAGTTTCTCCGGGGCGAACCCGTATGGCTCTGATACCAATGTAGGATCCTGTCCAAAAACAGAGTTAGGATCGATAACATGAAGTTTAGACTTACGCTTGCGTATGCGGCACGGTAGTCTACGAACTTCGCCTTCGGATTCGCCACGACGGATCGAGTCTTCTCACGAACGGAGTAAGGCTACTAATCCACAATCTAAATCTCTACTTTAGATTAAGAACTTGGATAAGAGGGAGAGAAAGGATTTCTGCAGAGCTTCGCTAGGAAGAAGATGCATGCATGAATTTCATGCAAATGGTGTAAGAAATGGCTTACCCTTGGGTCTTATTTATAGCTCCCAAGGTAGTTATTTTAGGGTAAGTTGTTCCTTTGGAACAACTTAATTAAGGTGTACCATGATACATGGCACATTATAAGCTTAAGTTGTACCATATGCATGGTACAACATAAGCTTAAGATATTCCCCCTTTATTAGCCATATGTCGCATGCACTTATGCATATATAATGCGACTTTCCCACTCATCCAGAGATCCTCTCCGCAAGGGAACAGATTCCCTTTGTACACGACTTCGTGTACCGCGACGTTCGAGGTCCGTATTCCCTCGTACATCCCCCACAAGGGTGTACAAACGTCTTCCATATCCAACATTAACTAGTACTACAACATATATTTTTCTCGTACGTGAAAATATCGTGATATGTCTCGTACGTGAAAATATCGTGATATGAATTTTAAAGTGAAATTAACTTTATCGAGTTTTGCCTTTGAAAAATCATTGTAGGAGATGTACTTGCCTTTTGACGATGAAACCAGAGCCAATGAGTATGTTTCGTCGTTTCTGATTTTCTGGGTCTTCCCGTGTATTTTTCTGACTCCTATATTATTTATTATGAAATTTAACTTATATATATATATATATATATATATATATATATATTCGTTTATACATATATACGTATTGAATACGTATATATATTTTACTCTTACTCTTCTTCTTCTTCTTTCCTTCCGCACGTGAGGGGGGCCTGGGGGGTTGCTCTGGGCTTCTTGGCGTCGGAGGGCACGACGTCGGAGGCAGAGGAGCAGACGACGGCGAGCGGCGGCGACGAAGGAGAAGCAACGACGAAGGAGCGGCGGTGCTGAGTTGTGGGGTTGCGGCTGCCATGGGCGTCGCTTGGGGGTTGGTGGAGCCTGGAGCAAGGGATCAACGCGAGAGAGCGAGGTGGAAGCTGTGGACGAGCTCGGAGGGGCGAGGCGTACGGTGGTGCTGCGGACGTCGTCGTCGAGCAGAAGAGCACAGGTGGCGGACTGCTGACACTCAGGAGGCACAACGAATGCGTCGGAGGAGGTGATCGAGCATGGAGGAGAGAGAGACAACGACGCTCGACGTGGCGACGTCGATTGGAGACGACGTCAGACCCTGGAGGAGTGGCGACACCCGATGGTCGTTGTGGCAGAAAACGGCGGCGGGGCACAGGCTATATGCGGCAAGCTCGTGGTGTTGTGGGCAATCAGAGGTGGAGAGGGGTCTGGGGTCTTGTCGGATAGGAGAGTGGAGAAGGCAGTGGGGCTCGTCGACGTGGAGCAGCGGAAGGGTTCGAGGGTGACGACGTGGGGGGCGGTGCTCGGGGTGAGCTAAGATGGAGGGTGGAGCGACGGCGGAGTTGGGTCTCGAGCTGGAGGGAGAGGAGCGGCGCTTCTGTCGTTAGGTGTGGTCGTCGGAGGCTCGTCGGAGAGAACATGAGAGAGAGAGAGAGAGAGAGAGAGAGAGAGAGAGAGAGAGAGAGAGAGAGAGAGAGAGAGAGAGAGAGAGAGAGAGAGAGAGAGAGAGAGAGAGAGAGAGTCGGGGGGAGAGAGTGAGAGGGAGGGTGTCCGGGATGGGTTAGGTGTCAGCGCCCAGAGTGCCATATACGTTAGGGCCTATCTTTTCGTGTGATATATATATATTGTATGTATGGTAGAATATGTGTGCAGTGTGTATACTAATGGAGTGCAGTGTGTTATTGTGTGGTGATATGTGGTATATTAAAATTGATGTATTATTACTTATTGTTGGATTAGTAACATTAGTGTGTTAGTATTTGTATGAACAAGGATGTTTATGTAGTAATGTGTCGAGTGTAGGATTTTTTGGGTATTATTATTATTATTAGGATTCCTTGCGTATTATTATTATGATTCTTTGTGTATTAATAGGGATGTGAATTTAGCAATATATTAAGAAAAGTATTATTGTGCATCATTATGGTTTTTATTAAAGGCTAGCATGTAGCTTTTGTAATTCACTAGCTAGATGTTATTAGTAATATTGTTATTAGTATTGTTGTTAGTCTTAGCTATTAGTAGCATTTGTTATTAGTATTATATGTGAATGGACACTATTATATGTGAATTGCATTCTTGAGTTAAGTGTGTGCATGGGTGGGGGGGTGTGTAGAGTGATGGCTTCTTAGTAATTAGAAGAGAGTATGTATTAGGAAGTGGGTTAGTGTAAGGAGGGGGCTTACTGTGAAAGGGGTTATGGGGCCAAGAATGAGGCTAGTGTGAAGGGGGTTGGGTTAGTGGTATTTTTGTAATTAAAGGGGAGTGTGTGTGTAAAGTATAAGAATGTGTTAAGAATTGCACACTTGTAATTTAGTGTAGCTCCGTGGGTATAGTAGGATGGTAAGTGTGAATGAATGTCAAACTTGTAAATAAATGGGCTTCTAGAAAGAAGATATTTATTTAATCATTCTTTAAACCCTTCTACATTCTTCCTCTTCTTTCTTCTTTATTTTTCTTTTCATTTCTCTTTTTCTCCTTTGCTTCCCATTATTGCCGAATGATACAACCCAAAAAAAGGAAAAAAAAAGAAAAGAAAGAAAGAAAGAAAGAGAAAGAAAGGAAAACATAAGGCAAAGAGAAAGAGGATGAGAAAGGAGAAGAAGAAGGAGAATGTTATGAGTTATCTGTTAGATCAATAGGGGTAGTACTATGGCAGAAAAGCAGAAATCACTTTGAAAATTGGGAAGAAAAGCAGAGAACAGAGACTGCGAAGAAGAGCAGAGACTGAGATACTTATTAGATTAAAAACGGAAGTTGTGGCATGGGAAGACCACTGCCTTGAAAGCAATTACGGCGCGACCTCGGTGGTAATCGTTGTTGCCGGTTGCTCCCCAAGGTTAACACAGCTGCAGCTTCTGAACGCGTCCACTCGCGGTCAGAAACAGTGGAGTTTGCACAAAGGAACCCAAGAACTCGTGAGAGGAATTTTGTAAGAAGGTAGGAGAAGATAGGATAGATTTTTTCGTATACTGCAAGAGAAGAAGTCTCTGTAATTTATAGGAAAACAAAAAAGGATGTTGAAGAATTAAAACGGGCAAAAGGATAAATGCAGCGCTTGAATGCTGTAGTAACTACATCAATAAAAGTAATATAGCTGTTTGAAAATTAACAGCCTCGAATTAATGTAGCAATTAAATGGTCTCGAATTAAAGAAACAATTAAATGGCCATTAGAGGGTTTAAATCTGAGACATAAAGGGGTCAGGTCCAAAAAGGAAAGACACGCCATCCAAAAAAGGAAAGGCACGTGCGACATGGTAGGCGGGCGGGCGGGCGATGCACGTCACGTCACGGCCGTCGGTGGGCAGGCGGGCGGCGGTGGCAGCACGCGTGCGCGTGGTGGACCCATGACCATGTAGGTCATCTCCCCTTCACAAAAGTTTCGTACCCCTTGGGGCACGCCCCATGTCTCTACAACTCCCCTATAAACACCTCCAAAGCAAGTTGCCCAAGCAATGTGGGACGAAAAGATAATTTATATGCATAAAACATAATTTTTACACCTTATTTGCATCCTCATCTTGGTCTCCTATTATTTTTTAGTTGAAGTTCGTGAAGTTCCGATTCTAACACATATTTTTCTAGAATTTGTGGAGGTCGGAGCAATTTACTGCATTTTTTGGAAGACAGGGTGACAGTGCTGAAAAATTCTGGTTTGGAAATGCTGCTATTCCCCTCTTGTGCAGAATTATGCTATCATTTCATCGTATATTCCGGCCTAGTGATATTTTTCAATCGTAGTACACTTTGTTACGGTTTCATCGCCGCCTAGAACACAGCATTCCGAGGTCGGATGAATTTTCTAGCATTTTCGCAACACATGGTGACGGTGCTGAAATTTTCTGCTGCTTTGGGCATTGCTTGCGGGTTTGGGCCAGAATCCGACCCGTTTGGCTTATTTCCAGACCTGAATTACTGGGTTTATTCCTTGGGCCTTCCTCCCCTCTACCCTCCTCATTCCTTCTTCCTCATTCTTCATCTTAAGGCTAGGATTTTGGAGTTCACCGGAGTTTGGAGGAGCGCAAGGAGGAGCCGAACGCGCCGCATCGGAAGTGACACCTCGGGTGACTTCGTTCTTTCTCTCTTGTATCTTAGATTTAGGGTTATTGTATGTAATTGGATGATTTTAGAGATTAATGATTTCATTTACATGCTTTCCTCTTAATCTATGGTGTTTGTGTGTTTGATTCGATGCTTGGGTATGTTTTAATTCTCATTTCGTGCTCGGGCTTTTATCTTTTGTGTAATGGCCCTAGTGCCATGTACGCTAGAGTATGTCTATTTGATTGCTGTACGCAGTATACGTATACTTGAACGAGTACATATTGTGTTTGTGCATCCCCGTAGTGTATATAGTAATGATGTGTTGGATGACCTATTGGATGCTAATAAATATATATGAGGTAGTAAAATGATTGGTATTGTTGGATTTATTAATATGTAGTGAGATTTGAGTTGGTGGGTGTGTATAGTAAAAACGTACTTTTTAATACTATTTTAATATGGATTATGTTAAAATAATTATTTTGTGAAGATTATTTTAAAAGGTTAATATTACGATTATTTTAATGAGATTCATTGTGCTAATTATTATTATTATTAATAATAAATTTGGATAATGGCATTATTGTAATTAGTGGGGTGTGTGCATAGTAGAGGGGCAAGCTTGTAATTAAGTATGTGGGTGTGCGAAAAGAGATGACATGTGTGTTGATATATTGTTGAAGAGAGATATTTTTCTTAAAGGATGAATGGAAAACTTGAAATTTGAGGGGACTTTCAGAAGAGGTTTTACTTAAAGAAAATTTTTAAATCCCTTTTCTACACCCTTCCTCTCTCTTCCCATTCAATCCATATTCTTTTCATTTCATCCTCTTCCCCAAAATCCTGCTCTCACCCCCCAACCCCCCAACCCCCCCCCCCCCCCCCCCCCCCCCCCCCCCCGAATTGCATAAGCTCAAAAAACAGAATGAAGACAGAAAGGAAGAAAGAAAGAAGAGAAAGAGGGAAGGGGGAAATCCATGAAGAGAGGAAGAAGAGTTGGGGGAATGAGGAAGTTAGGGTTTTGGGAGCTTGAAGATGGGACTATGGTGGGGTTCTCATGAAATTGATAGAGGGTTTCGCTTCTCCATTGATGTAGGAATCCTACTCCAGTTAGGGTATTGATGCATGATTAGTTTTTAGTAGAAATTGCATTTTTTTCAAAATATTTGCTTACAATTAACAAGATGCCATCTTCATTAAGTGTTGTGGTTGTAATGGAAGTTTATTTCATTTAAGTTCATTGTAGGCTTTGTAGGAATTCCCTAGGCTCTCACATGCATGTTTGATTTGAGTTAAGAATTAGAGAATCTTTCTTTGGTATTGCTGGAATTTGGGACATGATTTACATGCTCATTGTTTCGTTGTTTTATCTTAACCTAGGACTAAAAAAGGCCTGATATTTTTACGCCTTAAGTATTAGACTAATATCTACAACTTTCATGTTGAAGATTTTGTCAAATTCGGACTGTAGTTAGGTAAAAAATTCAATCTTTCCAAGCCGTCTGAGTTTATCCAGTCTGGACACATCTCAGCAAAACTGCATTTTCTTCCTCCACAGTTACTGAAAATGAGTGTTCTTAGTCTCGTTGGAAAGTTAACTTCAAGCTCTACGATTTTGTAGCTTTTCATTTCTCCTGAATCAAACTGAAATTGGTATTAATTCAGGTGGTAAGTTGGGACAATTTCTGGTCCTGCTGGAAGAATCTCTATGTGTTGGGAAATAAATCACTATAAATTGCACATTTTGAATTTATACCTGAAATTTTGATAGTGAATTGCCAACTTACATATCTACAACTTTCGTTTACTAAGTTTTGTCAAATTCACGATGTAAATGGATGATATCTGTTGATATTCATGACTGTCTGCATTTTTCCAGCAAACTAAAATTGTTTTCCTTAAATGGGTTTTCTCACTAATTAAGATTTTATTAAACCTAATGCTCTTGAGTGGTTAGCATGCTATTTAGAATAGTATTAACTTTATGCAACTCCCATTAGCTCTCGTAAAGAACGCCTCTTGTGGTTTATGTTGCACGTAATCTTGTAATTTTTCTAAAGATAGCACTTTATGGAGAAAGGATTGCGGCAAATTGAAAGGGGTCTCCCATTAATTCCTTATAAGTTTGCATTTGGGTGGGAATGCCTAATTAGGATTGTTAAAGCAAGTTGTTGCTCTACATGACCTTGCTAGGTGAAGTTGTTCTATTTAACCATGGGATTTTTATTATGTTGACTTTTAATTTACATGCTTGCATTTTAGTTACTAAGTTTGCCAACATCTTCATGTTAGCCATTAAGGTTGCCACAATTTGCTAAAGCCTGCATCTCCACTAAAGTTTGCTTTCAATTATGTTCTTTAAGTAGTTCCTTAAGTAGTTCACTTGAGCTTGCATTTTCATATATATGTTGCGGTTGACATAACTAAAGTTGCGTCCCTTGATGAAGTTAGTGAGTGGCCATGTTAAAGTTGCCTTTTTCTCAAATGTGTGCACATGATTAAGAAAAGGTTGTGACCATTATTGAATTTTACATTGAATATGCTAAAGTTAGTAGCACTCATGAACCCTTGCATGTGGTTAACTCAAAGTTAGTAACACTTATGAGTTTTGCTTATGACTAAGTTAACATTAGGAGCTTGTGGTTATTGGAAGTGGATGTGGCAAAGTTGTGTGATTAATTCATTTTCTTTTCATGTGCTATGGTTATGTTTCACATGCTGTTAAGAAATGACGATATGCGCTTCTTTTGTAACGACCCGCTCTCGGGGGCATTACTTATTTGATTTTAATTTCAGGTCTGCAGTTTATCAGTGAAATAAATATAGCCACAATCCAGAGATGCACCAAATACTCAAACTAGTGTACATACATTATTACAGTCCGAATTTAAAATACAGCAGCAAGCAGCACTCTCTCACCAAATACATAAAAGGAAATACAGAAAGGAATGCAAAAGGGAAATACATAATATAACACACACCAAACAAGCGGCTAAAACTCAACAGTCTCCAGGTCGAACTCTGGCTCTTCGAACTCAGGGACAACTTCCTCGATCTGGTCGGTGTCTGCTGGTGTCATAAATGGAACCGTAGGTAAGTCACAACAATTCTAAATAGAAAAAAGAGGCAGTGCACAAGTATGACAAAAGTAACTATGTACCAGTAGACCAGAGTAAAATACTGAGCAACAATTGTACACAACTGAGTAGTAAAAGTAAACAGCACTGAAAGAAGAGAATAACTGTACTGTAGTAGTGCAAGAGTAACATGATACTGATGTAGCTAAAAGTGCGACTAGTAAGGTACTGTGACTGCACATGTGTAGCAGGTAAAGTGTATGTACTGGAAAGAGGTGATCGTGCAAGCTACACTAGAATTATGTGACCAAGTCGGAGAATACAATATGTGACCATCGAGTTCATCTCTTGTCTGGGTGTGCTTACCCAGACGAACTCCAGAACACAGGCAGCGGTACATGTATTTTGCCGAAACTCAGACAGTGGGACGGGATGCCGAAACACAAGCAGCGGGACGGGATGCCGAACTCCAGTCACTTCCGTACTCTCTCAAACTATGAGTTACCCCAAAACCCCAGTGAAGTGTCAAGTGTTATACGGGATGTTTCACAAGATGTTCCATACGGTGTATCACATGATGTTAGTCGAACCAGGACCACTGGTTGACTTTCTTATTGAAAACCAGAAAGTAGGAACTCATTTCAAAGCAGACTGTGCCCAAGCACAGTGGATACTAAGAAATTAGAGGATAAAGACAAGTCCAATATTTGGGGTGTCGATTCCATGCTTCGAGCATGTGGTAGTATTTTTAGCACACAATTTATCCAAGTTGATGGTTGTGTGCTACTACCACCAAAGTTGAAAGTTGATAAAGTAATCTGTAGTTGATTACTTTCCTATTAGATTAGGTTTCTAGTTCGGTTCAAGTCAAGTAGCCATTCTGAGGCTATAAGTGGTGTTCTTAAGTTTGTACGAGTACACTAGCTAATTTTCTAAATCTAGAATTTGTCCGTGATTTACAGATTTCGAGATTGTGGTAGCAAGCCGAGACTAGATCTAGGGCTTCCACGGAAGTTGATGCACAAGAACTGGGACCTAAAAACACAAGAATAATTGGTTAAAGATCACGACATTTCCTATCTAAATAATTTGATCGTTTTGATTTTATAAATAATCGAAACGGTGTCAAAAAGCGCTCTAAATTTTTATATAGGCTAGATATGAAGACAATAATTTTACTGTAGGAAGAAATATTTTTCAAAAGCTTCTGGTAATTTTTATAAATTTTAAAATCTTAAAATAGGGTTTAAAACGAATTTTAATTAGTTATCGTATTTATTCAACAATTTATTCTGGATAAAATACTTATCAGAAAGTTTCAAGTGAACTGTCAAAATGACCGTCTTGAAGAGTACTGCAACATATAATTTTTCCACGTATCAGTTTACGTGAAAATAACAAGTTATGAATTTTTAAATGAAAACATCGTATTTAACTTTTAGGCTTAAAAATTTATTCTGGAAAAAATTCTTGTCTGATTGAGATGAAACTAGCGTCATTAGTCCAGAACGCCATTTCTGATTTTCTGGAGCTGGTCTTGCATTTTTTCGACCCTTATATTATTTACTATCAATTTAATACTACTCAGCCCTTTAAAATATTATCAATATACGTATATATTTAATTACGTATCCGTATTGAATACGTATCTATTGTTTTATTACTTACGTTTTCTCTCCCTCTTACGCTTCAAAGGTTGAGTGGGGCTTCGTCGAGTGGCGGCGAGCGGTGCACGAGGAATGGCGGCGGTGAGGTCCGGTGGTGGCGACGACTCAGTGCGGGGCATCGACGTCTACCGTGGCGGAAGCGACGGCGAGGAGCGGGATGCTGGAGCGGGGCTTCGGGGTGCTCGCTGGTGTTCTCCGGAGGGCTGAGGCGGTGGCGATGACCGTGGGAGGCCGTGCAGTAGCGACGAGGCGTTCAGTGGTGAGGTGGGGCAAGGTCGAAGGCAGAGGGGTTCTTCGTCAGAGCTCTTGGGGAGATGCGAGGAGAGGGGAGGCGGCCTCGTCGGACTTTGGGGGTGCTGCGGGTGTCGCTGGAAAGCGGAGGAGGAGGAGGCGGAAGCTCGGGAGGTCGAGGGCGGAGCAGCGTGGGGTTGCGTTCGTGGCTGCTTGCGGGTGTGGCGGGGCACTGCGAGGTGGTGGCGACTCCGAGGTCACTTGGGAGGTGGAGGAGGGGATGAGTGGGCTGAGGAAGGAGCATGGTGGAGAGGAGAGGGTGGACGAGCGGCGGGGGTGTTTGGGTCCGGTGGCTTCCCGTCGGAGGGGAGAGCGGGACTTGGGCCAAGGATGGCATAAGAACGAGGGAGATGAGATAGGGGAGGGTTAATTCGAATGGAAACAAGAAAGAGTGAACGTGGGGTGGGTAGAGAGTGACACGGGGGGGATACTGTGATGGGAGAGGAGAGAACCGGGGGGGGGGGGGGGGGGTTATTTATAGTAATTTAAATTAGTAATTAATTAGTATACTTAGTCAAATGTAATTAATATATTTGGTAGGTAATTAATGATATTAGGTTTAACTTTAGACTAAGTTTAGAAAAGTTTTGAAACGTGGAAACGTGCTAAGCATTGAGGTTAAAGTAATTAGTAAATGGATTAAGTTAAAAGGTAATTAGTGAAGGTAATTTACGATTTTGCCCCTGGAGTTAAACGACTCTGAAAAAATTACGAAAACATAGCCACTGGATCGTATCGTTGCGATGATCACGAATACGAGATCCATTTCAGGATTTGAGCTACGGCAATACAAGTTTTTGGCCAAAATGTTTAGGATGCGTGTTTGCGGGTTCTAGGTCGATTTGTTGTCAGAAATTACAAAATTAAAATGGGGAGCCCTAAATGATCATAGGATGATCTGTAGAAGTTTGAAAACGTTTTGATGATGTTTGTATAGAAAATTAATTCATTAAGCCAAAACAGTAATAATTGAAAATGTATTTTTATCAAAATTGTTTAGAGGTATTTGATGAATCTCGAACTTACAGAAATACATCATGACTAGTTTAATGCTTCCGGATATTTTTATAAGAAATTTTTGAAATCATTTTGATATAAAACTCCTGACTAACCATTGTAAAGAAATTTTAAAGTGTGAAAATATGTTAAATACGTAAATAGATGTGTTGATGAAAACGGTTTGTTACATTCTACACTCCTTAAAATAATTCCGTCCTCAGAATTTCTCGAACTTTCTGAAACAAATAACCGATGTTATGAAGAAGCTCAAGCAAATAAATGATAGAAAAGATAGTAATCTAGTAAATCAGGTTGTAAATAACATGAAATATAATGTGATATCACAGCATCAAGAAAACAAGAGATGATGTTTATGAATACTTACTATTGTCATCAACATAGCTTATGTAACTAGTCTCGAGGCTAGTAGGATTATTTGACTCGGTAAACATGTATGGGTAGCGCTCTCACATATCATCTTCTCGCTCCCAAGTAGATTCTCCAGGTGAGTCGTGACGCCACATCACCCTGACAAGGTTGATCACTCTATTCTTGAGGGTCTTTTGTCGTCGATCCAAGATCTTGACAGGTTGTTGCTCGTAAGATAGATCCGGACGAACAACAATCTCGGAGGAATCCACAACATGACTAGGATCACTTACGTAGCGTCGCAGCTGTGAGACATGAGAATTTTCATGTACTCCTTCCAATGCAGGTGGCAAAGCAATGCGATAGGCCACTTCGCCTACTCGTTCCAAAACATCAAATGGACCAATGTATCGAGGACTGAGCTTCCCTCTTCGTCCAAAACGAATCATTTCACTATTAGGATAGATCTTCAAAAACACATTTTTGTCAGGCCGGAACTCCAAATGTCTGCACTTTGCATCTGCTCAATGCTTGTATCGATCTTGAGCCAACTGTAGTTTCTCTCTAATTGTCCTGACTCCTTCCACTGCTTCAACAATCAAGTCTGGCCCGATGAGCTCTCGATCACCAAAGTCGTCCAGGGAGAACGACACTTCCTGCCATATAGTGCTGCAAAAGGTGCCATACCAATGCTGGCCTGATAGCTGTTGTTGTAATCAAACTCCACGAGATGAAGATGGTCTTCCCAAGATCCCTTGAAGTCCAGCATACACGCACGCAACATGTCCTCCAGGATCTGAATGGTGCGCTCTGATTGGCCATCTGTCTGAGGGTGATAAGCTGTACTAAAGATTTAGTGGGTCCCCAGACACTCCTGTAAACTCTTCCAAAAGTGAGATGTGAATCGAGTGTCTTTTTCAGAAACAATACTGACAGGGACACCATGCAACTTCACTATCTCCTCCATGTACTTCTGGCAAGCACTTCGGTCGACTGGCATACTCTGAAAGGGATGAAGTATGCTGACTTGGTTAATCAATCAATGATTACCCAGACAGCATCGTTATGCTTCGTACTCTTGGGCAGTCCCGTCACAAAATACATCGTAATGTGTTGCCATTTCCACTCTGGAATGGGCAAAAGTTGTAACAAACCAGCAGACATGTGATGTTCAGCCTTCACCTGTTGGCACATTATACACTTCGCCACACTCTGTGTGGCGCTTTTCTTCATACCATGCCACCAGTAGTGTTGTCGCAAGTCCTGATATATCTTGGTACCGCCTGGATGAATGGAATATGGAGAGCTGTGAGCTTCCTCCAATAGAGCTTCTCTAACGTCTCCAGATGGTACACAGATGCGGTTGCTGAATCTCAAAGATTCGTCTGTGTGGATCTTGAATTCAGGCCTCGAACCTGCTATCACCATGTCTCTGATCCTTCATAGCTTCTTATCTCCTGCTTGGGCAGCCTTGATCTTATCCACCAAATTTGACTGGATCTGAAGGTTGAGCAACGAAGACGTTACTCCAGGTAATATGACATCCATCTCCATGGCTTGTATCTCATGCCATAGCCTCCATTGTGATGTGAGAGTCATCACCGCAGGAAGACGACTCAATGCATCTGGTACAACATTGACTTTCCCAGGATGGTACTGAAGGTCAATACATAGTCCGACATCAGCTCGATCCATCGTCGTTGACGCATGTTGAGCTCCTTCTGGGTGAACATGTAACGGTCGGTTTCCGATCGTAATTTCTTTGTGCACGTGTGCTTGACCGTGCACGTATTTATTTTAGACTTTGTTTGTTCCGAACCCTATCGTGTGATATGTCGTTGTGACTCTCTCTGAGGGTACTACATTTGCCGTGTTGACTTGCAATGTCATTTCACGGGCCGTTCGCCCACGATTTGACCTTTTCCGAGGAGACGTCGCGTATCGCACTTTTGACTTGAGGCGTTTTTATTTTTAATTTCGTTTCTCGTCATCGAAATTGTAATCCGTCTCTTCTGACTTCTTGCTCTCGTCGCCCCGGTCGCCCCGGTATTTTTTTTATAATTTTTGGGCACCGTTTGACTTATGTGCACTTTCAGACCCCGTTAATTACAAGATTACCCCTAACAAATTTAACCCTATTAAACTCTAAATAAACCCTAAACCTAGCTAGGTGGCAGCCATCACGTGTAGCACCTCCCCTTAGTCACGTGGGCCCCACCCCTATAAGAAAACCTAGGTTTCTTCTAAAAAAATTCACAGCACGCAACCCATCTCTTGCGCCGGCCCTAAAACATATCCCCCTCCACGCAAAACCCTATCCCCCTCCACCTGAGCCCACGCCGGAGGCCGCCGTCGCCGCCGACCTACTCACCGACCTCCCCTCTCTCGACTGCAGCCCCGACCACCGCCTCTCGCCGCCGGTAGCCGCCGCAACACGCCGGAATCGCACGCAGCAGCAGCTGCAGCCCGCGACGGCCGCCGCCGCCGCCGCCGCCGCCGGAGCCCCCACGCCGTCGCCGTGAACCCCCCACTGCCTCCTCTCGCCGTTGACAGCGACCCCAGGCCGCGAAACCCCCTGTAACAGCGTGGTTGCTCGCTGTTTTGGGTGTTTGGCGACGTTCCGTCGCGCCGCCAAGATCTCGCCGCCTCTCCTCGCTGTCGGAGCACTCCGACAGCCTCCTACACCTTCTAGGAGTATTCATCGACGTCCCGAACTCTTCCTACGACTCCCGACGTCGTAGGCGTTGGGTACGACGAACCGTTCATCTCGGTTGTCGTTGCAAGTTCTCCGGAAGCCGTAGTACGCCTACCCGACGCTCTGCTCGCTGTTCACGCATTCCGCCCGCTGCCAGAGCATGTCTGGCTACGCTGCCCATAGCCGGACACCGCTAGGAGACGATCCGTAGCCGTGCCAATCAGATCGGTCGCCGTTCAGACTCTACGTCCGCTCTACCCCAGACTCCGGACAGGTTGGTTCCCCTATCTCGTAGCGAAACCCCCACAGTAGCAAAACTGAAAACCTAACTAAAACTGGCAACTTAACTCAGTAAATTTATTTTCTGCTCTCTTAAATCGATGTGTAACCGTAGACCGACGTTTGGACTTTTGACTGTGCACATAGGATAGAATCGTCGGATAGGCTGATTGGACAACTTGACTCGTGACAGTTAGGGTAGCCACGCCTAACTTAGAAATGAACCTAAATAGGATTTGACGAAAATCGCGACTTGACACCGTCGCCGTGATCTCTTTTCAGACGGACTACCGCGGACGCGACGACTAGACGAGACGCCCCGGACAGACGACGCACTCGCTATTCCAGGCAAGTGTACCCACTTGCGATTTGACTGTGCTTTAGTTCTAGTCTGTAGAAATGTTAGATTGTGTGTGATGAGAACCGGACGTGAAATGATAGCGTCCGGGACGACCCGTGACGGCTCAGACTTGACGACGAAGTCTGAGCCTGACAACAATGAACTGCTGACAACATAGGACTATCTTGTGTGTGAGTGCGTGTGGACACCCTAGAATAACTTTCCCTACACTTGTCATGTCGTGTCCTGTTACACAAAAAGCCTTCGGGCGTTTCGGATGCTTCCCTCCGCGGAAGTGATCCCTGTTACACAAAAAGCCTTCGGGCGTTTCGGATGCTTCCCTCCGCGGAAGTGATCCCTGTTACACAAAAAGCCTTCGGGCGTTTCGGATGTTTCCCTCCGCGGAAGTGATCCCTGTTACACAAAAAGCCTTCGGGCGTTTCGGATGCTTCCCTCCGCGGAAGTGATCCCTGTTACACAAAAAGCCTTCGGGCGTTTCGGATGCTTCCCTCCGCGGAAGTGATCCCTGTTACACAAAAAGCCTTCGGGCGTTTCGGATGCTTCCCTTGCGGAAGTGATCCCTGTTATACAAAAAGCCTTCGGGCGTTTCGGATGTTTCCCTAGCGGAAATGATCCCTGTAAATCTTGTCCTGAGTTCCTGGGTTTGGGGTTGGGTTGAGCGTGCGCACGGCAAGAGGGTCTGATCCCCCTCGAACCGTAAGGCGTGAACCCTTTCGTGTCTTACTTGTCCTGTCCCGTCTTGTCTTGTCCTGTCCCGTCCCGTCCCGTCTTGTCTTGACACCTGTAGGTTAGTCCCGTAGTCGGTAGCACACGCTACGTCTACTGCTTGCCAAGTTTACTTTTCCTGCTACGCTACTTTTCGTTACTCAGTTATAACCCCAACATGCTAAAACAACCAGTAAATCATTGTTAATAGTTGATACACTTGCAGAAGAGTCTGACCGTTTGTGTAGACTTTGCCTGACGTACAGTTTCCTTCTTTTGGTGCTGTACGTCAGGTGTGGAGCCAGAGTACGAGTACGAGACGGACCTGCCAGTTGACTTGGAGCCGGAGGGCGCTGATCCGGTGTACGATCCAGAGGACGATCAGAGTTAGAGATCTTCGGTTGCTGTTCCAGAGATTTTCCATTTCAGTTTGAGTTGGGTGCGTTGCACTCTTACTTTCTCGTCTAGGTTGGGTGCTTGCACCATTAGTTTCCCTTTCAGCAGTTGTAGCCGTTTACGGCATTTTTAGACTCTCAGAACTTTGATGATAAATTTTGGAATAAAATGAAATGTTTCTTTTCTGTACTTTTGTTATTTCGTACTAACTTGCAGGGACCTGTACTTTCGCTATGGAAAACTACAGACGCTTATTGGGTCTGGGCTCTTAGCCCCGGCCTAAGCGGGCCTTCGTCACGCTTCGCCTCCGTGTTTTTGGGAAGCGGGGCGTGACAGGTTTTAGTGGTGGCCCATGCAGGTCCCCTCTTCTGCGAGTACGGAATAATTGAAGTATTAAATTTCATTTTATTATTATCATCCGGAAATTGTACGAGTCTAATCTGTGTCTTTCTATCAATAGGATGGCAGGACGACGTGTTACCCGATCGGGGAGCTCTGGAGATGGGATTCAGGAAGACCAGAGCGTAGACTTCCGTCAGGTTCTGGGCGTGATGAGAGAGATGCTGGAGGTGCAGCATCAGTTGGTTCAGCAGTCCCAGCGTGCTGCCCAGGCTGCTCCAGTTGCACCACCGCCACCTCCACCTGCCCCTCGAGCTGCTCCAGGAGTGAAGCAGTTCAACGAGCTCCAGCCGAGGACATTTTCGGGGAAGGAGGGACCCCTAGCTGCTGACGAGTGGATCCAGAGCACGGAGGAGAAGTTAGTTGCTGCAAAGATTCCAGACGATACCCGAGTGGAGATAGCGAAGATGCAGTTGACGGAGAATGCGAGGAACTGGTGGCGCCTTGAGGAGAGGCGTCTGGAGAAGCCAGTGGATTGGAAGATTTTCAGGTCTATGTTCAGGACGAAGTACTTCACCAAGACTACTAGGATGGAGCTGCTGAGCAGGTTTATAGATTTGAAGCAGGAGAACATGACCGTCGAGGAGTATGAGGCGGAGTTTGAGATGCTGAGTCGCTTTGCTCCGCATATGGTGAAGAAGGAGGAGAAGCGAGCTGATCGCTTCCGACAGGGACTGCGTCCGAAGATTTAGGCTTCTATGTCTTCGGCGAGTTTCACGACTATGAGGGAGGTGCTGGATGCTGCGAAGAATCATGAGCTTATTTCACTCCTACCTGACCCTCCAGCTGATAAGGGGAAGCGTCCTATGGAGCAGTACCGGCCACCTGCTAGGCCGACGATGAGGCCAGTTCAGACAGTACCATTTAAGAGGCCTGGAGCACCCATTCAGAGTCAGAGCAAGGGACCGTGTCATTACTGTGGGAAGCTGGGACACGTTCAGAAGGATTGTCGGAAGAAGATGGGACTGTGCCTAGTTTGCGGAGATGCCTCGTATGCTGTGAAGGATTGTCTGAGAGCCCGTCATGCTGTAGTTGAAGCGCCAGCCCCGCTGCAGATGAGAGCGCCCGCTCCAGTTCAGAGAGGACCTGCCGTTCGTGGACCACCTTTGGCGCCACAGAGGCAGATGTTTCAGAGAGCAGCGCAGCCCCAGAGGCCGGCTTACACCATGACGGCTCTGGAGACTGAGGAGCTGGATGGAGTCATTGCAGGTAACTCCTTGATCCTAGTCTTTCATTTCATAGTTTAGCTTTTAAATTGTTAGTCTTGTTTGCCTGACTTGTTTGTTAGAGTAGCTTGGTTTGACCGTAGTTTCCTTTTAAATATCTTAGGCACCATTCTAGTGTCTTCTCACCCGGCCTTGGCCTTGTTCGACTCCGGGGCATCCATGTGCATCTTATCCCGGAGATTCGTGACACGACACTCCATTCCCACCCATACACTTCCCAAGTGTTGGGACATCACCACAGGGAACGGAGTGGTGACAGTGAACTTGGGATGTAGATCGATTCCTTTAGTGGTCAGTGGACGCGAGCTCTTTGCAGATTTCATTGTCCACGACCTGCCTCATTTTGATGCCGTTCTTGGCATCGATTGGTTGGGAGATTTCCACGCCTCGATCGATTGTCGCAGTAAGAGGGTGGTGTTCCGGATTCCAGGCCATCCAGAGTTCGAGTTTCGTAGCAGAGATGAGTCGCTTGGACCCATCAAGTATCGGGCCACGCCGGTGGTGCCAATTGTTGCAGTTATGCCGATGGAGATGGAGATCGAACGACCAGCAGTCGTCCGAGACTTCGACGACGTCTTCCCAGAGGATATCTCAGGTTTGCCACCGGACCGAGCCTTAGAGTTTGGTATTGATCTTATGCCGGGAGCGCAACCGATATCGAAGGTGCCGTACCGTATGGTTCCCGTTGAGCTCGAGGAGCTGCGGAAGCAGTTGGATGAGTTATTGCAGAAGGGTTTCATCCACCCTAGTGTGTCGCCATGGGGCGCACCAGTTCTACTCGTGAAGAAGAAGGATGGGTTCCGCAGGATGTGCGTGGACTATCGAGGATTGAATGCTGTCACCGTGAAGAATAAGTACCCGCTGCCGCGCATCGACGACATCTTTGACCAGCTTGGAGGTTCGAGAGTCTTCTCGAAGTTGGACTTGCGGAGTGGATACCACCAGTTGAAGGTAAAGAAGGACGATGTCCAGAAGACGGCTTTCCGGATGAAGTACGGACATTATGAATTCGTGGTCATGCCGTTTGGCGTGACCAATGCGCCGGCTGTGTTCATGAATTTGATGAACTTAATATTCTATGACTTCCTGGACAAGTTTGTTGTCATCTTCATTGATGACATTCTTATTTATTCGAAGTCTGAGGAGGAGCACAGCTGTCATCTGAGGACAGTGTTGGAGACGCTGAGGAGACATAAGCTTTATGCCAAGTATAGCAAGTGCGAGTTCTGGCTGGACAGAGTCGCATTCCTGGGACACGTGGTGTCCGGTGATGGCATATCTGTGGATCCGGAGAAGGTCAGAGCAGTCAGAGATTGGCCGACTCCGCAGTCAGCATCAGACATCAGGAGTTTTCTGGGTTTAGCAGGCTATTATCGGCGGTTCATCAAGGATTTCTCGAAGATTGCGGAGCCGATGACGAAGCTGACGAGGAAGGATGTGGAGTTTCTCTGGTCAGATGCTTGTGAGGAGGCCTTCAGTATCTTGAAGGCGAGATTGACCACGGCACCGGTGTTGGCAGTACCGGATCGAAGCGGAGGCTTCGAGGTTTATTGTGATGTTTCAGGGAAGGGCCTAGGGTGCGTCTTGCATCAGCATGGCCACGTGGTTGCGTACGCTTCTCGTCAGTTGAGGACTCATGAGAAGAATTACCCGACGCACGATCTGGAGTTGGCAGTAGTGATTTTTGCACTGAAGATTTGGATGCACTTCTTGCTAGGTGAGAGTGTGAAGATTTTCACCGATCACAAGAGCTTGAAGTACATCTTTACGTAGAAGGAGCTCAACATGCGTCAGAGGCGATGGTTAGAGCTCATGGCTGACTACGAGATTGATTTGCAGTATCATCCGGGGAAGGTGAACGTAGTGCCGGATGCCTTGAGTATACTCCCTGCCGCGATGATGCATACAGCCGATTGGAGGATTCAGCAGGAGCTGAGGGAGATGGATTTGGAGGTTGCCCTACCTGGTGTAGTTCATTCATTCATGAATCTGCAGATTCAGTCCACAATCGTGGATCGGATCAAGGCAGCACAGGCAGGAGATCCGAAGTTGCAAAGGATCAGGAGGCAGGATGAAGCTGGCCTACGGACGGAGTTCGTGATTCATGAGGATGGTTCACTGCGGTACGGCAGTAGACTCTGTGTACCTGCAGGTGATGTCCGCGAGGAGCTGTTGAGCGAGGCTCATAGCTCGCCTTATTCTATACATCCTGGAGGCACCAAGATGTATAAGGACCTCCGTCTGAATTATTGGTGGATTGGCATGAAGAGGAGCGTGGCACGGAGCGTTGCCAAGTGCCTGATATGCCAACAGGTGAAGGCTGAGCACCATCGTACTGCCGGGTTGCTGCAACCGCTTCCTATTCCGGAGTGGAAGTGGCAATATATTACGATGGACTTCGTGACTGGTTTACCTCGGACCCCGAGGCAGAACGACGCAGTTTGGGTGATCGTGGATCGGTTGACCAAGTCTGCGCACTTTATTCCCTTCCGAGTGGGCCAGTCTACGGAAGCTTTGGCGAGGAAATATCTGGAGGTAAAATTTCGTTTCTACTTTTACTTCCACTTGGATTTTCTCTTTGAAATGGTCGTGATGTAGACCGTGTACGTGCAGGAGATTGTACGCTTACATGGAGTCCCTGTGAGCATTGTGTCTGACCGAGACACGAGGTTCACATCTCAGTTCTGGAGAAGTCTGCAGGAGAATTTGGGTACGAGTCTGAGTTTCAGCACGGCGTACCACCCGCAGACTGATGGCCAGACCGAGAGGACTATTCAGATCCTGGAGGATATGCTGCGAGCTTGTACGCTCGATTTGAAGGGTTCTTGGGAGGACCATCTTCACTTGGTGGAGTTTTCATATAACAACAGCTACCAGGCGAGCATTGGCATGGCGCCGTTTGCTGCCCTATATGGAAGGAAATGTCGTTCACCACTGAGCTGGGATGACATCGGTGATCGGGAGCTGTTGGGTCCAGAGATGATAGTGGAAGCTGTGGATGTCGTGAGGGACATCAGGGAGAAGCTCAGGGTTGCACAGGATCGCTTCAAGCATTGGGCTGATGCCAAGAGGAGACCCTTGGAGTTTCAGCCTGAAGATCACGTCTTCCTGAAGATTTCTCCGAACCGCGGAGTTATTCGTTTCGGGAAGAAGGGAAAGCTGAGCCCAAGGTATATTGGGCCGTTTGATGTGCTAGAGCGTGTGGGAGCAGTGGCCTACCGCCTCGCTCTGCCACCATCTTTAGAGGGGGTTCATGACGTATTCCACGTATCTCAGTTACGTCGGTACGTCAGTGATCCATCGCACACAGTGGACTTCTCAGAGATTACAGTTCGCCCGGATCTGACATATGACCAGCAGCCTGTGCAGATTTTGGACCGTCGACAGAAGCAGTTGAGGAATAAGGTAGTCGACCTGGTGAGAGTGATGTGGCGTCACGGATCACCTGGAGAGTCCACCTGGGAGCGCGAAGATGATATGAGGGAGCACTTTCCGCATCTATTCCCGGGCAGTGCATGATGTTGATTCCGAGGACGGAATCATTTCTAAGTTGGGGAGGATGTAACGGTCGGTTTCCGATCGTAATTTCTTTGTGCACGTGTGCTTGACCGTGCACGTATTTATTTTAGACTTTGTTTGTTTCCGAACCCTATAGTGTGATATGTCGTTGTGACTCTCTCTGAGGGTACTACATTTGCCGTGTTGACTTGCAACGTCATTTCACGGGCCGTTCGCCCACGATTTGACCTTTTCCGAGGAGACGTCGCGTATCGCACTTTTGACTTGAGGCGTTTTTATTTTTAATTTCGTTTCTCGTCATCGAAATTGTAATCCGTCTCTTCTGACTTCTTGCTCTCGTCGTCCCGGTCGCCCCGGTATTTTTTTTATAATTTTTGGGCACCGTTTGACTTATGTGCACTTTCAGACCCCGTTAATTACAAGATTACCCCTAACAAATTTAACCCTATTAAACTCTAAATAAACCCTAAACCTAGCTAGGTGGCAGCCATCACGTGTAGCACCTCCCCTTAGTCACGTGGGCCCCACCCCTATAAGAAAACCTAGGTTTCTTCTAAAAAAATTCACAGCACGCAACCCATCTCTTGCGCCGGCCCTAAAACCTATCCCCCTCCACGCAAAACCCTATCCCCCTCCACCTGAGCCCACGCCGGAGGCCGCCGTCGCCGCCGACCTACTCGCCGACCTCCCCTCTCTCGACTGCAGCCCCGACCGCCGCCTCTCGCCGCCGGTAGCCGCCGCAACACGCCGGAATCGCACGCAGCAGCTGCTGCAGCCCGCGACGGCCGCCGCCGCCGCTACCGCCGCCGCCGGAGCCCCCACGCCGTCGCCGTGAACCCCCCACTGCCTCCTCTCGCCGTTGACAGCGACCCCAGGCCGCGAAACCCCCTGTAACAGCGTGGTTGCTCGCTGTTTTGGGTGTTTGGCGACGTTCCGTCGCGTCGCCAAGATCTCACCGCCTCTCCTCGCTGTCGGAGCCCTCCGACAGCCTCCTACACCTTCTGGGAGTATTCATCGACGTCCCGAACTCTTCCTACGACTCCCGACGTCGTAGGCGTTGGGTACGACGAACCGTTCATCTCGGTTGTCGTTGCAAGTTCTCCGGAAGCCGTAGTACGCCTACCCGATGCTCTGCTCACTGTTCACACGTTCCGCCCGCTGCCAGAGCGTGTCTGGCTGCTGCCCGTAGCCGGGACACCGCTAGGAGACGATCCGTAGCCGTGCCAATCAGATCGGTCGCCGTTCAGACTCTACGTCCGCTCTACCCCAGACTCCGGACAGGTTGGTTCCCCTATCTCGTAGCGAAACCCCCACAGTAGCAAAACTGAAAACCTAACTAAAACCGGCAACTTAACTCAGTAAATTTATTTTCTGCTCTCTTAAATCGATGTGTAACCGTAGACCGACGTTTGGACTTTTGACTGTGCACATAGGATAGAATCGTCGGATAGGCTGATTGGACAACTTGACTCGTGACAGTTAGGGTAGCCACGCCTAACTTAGAAATGAACCTAAATAGGATTTGACGAAAATCGCGACTTGACACCGTCGCCGTGATCTCTTTTCAGACGGACTACCGCGGACGCGACGACTAGACGAGACGCCCCGGACAGACGACGCACTCGCTATTCCAGGCAAGTGTACCCACTTGCGATTTGACTGTGCTTTAGTTCTAGTCTGTAGAACTGTTAGATTGTGTGTGATGAGAACCGGACGTGAAATGATAGCGTCCGGGACGACCCGTGACGGCTCAGACTTGACGACGAAGTCTGAGCCTGACAACAATGAACTGCTGACAACATAGGACTATCTTGTGTGTGCGTGCGTGTGGACACCCTAGAATAACTTTCCCTACACTTGTCATGTCGTGTCCTGTCACACAAAAAGCCTTCGGGCGTTTCGGATGCTTCCCTTGCGGAAGTGATCCCTGTTATACAAAAAGCCTTCGGGCGTTTCGGATGTTTCCCTAGCGGAAATGATCCCTGTAAATCTTGTCCTGAGTTCCTGGGTTTGGGGTTGGGTTGAGCGTGCGCACGGCAAGAGGGTCTGATCCCCCTCGAACCGTAAGGCGTGAACCCTTTCGTGTCTTACTTGTCCTGTCCCGTCTTGTCTTGTCCTGTCCCGTCACGTCCCGTCTTGTCTTGACACCTGTAGGTTAGTCCCGTAGTCGGTAGCACACGCTACGTCTACTGCTTGCCAAGTTTACTTTTCCTGCTACGCTACTTTTCGTTACTCAGTTATAACCCCAGCATGCTAAAACAACCAGTAAATCATTGTTAATAGTTGATACACTTGCAGTAGAGTCTGACCGTTTGTGTAGACTTTGCCTGACGTACAGTTTCCTTCTTTTGGTGCTGTACGTCAGGTGTGGAGCCAGAGTACGAGTACGAGACGGACCTGCCAGTTGACTTGGAGCCGGAGGGTGCTGATCCGGTGTACGATCCAGAGGACGATCAGAGTTAGAGATCTTCGGTTGCTGTTCCAGAGATTTTCCATTTCAGTTTGAGTTGGGTGCGTTGCACTCTTACTTTCTCGTCTAGGTTGGGTGCTTGCACCATTAGTTTCCCTTTCAGCAGTTGTAGCCGTTTACGGCATTTTTAGACTCTCAGTACTTTGATGATAAATTTTGGAATAAAATGAAATGTTTCTTTTCTGTACTTTTGTTATTTCGTACTAACTTGCAGGGACCTGTACTTTCGCTATGGAAAACTACAGACGCTTATTGGGTCTGGGCTCTTAGCCCCGGCCTAAGCGGGCCTTCGTCACGCTTCGCCTCCGTGTTTTTGGGAAGCGGGGCGTGACAGAACAGGTACTTGAGACTCTTGTGATCTGAAAATATCTTCACATGCTCGCCCGGCAAGAAGTGTCTCCAAATCTTTAGGGCAAAGATAACTGCCGCCAACTCAACGTCATGAGTGGGGTAGTTCTTCTCGTGGTTCTTCAAATGTCTGGATGCATAGAAAACGACTCGGCCATGCCGATATAGTACACACCCAAGTCCTTTGCCAGATGCATCACAAAATACTTCGAAACCTCAAGTCCTGTCAGGAATGACCAGAATCGGGGCCGAAATTAATCTTCTCTTCAACTCCTGGAATGCATCTTCACAATCCTTCGACTTGACGAATATCACGTCCTTTCTCGTTAATCGCGTCATAGCCCCTGTGATCTTCGAGAAGTCTTACCGTCTGTAATAACCAGCTAGTCCCAAGAAACTTCGAATCTCTGTCATAGTTTTAGGGACCGGCTAGTCTCGAACAGCAGCTACCTTCTTGGGTCAACAGATATTCCTTCTCCCGACACGATGTGGCCTAGGAAAGCCACCTTGTCGAGTCAGAACTCACACTTGCTATATTTGGCATACAGTTGGTGTTGTCTCAGTGTCTCCAAGACCTTCCTTAGATGTTCTCTGTGCTCCTGAGCGTTCTTCGAGTAGATGAGGATGTCGTCGATGTAGACAACTACGAACTTGTCCAGATGGTTGTACAGAACCTGGTTCATGAGCTTGAATACAGTAGGTGCATTGGTCACACCAAATGGCATCACCAAGAATTCTAGTGTCCATATCTGGTCCGGAATGCGGTCTTGTGGTCATCCTCCTTCTTCACCTTCACTTGATGATACTCAGTCTTTAAGTCCAATTTCGAATATACGCTCGATATTCCAGGCTGATCGAAAAGGCCATCGATGCGGGGCGGGGATACTTGTTTTTCACCGTCATCTTGTTCAGCTCACGGTAGTCGATGTACATGCACTGGGATCCGTCTTTCTTCTTCACGAGTAGCACATGGGCACCCTATGCGCATACACTGGGTCGTATCCATCCCTTCTGTATAAGATCGTCCAGCTGAGCCCAAATCTCTTTAAGCTCAGGCGGTGCCATGCGATAAGGTCCCTTGGATATCAGCTGTGCACCTGGTATAAGATCACTGGTAAATTTGAGGCCGCGATTCGGAGGCAAACATGAGAGTTTGTCCGAAAATACGTCCAAGAATTCTTGTACTACTTCAGGTTTCTCTTCTTCGACTTCCATTGCAGTCCACACTGCCTCTGAAAGTCTGGCCTAGAACTTCACTGGTCCTTCTGATCTGCTTCCGTTGAAAAATTCGAACTTAGGATGGTTGGGTATTTCGAATTCTAACCTCCTTTGACGATAGTCAATGGTAGCATGAAATGTCCATAACCAATCCATTCCAAGAACAACATTAAAATTTGGCATCTCTATCACCATGAAGTCAGCGAAAAGATCTCGTCCACAAATCACTACAGAACAGTGAAGGCATCCTCTAGTTATCGGCAGGGAACCGCCAGCCGTTTCAACCTTCCAACGAGAAGTCAGAGGTTCAACGGGGACGACATGTGTGTTGACGAGTCGAGTCGCCAAGAAGCAATGTGTAGCTCCCGAGTCGAATAATGTGAGGGCGGGTTTACCAGATACTAAGACGATACCTATGGTTACAAGAATCATGTCTAAGTTCATGATTTCTAAATAATCTATTGTGTTGCTGAAAGGGATATCACGTACCTGTGATCACTTGGTCCGTAGCTTCGGCCTCTTCCACATTCATAGTATAAGATTGGCACCCTGGAGGCGGTGCCTGTTGTTGTGCTTGCTGGAACACTTGTTGTTGAGGGGGGAGTGGCTGTCGTTGCGGAGGAGGAGGAGGTGATCGTTGTGGAGCATTCCTAGCATGGGCATTAGCTGGAGCAGGATTAGGAGGTCGAGGCTTCCTCTAAGGACATTCACTTGCACTATGGTCCTTCGAGCCGCAGACCAAGCAAAGGTTCATATATAATCGACATTCGGACCAGAAGTGTCTTGGCTTTCCACAATGATGACACACCTGGCGTGGTGGAGGAGCATGTCTCTTGAATTGAGTCTGCTGGGCAGGCTTATACATCTGGTTGGATGGGGGGTTGGATCCAGCAGCAGAGTTTGGAGGTAGTGGCCTTCTGTGAGGGGCAGCTATCTCTCGCCTTTCTTCTCTTTTAATGAACTCGTGCTCACGAGTTGCGGCTAGAACTTCAGTATGTGTGCAGAGTTGGCGTTCGACCAAGTTCTGTCGAATCTCTATGTTTAGCCCTTGCTTGAAGCGTTGAGCTCGTGTCAGAGGGGTGGCAACCATCCCGGGAGCAAAACAACTAAGCATTGTAAATTGGGCATCATACTGTTCCACAGACATGGAATCTTGCTTCAACCCGACGAACTGAGCTTGCAGTTCCATCTGAGCCTTGGGTGAGAAGTACTGGGAAGTACTGGGAGTTGAAGTGTTCAGTGAACGTTGCCCAGTCGATTGGTTGTTGCAGACGACATTCAGCGGAGCTCCACCAGATTCTAGCTCCGTCAGTCAGCTGGGATTTGGCAGTGTCCACCCATGCATATTCTGCAATTTAAGCTACTCTCAAATCATCTTCGGTGCTTCGCAGCCATTCTTCAGCCTTCAGAGGGTCATCCACGCCATTTCAGGTCTTTGGACGGAGTGACCGGAATTGTTGAATTCCTCCTCCATGCTTTTGTTCTCCTCGTATAGCTTGAACCATCTCTCACAATGCGATATCAGAAATCTGATGCACTGTGGAAGGTGGTCCGTTACTGGTCTGGTTACTGGCTCCAGATAGGTCAGCTCCGTTGGGACTCTCAGAGGTGTTTTTGTCCACCGTTTTGAGTGTCGCGCCTACATACATAAGAAAATGTCAGCTTAGTCGAGATTCATATACGGTACATCCTGATTTTACTATACTGTTCACGAGGTATTTTGCATGGACCTGCGTGAGCCACAAATGTAACGACTGGTTTCGTGTAATTGGATTATCTATATTAAAATATATGCTTGGTGGATTTTCTCCTTGGATGTGTGGTTTTCGTCGCCATAGCTTTCACTTTCGATCGTTTCATCGTGATTTTCTAGCTTCTTCCTTCGATCGTCGATTTCGGAGTAAGTCATTCGTGACGAGCTTCAAATCGCTCATATCTTAGAGTTAGAGTGATCTTAAAAGCCATAGGAATCTTCCCGAAGCTTCGCGCTTCGAATCGACACTTTTCGTGCATGTTATTTGGTTCAAGAAGGAGAACCAACCGACTAGATTTCAATCTAGTCAGTCGGCAATCCTTAATGGACCGAATAGTGGGCTTTGATTATAATTCAGGAGTTACTGTTCCTTCTTAGTCGGTCTAAGTTCATCTTTCGACCGACTAGTTTTTAAACTAGTCGGTTAAGTTATGTACTCAGACCGACTAATTCTTCGTTCTTCTGAACAGTCGAGTACTGTTCACTCTTAGTCGGTCTAAGAACGTTCATCGACTGACTAGATGCCAAACTAGTCGGTCAGTTGTTGTTCATTGACCGACTAAATCCAAATCCTATTTTCGTTCAGAAGTTACTGTTTATACTTAGTCGATCTGCGTTGGTCGACCGACCGACTAGTTGCCAAACTAGTCGGTCAGTGGTTGCTCTTTGACCGAGTAATCTGTGTTAAAACCCTAATTTCTGGGCAGCCGCCAGCCCATCCTATTTATACCCCTCCCAAACGTTTTCTTCTTCCTCCACTCGACCCAAAACCCTAGTTTCTCCCCCATTGAGCCCCCATCTTCCTCCAACCCTTATTCCCTCATTCCAAGCCCAAGATCCATCATCTAAACCCTCCATCAACTCATTCTACCTCTCATCTTCCCCAAAATCTCATCAAATCCCCCAAATCCCCCAAAAACCCTAGTTCTCCAAACTTCTCCAATCACCTCCAGATCTGATCCCTAGGTTCTCCGGAGTGTTTCTTCCGCTTCCTCACGGTAAGAAATCGATCTCTTGATGTTTTCATAACCTATTTGTATTTTTATGAAACCCTAATGAATAAATGTTGTTTTGATGGTTGTTTCCCCATAACAGTGATTTTCCCCGTAGATTAGCATCCGCGAACCTTCGTGATCGTCATCCCCGGTGCTAGGCAAGTGAAACTTGCATTCCTTGGTTTAGGCCATGTCTTAGGCCATTTACCTTGCTTTAGCGTAAAAGAGACTAGACGGTGAAAGGATAGCCGTTTAGACGCCATTGACCTAGCTTGACAACGAAGCTTGGTCCGTCACCTTCATCATGCTTGTATGTCACGTTTACTTTCCTTAACGGTACGCGTATTAACTGTTCATGTCATCCATGCATCTTTAACTGCCATGTTTAATTTAAATAAAACGGTACGCGAATATTGTTCATGCCATTGCATTTTACCTGTCATGTCTAATTTCAATTAACGGTACGCGAATATCTGCTCATGTCATTGCATACTTGAATACTCATCGCGATTGCGTAGCATCGCTACATACTAGTGCTACTTGTTCCGGCTAGGTGCACCCCTACCCATACTTGTTAAATACACTTTCTGGCTCGTGTTCCAGAAGACGAGCTCAACACAGCCTGCGGGCAATGGGGCACTCGTTGAGTGATCCCTTGTACTTGATGCGTGAACACAGCCTGCGGGCAATAGGGCACTCGTTGAGTGATCCCTTGTACTTGATGCGTGAACACAGCCTGCGGGCAATATGGCACTCTCTGAGTGATCCCTTGTACATGACTACAGCCTGCGGGCAATAGGGCATCCATGTGTGGGTGATCCCTTGTACTTGTTACTTGACAATACATGTCACAACTACCACTTGTTACTTGATGTGTTCATTTGACGTGATTTACTTGACTTGTACTTGTCCGTGTTTAAACTTGCAAAACTTGTTATCCATGTCATACTTGCTACGTGCTACTTGTACTTCCCTTTACTTGTCACTTCCATGCTATATTTGCCATGTCATGCATCATGCTATAACTGCTAGGTTGCTAGTTTACCTTTCTTTCCGTTTCCTTGCACAAGTCTTTCCAGACTTGCTGACATGTGCCCCTCTCTCTTTTGGGTGTCACATGTTAGACCCAGAGCCAGAGCTTTGTTGCAGGAGATATGGTGTTGCTGATGCTGATGTTTGCTGTGGTGGTGAGTGGGCACCAGGGGCCTGTCTTGAAGACCGCTCGTGTTCACTTCTTGTTTAGGTTTGCCGTTAGTTGTTGGTGCGTGGCACCTTTGTATGTATGTTATACCTTGTTGGCCATGTTTGGGCATTAGACTCTTTTCCTTTTTGCCTGGTGGCTTTTCTGCGATATTGTAATTTGTTTATGGACATTTGGAGATTCAATAAAATGTCGTCTCATTTCCTTATTATCATTGTTGTTTCATTTCGCTTTGCAAGGACTTGCCATAATAAGTGTTTTTATACGCCTATCAGACTTGGCGCTTCACAGCTTCAAGTTTGTGCGGACCTTCTCACGTCTCTCCTCCACATTTTTGGGAAGCGGGGCGTGACAGGTTTTGTTGGTGGCCCATGCAGGTCCATTTGCAAATGTGAACTATCGGAACAACGATAATAGTTATAGAATGTCCATTAAATGAATTAGAACATCCAATTTATAAGCCTTGAGTCTAGTAGTTTTCCTATGTCACTAGGTGGTAGGAAGACTTAGTTAGACGTCCGTGCTTGCTAGTTAGAGGCCCCTAATTGTTAGTTAGACTCCCCGCTAGGAGTTGATTTGGTCGTCGTAGGAGTTACCTTGGTGGTTCCTGTCTAGCTCCGACCATGATAGACTCCTAGGATTTCTTTGGCCGTTCGCTTGGGTTCATCGATTTCGGACCAAGCTGAACTCAATTCATCGCTGTCTAGCCCTTAGGGAGCCTTAGCGCTTAGTTCCATAATCTTTAGCTGGTTGACCGTAGGAGTTTCCGTAGATTTTCCTAAGTCATAACCTAGGCGTATTTATGTTTTGATCATCCGACCAAATCCCTTGCCTCGATTCCCACGACCACCACGTTTCGATAATCGTTGATCCTTCGAATGCCCCCATTCGCAAGGCTTAATTTCTTTTAAAGTTATTTTCGATTTCCCTTATTAAAGTTTTCGTTAAGTTTAAATTTTGTTTTAAACCCGCTACGTATATACTTAAAATTTCTCACTTTTCGATTGAGTCAAATTCCTTGTCGATTTCGGAGTCTAATGGTTGTAATTATAATTGCTATCTCGTAACCATTTTCTTGTCTATATTTTCGCATTTCGGTTTAAAGACTCCAATACTATTTTGGAAAATTCGATATACCATTTTCTAACTATGAGATCCATTTTAATCGCATGGCATACATACTTTAAAATCTTTTCCAAGCTAAATGAAATTTCAATTGTTATATGTATACTTATATCTCGTACTCTTTCGTTGACTTAAATTAATTTTTGAAATTCGAAAGTTTTGACGAGATTTTGATTACTGTTTTATAATGTTTTACAGCCTATACCTTTCATACCTATTTGAATATCTTGTCCCTTTTCATAGATCGATTTAATTCTGAGCCGCAATTCTATTTTCCAAATTCGATTTATGAATTTTCCTTTCTTATTTATGCTATTCAAATGACTCGTCGCGCTCCCTTAATATACTTTTCAAGTCACAGATGATTTCAGCTTTCAACAAAATCAAAGTTATGTTCAAACATTTTCCCGACTACAGATTTTTGGAAAATTACGTTTCCATAACCACTTCCCTTGTCCTCAATTCACATGACCACCTCTTTACAATTATCCTTGATCTTTCAAATGTTTTCCGTTGCAAAGCTTGATTCTTCCAAAGTTATTTTCGAATGCTTTCCTTATTTGAAGTTTCACTCAATTTAAATTTTGTTCTAAACTTCTTTAAATATGTCTCCCTAAATTTCGATGGAGTTAAAAGTCGTTCTTGAATTTTGAAGACTTTTGGTCGTAATTTTAAAATTACTATCTTGTACTATTTTTCTAACAATGTATCTTTCGCATTTCGATTTTTTTAAAAAACTTTATTACTATCCTGATGGTTCTATATACCGTCCTTTTTCCTAACTACAAAAATTTATTTTAACCACTTATCTTACATACCTTTAGGGGTATTTTTCCAAAACTGAATGGACTTCAACTAATTTTTGTATCAATTATAGGTTCGTCGTACTCGTACTTCAAAAGTTTTTATACCAACACGTTCTTTTGGCAAATCCTTATTTCCCTAAAAAGTATCTTCGATCTTCTTCTTTCGTTAAGTTTAAATTTGTTCGAAACACTTTTGATATATGTAAGGTTTCATGCTCCTTCGTCGACTTAAATTATTTATGTTTTTAAATATCGAAACTTGTGTTGAGATTTTTAGATTAGAAGTTTATAATATTTTCTGCATATACTTTCGTATCGATATAAATGTCTTGTCCCTTTTCATATACCAATTTCATTCTGAACCGTATTTCTATTTTCCTAACTCGATTCATAATTTCTTTTCTTACTTGTGCCATTAAAATTTTATTCGAAAACACCTCGTGCTTACTCTTAATAAACTTTTGAAGTCCCTTTGGACTTTGGCTTTTAGCAAGTCGATTTTATGCTCAACATTTTCCATATTTCAGATTTTTGTAAAAAAAAAATTTATTACTATTTCGAAATCATTCCTGACTTAGACCCTTCAAAAAAAACGGTTTAAAAGTTTTAATACTAACTTGATGAGTTTAAATATCCTTTTCTCTTTCCATACTATTAAGATATTATCTTTCCATTCACCATACACACTTTTAAGATAATTTCTAAAATATGACTTCAATTATTTTTATATATCGGTACTACGTTCGTTTTGCTCGTACATTAAGATCTTGTATAAATCAATTTTGTTGGCAAATCCAGATTCCTCCAAAAGTATTTTCGATATGGTTTATTTGGGATTTCTCTTCAGTTTTAAGATTTGGAAAACCTTTAGCATGCGCTTAAATTCTCCACGCTATACTTGATCTGATTTCAATCTTCAAATCTCAAAATTTTTCCAAAATTTTAGATTGCTGCCGCATAACATTTCTGACCTATGTTTTAATGTTCGAGTAAATGATTTCCTTTTTCCTCATGATGATTTTATATAAGCCAATAAACCACTTTTCCTCTTATTACTTATATTCGTCTCAAACTCGCTTTCAAACAACTTGTTTATCGACCTCTAAATAATTTTATACAAACGAGGACTCCGACTTTTTGAAGTACAACGGTCTTTGAATTCACGTATTTTAACTTATGTTGTTTACACTACCTTCTTTACGTATTCCTTAAGGGTATCATTGCATCATCTTTCCACCTAAACCTTCACAGTCTTACCCTGATTCCCCTAACCAAATTTGGCTCCTTATCTTCGTCCTAGCTGAACCCATGTTTTTCGATCTTTCTATTCGTCATGATCTAGGTTCGGTTCTTTTCTATTGTCTAGCCCATAGAGCTTGTCGTTGACTGTGTCAACCTTGTTATAGTTTGGTGGGCCCATTAGTTAAGTGGTTATGTCGTCGTAGTGTTGATTTCGTGGTGTGTATATAGTTGTATGGGTGTTGGCATTTGTATGTTGTGTGTAGGTAAATTTTCTGCTTGAGTATGATGTGATATACATATGATAACAGAATGATAATTTTGATTGGTACTACTTGTTTTATGAGATGTCGTATGCGTGTATATCAGGAGGTATACCCGACTATTGCATCTCTTAAACTTGTATGTAGTTGGTGTGTTGATATGGTAATTATAAATGGATGGATATGGTGTGAAAATATGTGATACGTGGATGTGTATGCCTTGGAGTGGTATTGGTATGTGTATGGATGCTGTGTTACACATATAAATGTCCTGCTATGATTTGAGTCTCACTCAAGCTTGAGTGGGTATACTCTATGTACTTTGGTATAATTGTATGTGGTGGTGAATAGTGATGGATGATGTATGTATGGTGTTTGAGTTGTTTGTGCTTGGTTGTGTTACGCACACGATTGTGGGTGGCTATACCAATATATAGCTATAGGACTATATGTGAGGTGAAAATATGGTGAAATAATTGTATGTATTTGAATGACTAAATAAATGTGAAATTATTTTCGAATAAGAGAGGCTTGGTTATTTTCTTACAGTAAGTAATAAGTGTTATTGTTGTATAAATATATTGACTATATATATGTGAATGAAATACGTGTATGAAATTGATTGACTATAATAAGTATGAGTGTACTATGTGCGTGAAAATATGTGTGTAGTGGTAGTAATATTTGATTTCTAGTGCATGTATATATAAGCACTTGAAATGAATGTACTTGGTTGAAATTTTGATGTGATATTGATTGAGGGTAGTTACTAGGGCGACTAGATATGTTAGAAAGTCTGAGGACGGACTTTATTCTAAGGTGGGTTGGATGTAACGACTGGTTTCGTGTAATTGGATTATCTATATTAAAATATATGCTTGGTGGATTTTCTCCTTGGATGTGTGGTTTTCGTCGCCATAGCTTTCACTTTCGATCGTTTCATCGTGATTTTCTAGCTTCTTCCTTCGATCGTCGATTTCAGAGTAAGTCATTCGTGACGAGCTTCAAATCACTCATATCTTAGAGTTAGAGTGATCTTAAAAGCCATAGGAATCTTCCCGAAGCTTCGCGCTTCGAATCGACACTTTTCGTGCATGTTATTTGGTTCAAGAAGGAGAACCAACCGACTAGATTTCAATCTAGTCGGTCGTCAATCCTTAATGGACCGACTAGTGGGCTTTGATTATAATTCAGGAGTTACTGTTCCTTCTTAGTCGGTCTAAGTTCATCTTTCGACCGACTAGTTTTTAAACTAGTCGGTTAAGTTATGTACTCAGACCGACTAATTCTTCGTTCTTCTGAACAGTCGAGTACTGTTCACTCTTAGTCGGTCTAAGAACGTCCATCGACCGACTAGATGCCAAACTAGTCGGTCAGTTGTTGTTCATTGACCGACTAAATCCAAATCCTATTTTCGTTCAGAAGTTACTGTTTACACTTACTCGATTTGCGTTGGTCGACCGACCGACTAGTTGCCAAACTAGTCGGTCAGTGGTTGCTCTTTGACCGACTAATCTGTGTTAAAACCCTAATTTCTGGGCAGCCGCCAGCCCATCCTATTTATACCCCTCCCAAACGTTTTCTTCTTCCTCCACTCGACCCAAAACCCTAGTTTCTCCCCCATTGAGCCCCCATCTTCCTCCAACCCTTATTCCCTCATTCCAAGCCCAAGATCCATCATCTAAACCCTCCATCAACTCATTCTACCTCTCATCTTCCCCAAAATCTCATCAAATCCCCCAAATCCCCCAAAAACCCTAGTTCTCCAAACTTCTCCAATCACCTCCAGATCTGATCCCTAGGTTCTCCGGAGTGTTTCTTCCGCTTCCTCACGGTAAGAAATCGATCTCTTGATGTTTTCATAACCTATTTGTATTTTTATGAAACCCTAATGAATAAATGTTGTTTTGATGGTTGTTTCCCCATAACAGTGATTTTCCCCGTAGATTAGCATCCGCGAACCTTCGTGATCGTCATCCCCGGTGCTAGGCAAGTGAAACTTGCATTCCTTGGTTTAGGCCATGTCTTAGGCCATTTACCTTGCTTTAGCGTAAAAGAGACTAGACGGTGAAAGGATAGCCGTTTAGATGCCATTGACCTAGCTTGACAACGAAGCTTGGTCCGTCACCTTCATCATGCTTGTATGTCACGTTTACTTTCCTTAACGGTACGCATATTAACTGTTCATGTCATCCATGCATCTTTAACTGCCATGTTTAATTTAAATAAAACGGTACGTGAATATTGTTCATGCCATTGCATTTTGCCTGTCATGTCTAATTTCAATTAACGGTACGCGAATATCTGCTCATGTCATTGCATACTTGAATACTCATCGTGATTGCGTAGCATCGCTACATACTAGTGCTACTTGTTCCGGCTAGGTGCACCCCTACGCCATACTTGTTAAATACACTTTCTGGCTCGTGTTCCAGAAGACAAGCTCAACACAGCCTGCGGGCAATAGGGCACTCGTTGAGTGATCCCTTGTACTTGATGCGTGAACACAGCCTGCGGGCAATAGGGCACTCGTTGAGTGATCCCTTGTACTTGATGCGTGAACACAGCCTGCGGGCAATATGGCACTCTCTGAGTGATCCCTTGTACATGACTACAGCCTGCGGGTAATAGGGCATCCATGTGTGGGTGATCCCTTGTACTTGTTACTTGACAATACATGTCACAACTACCACTTGTTACTTGATGTGTTCATTTGACGTGATTTACTTGACTTGTACTTGTCCGTGTTTAAACTTGCAAAACTTGTTATCCATGTCATACTTGCTACGTGCTACTTGTACTTCCCTTTACTTGTCACTTCCATGCTATATTTGCCATGTCATGCATCATGCTATAACTGCTAGGTTGCTAGTTTACCTTTCTTTCCGTTTCCTTGCACAAGTCTTTCCAGACTTGCTGACATGTGCCCCTCTCTCTTTTGGGTGTCACATGTTAGACCCAGAGCCAGAGCTTTGTTGCAGGAGATATGGTGTTGCTGATGCTGATGTTTGCTGTGGTGGTGAGTGGGCACCAGGGGCCTGTCTTGAAGACCGCTCGTGTTCACTTCTTGTTTAGGTTTGCCGTTAGTTGTTGGTGCGTGGCACCTTTGTATGTATGTTATACCTTGTTGGCCATGTTTGGGCATTAGACTCTTTTCCTTTTTGCCTGGTGGCTTTTCTGCGATATTGTAATTTGTTTATGGACATTTGGAGATTCAATAAAATGTCGTCTCATTTCCTTATTATCATTGTTGTTTCGTTTCGCTTTGCAAGGACTTGCCATAATAAGTGTTTTTATACGCTTATCAGACTTGGTGCTTCACAGCTTCAAGTTTGTGCGGACCTTCTCACGTCTCGCCTCCACATTTTTGGGAAGCGGGGCGTGACAACAAAACTTGTAACGGCCCACTCTGGGGGGGCATTACTTATTTGATTTTAATTACATGTCTGCAGTTTACCAGTGAAATCAATATAGCCACAATCCAGAGATGCACTAAATACTCAAACCAGCGTACATACATTATTACAGTTCGAATTTAAAATACAGCAGCAAGCAACACTCTCTCACCAAATACATAAAAGGAAATACAGAAAGGAATGCGAATGTGAAATGCATAATATAACACACACACACCAACACAAGCGGCTAAAACTCAGCAGTCTCCGGGGCGAACTCTAGCTCTTCAAACTCAGGGGCAACTTCCGCGATCTGGTCGTCGTCTTCCGGTGTCATAAATGGAACCGTAGGTAAGTCACAACAATTCTAAATATAGAAAAGAGGCAGTGCACAAGTATTACAAAAGTAACTATGTAACAACAGACCAGAGTAAAATACTGAGCAACAACTGTACACAACTGAGTAGTAAAAGTAAACAGCACTGAAAGGAGAGCAACTATATTGTAGTATTGCAAGAGTAACATGCTACCGTTGTAGCTAAAAGTACGACAAGTAAGGTACTGTGACTACACAGGTGTAGTAGGTAAAGTGTATGTACTGCAAAGAGGTGATCGTGCAAGCTACACTAGAACTACGTGACCAAGTCGGAGAATACAATATGTGACCATCAAGTTCATCTCTTGCCTGGGTGCGCTTACCCAGACGAATGCCAGAACACAGGCAGCGGTACATGTATTTTCCCGAAACTCGGGCAGCAGGACGGGAAGCCGAAACACAAGCAGTGGGACAGGATGCTGAACTCCAGTCACTTCCGCACTCTCTCAAACTATGAGTTACCCCAAAACCCCAGTGAAGTGTCAAGTGTTATACGGGATGTTTCACAAGATGTTTCATACGGTGTATCACATGATGTTAGTCGAACAAGGACCACTGGTTGACTTTCTTATTGAAAACCAGAAAGTAGGAACTTATTTCAAAGCAGACTGTGCCCAAGCACAATGGTGCTAAGAAATTAGAGGATAAAGACAAGTCCAACATTCGAGGTGTCAATTCCATGCTTCGAGTATGTGGTAGTATTGTTTAGCACACAATTTACCCAAGTTGATGGTTATTTGCTACAACCACCAAAGTTGAAAGTTGACAAAGTAACCTGTAGTTGATTACTTTTCTATTAAATTATGTTTCTAGTTCGGTTCAAGTCAAGTAGCCGTTCTGAGGCTATAAGTGGTGTTCTTAAGTTCGTACA
The DNA here is from genome assembly GCA_030789695.1 of Scilla litardierei. NCBI lineage: Eukaryota > Viridiplantae > Streptophyta > Magnoliopsida > Asparagales > Asparagaceae > Scilla > Scilla litardierei. The sequence continues at coordinate 169,470 of JAULAV010006261.1, forward strand.
AGTACACTAGCTAATTTTCTAAATCTAGAATTTGTCGTGACTTACAGATTTCAAGGTTGTGGTAGCAAGCCCAGACTAGATCTAGGGCTTCCATGGAAGTTGGTGCAGAAGAACTGGCACATGAAAACACAAGAATAATTGGTTAAAGAACACGACATTTCCTATCTAAATAATTTGATCGTTTTGATTTTATAAACGATCGAAACAGTGTCGAAAAACGTTCTAAATTTTTATATAGGCTAGATATGAAAAAAATAATTTTACTGCATGAAGAAATATTTTTCAGAAGCTTCTGGTAAATTTTATAATTTTAAAAGCTTAAAATAGGTTTTAAAACTAATTTTAATTAGTTATCCTTTTTTTCAACAATTTATTCTGGATGAAATACTTATCAGAAAGTTTCAAGTAAGCTGTCAAAATGACCGGCTTGAAGAGTACTACAACATATAATTTTTCCACGTATCAGTTTATGTGAAAATAACTAGTTATGAATTTTTAAATGAAAACAAAGTATTTAACTTTTAGGCTTAAAATTTTATTCTGAAAAAACTATTCGTCTGATTAAGATGAAGCTAGCGCCATTGGGTCCAGAACGTCATTTCTGATTTTCTGAAGCTGGCCTCGCATATTTCCGACCCTTATATTATTTACTATCAATTTAATACTACTCAGCCCTTTAAAAAATTATCATTATACATTTATATTTAATTACGTATACGTATTGAATACGTATTGAATACGTATAAAATGGGAAGAAGAAGAAGAAATGAAGAGGAAAAGAGAGGTTTGAAGCCCTAATCCTTTCCCCCTTCCATCTCTCTCAATTTCTTCCTCTTTCTCTAAGCTCCATGGCCAAAACCCTAGCCCAAATCTGTCCAATTCTGGCCGAATTGATTCATGCTCTTTTTCCTTCAATGTCACTCCCAAATTCCCTTGTTTCATGCTCCTTTTGAGCCCTAATGTTAGTTAGGTGTGTGTGGGGGAGTTTGGAGCTAGAAGGAGGTGATTTCAAGGCCTAAGATGATGAATTTTGGAGTGGTGATGCTCAAATACGGGATTCTTGGAGCTTGGTGGGTTCTTGGAGTATTTTTGGGTGACGATCATCATGTTTATGGTAGGATTCCAATCCCAATTCATATGTTTTATTTCATTCTATATTGAATTCAAAGTTTGCATCTTTTAGGGTTCTGTAGCAATATTTTGCTTTGATGCATTCTAATTGAATTGGGTTGCTATGTTAAATTATTGGGTGCTCTAATTACTTTTCATGTTGCCCTTCTATGTTTTGTTTCAATAATTAGGAGAAATTGCTCTTATTTTGAAATTGCTCTCACATGTTGAAAGGTTGGGATGTTGGAAAATTCCTATTCAAATTGCGTATTATAAATTGTTAGGTATGCCAGTTGCTTCAAGTGGCATATGGAATCCACTTGCATTTTAATATATGTCTTAATTGCATTTCAACTCAAGTGGCGGGACTTGTGTGTGTATTGCAACGTGTGTGGAATTGCACTCAATTGTTGGAAGTCGTTGGAAGCTTCATCCCCAATTTTAATAAGTAAGAGATGTTACGCTATTTGATGTTATTTGATGCTATAAAAGAGTTTCTGTTAGAAGAGGATTGGAGAGGATTAACCATGGCAAATAGCCATGGTACTATATTTATAAAACTCTCATGTTGAGGTGGGAGTCCAAGGGCCTCCCCACTAACGTAGTGGGGAGTAATGGAGAGTGATGAGGGGAGGGAGGCCAAAGGCCTCCCTCAACTCACAACACTCCCCCTCATCTCTCCATTACCTTGGGTTAAGCATATGAATACTTCAGGATTCAGTATGCCAATGGGGTGGATACTTCTGGATCCAGAGCCACTATGGTTGCCTCGTTAAAACCTTAGCTGTGGAAAACCCAGTGGGAAAAACCAGCAGCTTAAGGGAAAAGAGTACAACTATCGAGGGACTCCCCCTGATATGTATAAGCTTCAGGCTTGCAGATCTCCTATGTATCTATACAATCATCTCCTATTCGTCTATACATCCATCATGTTCTGAAAGAAAATACAATTATCACTCATCTACACAAGTTTCACTCATCTAGCGGCTATTGGAAGGCAGCGTCGCTCTGGAGTGTAATGCTCTTCGAAGTTGGTAGATGACTCCACTAAAGTATTCTTTGAATCAGTCTTCAGTGTGTCTGCAAGGTACTGCTAGACCTGGCTGAGCGTTTTCAATACTTGCTTCTTGGATGATGAGCTTCTCAGAAGATGTAGACATTGGATGATGATGTGTATATATTTAGGAGGTGGCCGGCCTATTGTGTTTCAGTCATCGCGATGATCTTTAAACCTGCATATGCAATATATATTCCTTGACCCTTGGAAGTTGCGCAAAAGCAGCTTATCCTTGGTCTAGTGTTGCTCTCCAGGACAACACTGTATCTGGTTAACAACTTTACTGGAGACGTTCTATCAAAGATACGTGCAGTTGGCCAGATAATACACTAGAGCTAGGCTCTTCGGGACCTAGGATGTCCTCCCCCTCTTTCAGCTACTGAAAGGTGTCATAAATAAGTATCCATTTTTAATAGGTTGCAAAAGGACATCATTCTTCATAAACTCCAGGTGTATGAAGAATATGAAAGGGTTCCACCACGAAGGTGTTTAATATGTAAGCCGAGACATCTTCGGCATGATTAATAATAGTTCATCTTCAGGATGATTAATGTCATCTTCAGGATGATAGTTCATCTTCAGGATGATAGTTCATCTTCAGGATGATTAATGTCATCTTCAGGATGATGGTTCATCTCCAGGATGATAGTTCATCTTCAGGATGATTAATGTCATCTTCAGGATGATAATTCATCTTCAGGCTGATTATTTCCATCTTCAGGATGATTAATGTCATCGTCAGGATGATCGTTATACCTAGGTTTTTCATTTCCAAGGTACGCTTTAAAGCTATCTGAAATCTCAATGGTCTCTGCTGGAGATCCTATTAGCTTTAAGTCGACCATATATAAGGCAAATATAACAAATCCTGTCGACGATCTTTCGAAAAAGATACAAGGGCAGAATATTGCTTAAGATCAACTAATGATCTTTGTAGCCTTTATGGAGAAGACGTTTCTACGTTTCTCTTTCATCTCTGGGGGTAGAGTATACCCTTCTGGAAGTTTTATTTAGATCTATATATCTATATTGCCGTATATATATGCAGTCACAACGTCCATGAGCTGCAAGTATTGGCTTTTGCAGAGAAGTGTAGGCATAGTAGGAAAATGATCACATTTCCTTGATTTCAATTTCTTTATGAAATTCGAATTATATTCCACAGGTTTTTACAAATTCAGGTGTATGGACTACTGGTCCAAAGATTTTGCTTTTCAAGAGTGAGTCCAGCTCTACTCTTATTGCCTCGTCCCACTTTGGCCATTCTATGCGTTTACGCTATAGAAAAGTGGGTAGACGTCATCGTCGTATTCAGCGACGTGAATGGCAATAGCGAAAGTAAAACTGTCGTCGACGACTGTGCTATATCTATCCAGTACCTCTCCAGTACGTACGTAATATAATGATGTTTCTCCTGTTGTTTCCTCTGTAGGGGAAATTAGGAGGGGAGAGGTTGCTGGTCTGAGCTCAGCATCCCGTGGTTGGATCATTTTTTTATATCCAGGAATCTTCCTATTATAAGAAAATTTTTATTTTGAACCTGGCCGGCGTCCTCTTTTCAAATGAGGTACAACCAATTCTGCTGCCGGTGGATTGCATCCATCTTTGGGAATGTCAATCCTAGCTGGCGTGTTGGCAGCAGGGACGTGTGAGCGAACAATCTTCTGGTTGTCCGCAATTTTATCCGTCAATTAATGTACTTTAGTCTGAATGTGAAGGATCTTCTGGATCTCAACGTCACACAGAAAAAGTATGCGGATCATAACGAGATGAGGACTTATGTGTCCCATGATATGGTCTCAGAAGCTTCAGGCTTCTTTAGACTGCGTGCCTATTACAATGAGACTTTACTCATCAAATTCACATTTATCAAGACTTGGTGGTAAACCATAAGGAAGCGGCATCAGCAATAAGATATGGCCACAAGCGGGCCGTATCGTGATAAGCGATGCGGAGTGCAGCTTGTTGGTCCCTAAATATCAACAGGCAACTGGAATCTAACAATGGACATGAAATCCATTGGAGTCTCTTTACCAGAGAATCTGATAACCCATTCTGAGTATGAACATGCTACAAGATGTTCAATTTCAATGCCAGTTGCTTGGCAGAAGTCTTGTATGATATGAGTAGTGAATTCACCCTCATTATTAGCTTTGAGAAAGCTATGTTGCGAGTGAATATGAAGGCACACAGAAGACCATCTAGTAGATGCATATATCAGTACAGTAATGAAGTACCGAAAATGGTCCATTTGCGGGGTGAATAGGCCCGCAAAAGGTCACCATGTATTCTCTCAATGAAGCTAGGCGACTCTAAACCCACTTTCAGGAGGGAAGGTCTCTCTCTAAGTTTTCCCTTATGGCAAAGGGGGACAAAGAAACTCAACCTTTTGAAGAATCTTCAGGTTCTCCAATGGATTCATTTGATGATGCGTCCATCATCGCTGATCCTAGATGACTAAGTCCATTTTGCCAGAGTTAAAAACTATGGCAATGAAAGGCACTTCTGGTGCTCAGTCAAGTTGGCTTTCTATAGGATGAATATATGTAATTATAGGGGCCCGACGAGGGTCCAATGAAATCGTAAGTAGATGGGCTTCTGGCCATCCTCTTTACGAGTTACATATTGATATTCAATATTTATTATCCACAGTTTTCAAGTTATGTTCGTTTAAACGAAATATCCTTGAAACTTGGAAAATTCCTATATGTTTAAGGGGAGAAGTTTGCATCTTATAGTCTCGTTGTATGTGGGAGCAATATTAATGCTACACCAGTGCAACGAGGCACTGTCCACAATATTAAATACTTCATCTATAAGCAAAATAAAATTTTATTTAAGTCAATGAAAAAGACAAAAAAGTTCGTACTTAAGCAAATTAAAGATGAAGCAACATTGAATTTTAAATGCATAAATAAAAGATGAAGCTTAATCGAGCAGGTCGTCGTTCTCGAAGTCTTTTGCAGTGAACATCGTTGGTGGCTGAACAGCCGCCAAGTTTGTTTCAGGCAGAGACTTCTGGCTCGCCTGATATAGTGCCTGGAGGTGGCGAGGAGTGCGGCAGATTCTGGACCAATGGCCAGTCATGCCGCATCTATGGCATTTATCCTCCCAGTTTTTCTTAGGAAGTGACACTTGGTCAGTGTTCTTTTGCTTCCATGTGAAGTTACTCTTTCCTGTATTGTTGTTATTGGACGGGGGTGCTGCTCCTCGTCCATTCTTCATCACAGCTTTTCCTTTGTTATTATTAGCCTTCTTCTTATTTTTCCACTTCTGGGGAGAAGTGTGGTGGGCTTCAGGGATAGGTGCAGTGCCAGCTGGACGTAAATTATGAGGGGCTAGCAGTAAATCTTGATTCTGTTCTGCCCTAAGTAGGCATGAGATCAGATCAGAGAATTTCGTGAAGTTGCGTTCACGATACTGCTGCATGAGGATTGTATCTTTCTCGTGAAACGAGGTAAATGTCTTGTCCAACATGCGTTGTTCTGTCACTTCTTCACCGCACAACTTCAGGCGTGAGGTGATATTATGAAGTGCAGAGTTATACTCAGCGACGGACTTATAGTCCTGAAGTCTGAGGTTTTCCCACTCATAAATGGCATGCAGTAATATTACATCAATTTGATGTTTATAACATGCCTCCAGCGCTGTCCACAGCTCCATTAGGTCCTCTACCGTTAGTTATTTGACCTTTAAGGTCCGATCTATATGTCTCCTAATAAAGATAATGGCTTTCGCCTTATCCACATCAGAGATGGTGGTAGGAGTTCTGCTAGATGATTGTTCCGCTTCTGGGGCCTTACTAGCAGAAGCATCGGTCGCTGCTGGGACCGATGAAGGAGCCAAAATTGAGCCAAGGAGGGCCATCGAACGCAAGTGGAACTTCAGGTCCACTCGCCAACTCAGGTAATTATTTACTGCAGCATCAAGAACTTCGAAATCGACGCTTGCCAATTTTACCATTTATCTATGCAATTTAAAATAAGCATGAATTAATTAAAGTGTAAATTCATGCATAAACAATAAAATAAGTAAAATGTGGGGATCGGCCAGATACCCAAAGACATACAATGTCCAAAGTCCGAATATACAGTCCATAAATAAAAGAAAAATACAACTTGGAAACCCAGAAGGGTCCCTATATTTTCCAATTTTCGCCTCCGTCTTCATTTATCGGTACACCGGTCTTTGGCATTAATACATTTAATCCGCACTTACAAATTCTCTCAAAAAGAAAATAAAATTGCAAGGAATTTAAAAAGGGTATCAAAATGGCCGATCCCAAAAATCACATTTTAGCTTATATTAACAACCACACAGTTTATAATATGCTACAGGCACAAAATAAGCAACCACACAGTTTATATAACACAGGCATATATAATATGGAAAAAGAGACTAAAAAAATATAATAATCTCTAGGACCACGGGGAGACGTCATACACCGTTAGGTTAGTTGACTAACGGCAGAGCGGTCGTAGGATCCTTAAGATAATTATATTTTTTTAAAAAAAAATCCTAATATTCCATAAATTAATAATAATGCGAGAGTGTTATAATATTAGCAATATGACGCGTCAGGCTCATAACAAAGAATTAAAATAAATTAATAGTTTGAATGGGCTGAAGGCCCAAAAGTATTAATCATTTTAATGTATTATAAACATTTGGGCTGCAGGCCCATTTGCAAAAAATTTAATTAACATATTTATTTTGCAATTGGATTAACTGGGCTGCTGGCCCAATTTAGAAGTCAAAATTAATTAATAATTTGAATGGGGTTGCAGGCCCATACAATAAAGCAAAATAAATTATTATTATAATTGAAGCTGCAGGCCCATAAGTAAAATAATAATCATTTTAATGGGCAATGTTATTAACTGGGCTTCTGGCCCCTTAGATGTCTGCCATCATAGCTAACCAAAATGGTATGAACAAGGAACTGCGGCCAACCACCTGCAATTGGCTTGTACTTCAGCCAATAAAAGAAGGCTGATCCACTTACAGGTCAGTAACTAAGTAGCAAGATCATTATTTATATGCCAGATTTTGGTATATTCAACAATGCATCACAAGACTTAAACAAGTGATTTTTACTAGCACAATTTAGGGAAATTGCTATGCTACCCTTGAGCCGAATTGGCCAATGGGACCTAGTTGTAATCGTGTACACGCATGCTGCAAAACTTTAAAGATAACTTTATTACCTACTGGATATATAAAAATTCCGTAATTGGATCAGCCAATTAGAGTTTTATAAAAATTCCTTGCATACCGTAACTTTATAAAAATTGACATCTCCGATCTGATCTTATAAAATTAGAGTTTTATAAAAATTCCTTCCGTAAGTGGATTAGCCATTAATCCCCTAATGTTATGAATGAGAGAGGCTCTTGGCCTCCCCTCCTTCATTACCCACTCATTGGTCCCATTACTATGGGTAATGGGGACTCTTGGTCTCCTTGAGGCTCTTCATCTTCCCTTACTAAATTAATATATAGAGAACCATGGCCTATGGCCATGGTTACTCATTCTATCTCTAAGAATTCCTATTACTAATTTCCTCTTGAGTTTGATCACTCTCTAACACGTTATCAGCACGTGTTCTTCCTTGAGCAAGAATCCAAGCCTAAAATCCCCACCAAAGCGCGCAAGGAATCTTTGGTTGCTGCGGCGATTCATTGGAGCGTTGCGGCATTCCCAAAGCATTCGGGAGCTCGGATCTTTCTTTCTACGGATCTTTTCTACGGTCGTCCCTAGATCATCGATCTAGAGGTATACTTCTTATTCCCGTAGATTACAACGGACTATACATAAAAATTTTACCATGTTTGCATACAAGTAAAAATTAAAATAATACAAAGAAAAATTTGTTTTTACAAAGTAATTTCTTTATATTGCCATGAAATTTTTTTTTCCCACGGACTGAAGCCGTCAAACACAAAATGGATGCATGACATCAACGCAATATGGCAACATAATGTTGTATGCTGCTTGTTGCTACTGCAGCTCGGAATAATTGATGTGTATCAAATTACAAACGTTGAGCCCTTATGGGTCTGTATGTCTTGTACCAGTCTGGACTAATGGAACTTGATCTTATACTAGCTTTTAAGCCGAAGTAATTGAAACCCTTTCGTTTTACATGTCCATTTGAATTCATCTAGCATTAATTGAAAGCTTTAAAATATATTTAAAGACTAGTGGATGCTTTATTAAAATAAAATAGTTGTATCTAAACTATTAATAAGGCCCGAGTCCTCTAAACAAGAGCCCGTCCATGCAAATATGTGGCCTCGAGCTAACTTCAAGATGAGCCAATGGCAACCTTTATTTTTTTTAACAGTATCCAAAATCTATAATTGAACAGCAAATAAATACAATCTCTGCATTGTCTTGGAACACGGTCTATTATCATTGTATCAACCATGTGTTATGAATGGGCTTCAAGCCCATAAAATTACAATTTTTTTTAAAAGCTAAAACTCTAATTTGGCCCGAAGCCAAAATTTAGAGGCAAATGATTATGCGTAACTGCGGAATAGGCCACAAGCCCATTTTTTGGCCCGAAGCCACAAAATAATTTATAAATTCGGCATTTGAAATATGAGAAATATTTGTATTTTTCTTTAACGGGATATAAAATTGGCATATTTAAACTCGGAGAAAACTTTGTAAAATCACAATTAATATATTTAGTCCATGTTGAAAGATTTATTTAAACATCGCTCTTGCAAATTATTATCTATGGTTTACTAGGATTCTATTTTTCAAAATATAACTATCTTAAATATCATGAGACCGCTCTGCCGTTAGTCAACTAACCTAACGGTGTATGACGTTTCCACGTGGTCTACGAGATAATTATATTTTCTAGTTTCCTTTACCATATGTTATGCTTGAGATATATGCGTGGTTGTTTATTTTTATGTCTGTAGCATATTTAGAACTGCGTGGATGTTTAAATAAGTAAAAATGTGTCTTTCGGGATCGGCCATTGTATACCTATTTACATTCCTTGCACTTTTATTTTCTTTTGAGAGAATTTGTAAGTGAGGAAATTTGTATAAAAAGCCAAAGCTCGGTGCAACAGCATATGAAGACGAAGGTTCAAAATGCAGATATAGGGACCCACCTTGGGTTTCCGAAGTTGTATTTTTCTTTTCTTTTATGGACTGTAAACGAACTTTGGACTGTGTACTTTTTTTTGGGTATCTGGCCGATCCCCGCATTTTTACTTGTTTACTTCTTTATGCATGAATTTTAAATTTATTTTAATTCATGCTTATCTTTAATTGCATAGATAAATGGCTAAATTGGCAAGCGTCGATTTCGAGGTGCTAGATGCAGCTGGCAAGAATTACTTGAGCTGGCGAGTGGACCTGAAGTTCCACTTGCGCTCCATGGCGCTCCTGCACTCCATACTGGCCCCCGCAGTGGCCCAATCATCGGTTCCCGCAGCATCCGATGCATCTGCTAGCAAGGCCCCAGAAGTGGCCCCGTCAGCTAGCAGTACCTCTACCACTGTCTTTGACATGGATAAGGCGAAAGCCATTATCTATATCAGACGACACATAGTTCGGACCCTGAAAGCCGAATACTTGACGGTAGAGGACCCTCTGGAGTTATGGACAGCATTAGAGACACGCTATAGACATCAAATTGATGTCATACTCCCGCGTGCCAGCTATGAGTGGGAGAATCTCCGACTTCAGGACTACAAGTCCGTTGCTGAGTATAACTCAGCACTTCACAACATCACCTCACGCCTGAAGTTGTGTGGTGAAGAAGTCTCGGAGCACCGCATGTTGGAAAAGACATTTACCTCGTTTCACGAGAAAGATGCGATCCTCATGCAACAGTATCATGAACGCAACTTCACGAAGTTCTCTGACTTGCTCTCTTGCCTCCTGAGGGCAGAGCAGAATAGAGACCTATTACTGGCCACTCACAACCTGCGCCCGGCAGGTGCATCTCCTACCCCTGAAGCCCACAACGTTCACCCCCAGAAGTGGAAGAACAATAAGAGGGGCAGAAAGAACACGGGAAAGGCCGCCATGAAACCAGCAAATGCTCTTTCCCAGAACAAAAACTACAAAGGGAAGAAAAACTTCACATGGAAGCGTAAGAACACTGATGCAGTGTCACTTCCTAAGAAGAACTGGGAGGATAAATGCCATAAATGCGGCATGACTGGCCACTGGTCCAGAAACTACCGCACTCCTCGCCACCTCCAGGATCTATACCAGGCGAGCCAGAAGTCTCTACCTGAAACAAACTTGGCGGCTGTTCAGCCGCCAACAATGTTTACTGCAAAAGACTTCGAGAACGACGACCTTCTCGATTGAGCATCATCTTTTATCTATGCTTTTAGAATTCAATGTATCTTCATCTTTATTTGCTTAAGTACGAACTTTTATTTTCGAATGAATGTTTACATTTTCGCTCAAATAAAATTTCGTTTTTGCTTATATAGATGATGTCTGAGTGCCTAGTGGACAGTGCCTCAACGCACACAATCCTTCGCGATCATTGCTATTTTAATAGTGTAAATAAATATGACGGTCCTGTTATCACAATTTCAGGACTGTCCCAAATAATCGAAGGATCTGGTGAAGCAATTATATTGCTCCCAAATAACACAAGACTTCAAATAAAAATGCATTATTCTCTCCTAAATCAAATAGGAATCTCGTAAGTTTCAAAGATTTCCGTTTAAACGGATATCACTTAGAAACCAGAGATGAAAATACGGTTGAATATATGTATGTAACTCGTCAGAAAGATGACCGGAAGATCATCTGCGAACGATTCAAGGGACTCCCGTCGGGTCTCTACCAAACATACATTCAACCAATAGAAGCCAATATGACTGAGCACCAGACGTGCCAATCCTTTCCAGAGTTCGAACTCTGGCACAATAGACTTGGTCACCCTGGAACAGCAATGATGCGACGCATCATCTCTGAATCCCGTGGACACAAATTGAAGAACCTGAAGATTCTTCAAAAGGGTGAATTTCCATGTCTCCCTTGTTTCAAGGGAAAACTTATAACGAGATCATCCCTCCTGAAAGTGGGATTAGAGTCTCTTGGCTTCCTTGAGAGAATTCATGGTGACATTTGCGGGCCTATTCACCCCTCAAGTGGCCCATTTCGGTACTTCATGGTACTGATTGATGCATCAACCAAATGGTCTTATGTGTGCCTCTTGTCCACCCGCAACCTAGCTTTTCCAAAGCTATTGGCACAAATAATAAGGTTGCGTGCTCATTTCCACGATAACCAAATCAAGAAACTACGTCTTGATAATGCGGGAGAATTTACTTCACACGTCTTCGAAGACTATTGCCGGGCAACGGGTATTGAAGTTGAACATCCTGTAGCACATGTTCACACCCAAAACGGATTAGCTGAGTCCCTTATAAAGAGACTCCAATGGATTGCACGTCCATTGCTTATGCAATCCTAGTTGCCTGTGGATGCTTGGGGGCATGCTATTTTACATGCCGCATCACTTATTAGGATAAGACCCTCTGGAGGTCATACTTTATCCCCGATGCAACTAGCATATGGCGCACCTCCGGATATCTCTCATTTGAGAGTGTTTGGTTGTGCGGTATATGTCCCAATAGCACCACCTCAGAGGACCAAAATGGGTCCTCAGCGTCGTCTAGGTATATATATTGGGTTTGATTTGCCCTCTATTATAAGATACCTTGAACCCCTGACGGGTGACGCATTCAAGGCACGTTTTGCTGACTGTGAATTTAATGAGAAAATTTTTCCTAAACTGGGCACACAGTCTAAGAAGCCAGAAGCTTCTGAGACAATTAGTTGGGACCAGAAGTCTTTGTCCCTATATGATCCGCGTACTAATCTGTGTGAAGATGAGATCCTGAAGATCCTTCACATCCAGAATACAGTACATCTTTTGCCGGATAAATTCACGGACAACCAGAAGATTGTCCGATCACACGTCCCTGCTACCAATACGCCAGCTAGGATTGACATCCCCATAGATGGATGCAATCCACCGGCAGCAGAATTGGCTGTACCTCAAATGAAAAGAGGACGCCCACCAGGTTCAAAAGATAAAGTTCCTCGAAAGAGGAAGACTCCTGGAGATACTAAGATTATCCCCCCACAGGATGCTGAGCTCAGACCAGCTACTTCTCCTCTCCTGATTTCCCCGGCAGAGGAAACAATAGGAGAAACATCATTAAATTTTGTACGTACTGGAGAAGTACTGGACAGAAATAGCATAGTCGTCGACGACGATTTTGCGTTCGATATTGCCGTTCACGTCACTGAATATGACGATGACGTCGAACCACGATCTCCGGCGGAATGTAAACGCCGAGATGATTGGCCAAAGTGGGACGAGGCAATAAGAGTAGAGCTGGACTCACTTTTGAAACGCAAAGTCTTTGGACCAGTAGTCCAAACACCAGTAGGTGTAAAGCCTGTGGGATATAAGTGGGTTTTCATAAGAAAAAGAGATGAAAATAATGTGATCGTTCGCTATAAGGCACGCCTTGTAGCCCAGGGATTTTCCCAAAGACCGGGGATTGATTACGAAGATACGTATTCTCCGGTCATGGATTCGATCACATTCCGATTTTTAATAAGCCTAACTTCTCTGGAAAGCCTAGAAATGCAGCTCATGGACGTTGTGACTGCATATCTATGTGGTGATATAGATAAAAATATCTACATGAGACTTCCTGATGGGTTTAATCTACCCCCAGAGATGAAAGAGATACCTCGGGACGTATTCTCTGTAAGGCTACATAGATCACTATATGGTCTAAAACAATCGGGAAAGATGTGGTATAACAAACTTAGTGATTTCCTTGCACAGCAAGGATTCACGAATAATGAAGTCTGCCCGTGTATCTTTATCAAAAGAACGGGAACAGGATTCGTCATCATAGCTGTATATGTAGATGACTTAAATCTCATAGGATCTCCTGCAGAGATCAAAGAGATATCTGAAAGCCTTAAACATACTTTTGAAATGAAAGACCTAGGCAAAACAAAGTATTGTCTTGGCTTACAGATAGAACACCTAAGAGGTGGAATCCTATTACACCAATCTAATTATACAAAGAAACTTCTACGCAAGTTTCATATGGATAAATGTCATCCTTTAGGTACTCCTATGATCGTAAGATCACTAGACGTACATAAGGACCCCTTCCGGCCACTGGAAGAGGGGGAGGAGATACTGGGTCCTGAAGTATCCTACCTCAGTGCCATTGGAGCACTTCTATATCTGGCTAACTGTACGCGTCCCGATATAGCGTTTACAGTTAATCTTTTAGCCAGATACAGTGCAGCGCCCACAAAGCGCCACTGGAATGGAGTAAAACATCTTCTGCGATACCTCCAGGGTTCCATTGATCTTGGACTTTACTACCAGAGAGGTGCCTCCCCCAAATTATTTGGTTATGCTGATGCAGGTTATCTCTCAGATCCGCACACGGCAAAATCCCAAACAGGTTTTGTTTTTACCTGCGGAGGTACTGCTATCTCCTGGAGATCGGTAAAGCAAACCACAACAGCTACATCATCCAACCATTCGGAGCTCATTGCGATCCATGAAGCAAGCAGAGAGTGCTATTGGCTACGATCCGTTGTCCAACACATTCTTCAATCTACTGGCCTGAAGACCGGTGATTTGGAGCCTACCGTCCTGTTTGAAGACAACGCTGCATGAATTGCTCAACTTCAAAAGGGCTACATCAAGGGCGATAGGACGAAGCACATATCTCCCAAGTTTTTCTGGACACATGAGCTAAAGGAGGACAAGCAGATCGAAGTTCAGCAGATACAGTCCTGCAACAACTTAGCTGATCTTTTTACTAAGTCTTTGCCCAAATGTATTTTTGTAAAGCTTGTAACGAACATTGGTATGCGACAATTGAAAGACCTACAAGCCTGAAGCTTGTACGGATCAGGGGGAGTAACCTGTGGGTTGCACTCTTTTCCCTTAAGCTGTTGGGTTTTTCCCATTGGGTTTTCCACAGCTAAGGTTTTAACGAGGCAAACACACTTACTCTGGATCCAGAAGTATCCACCCCTCTTTGCCTCAGATACTGAGACCAAAGTGATGAATGGGTAAGGGGGAGTGTTATGAATGAGAGAGGCTCTTGGCCTCCCCTCCTTCATTACCCACTCATTGGTCCCATTACTATGGGTAATGGGGACTCTTGGTCTCCTTGAGGCTCTTCATCTTCCCTTACTAAATTAATATATAGAGAACCATGGCCTATGTCCATGGTTACTCATTCTATCTCTAAGAATTCCTATTACTAATTTCCTCTTGAGTTTGATCACTCTCTAACACCTAAGAGTTTTATAAAAATTCCGTAACTTTATTACCTACTGCATCCATCTTTGGAAATATATCCAGTCGTGTTAGGATCATTTTTATAACTTTAAAGATAAATTTAGTTGTAATCGTGTACAAGAAATTTGTTCAAGATCGAGACTTAAATACAGACAAATCACAACATACTGAAGGAATTAATGAAATTCCCAGTGAAATCACGAACCTGAGAAGACGAGCATCGTGGGGGGCGACAGCCAATTTGTTTTTTTAATTATGTGTTGGTTTTTGTTTTTTTGTTTTTAACAGTAAATCTGTTTGAAATTTGTTTATCTTTATATAGATTTCACAGATTTGACATCGTAAAAAAAATAATAATAATCTAGTGGTTTCTATTGTTTACCTCTAGATCCGTTAGATCTAGGGATGATCGACGATAACGATTAGATCCGTAGAATGAATCACCGCTCCCGATGGACCGTGGAAATCTCCGCAACGGATCGCAGCAACCAAAGATTCCAACGTGCGGCGAGGATAATTTGAGGGGATTATTAGGAGAAGCTCAAGACATTGAGAGCTATCGTGCTGATAACGTGTTAGAAGAGGATTGGAGAGGATTAACCATGGCAAATAGCCATGGTACTATATTTATAAAACTCTCATGTTGAGGTGGGAGTCCAAGGGCCTCCCCACTAACTTAGTGGGGAGTAATGGAGAGTGATGAGGGGAGGGAGGCCAAAGGCCTCCCTCAACTCACAACAGTTTCATGTTACTCATGAATGTTTTGATTTAGTAATTTTGTGTAGTTGCTCTCTTTTTGAATGTTGGCAGTTATTTAGCTAAAATTCTTGGTATGGAAATGTGAATTAAGTTACAATAAATTGAGTTGTGCAATATGATGCCATGATTTAGATTCATGAGGCAATTGGAAGCTTTGTTGCATTAATTAAATGAAATTGCTCTCTTTTGGTTATATTGACTAAATGAAAATGTTCTCATCTTATTACATTGATCAAATGAAATGGCTCTCATTTTGGGTTGTTGGAAGTTGTTTATTCAATTTAATTTGTATAAAACGTGAAACATGTGAACAATGCAAATGAGATGGGAAATTGGAGGTGTGGTGTTGGATACACGTGGAATGTGGAATGATGTGTTTTGATGTTATTAGGACACGAACGGTGGAGTGCACGGGCATGGACAAAGTTGCCACGGTAGGAGGCGGGTGAAGTCACCGTGGGCAACCTCTTGATACCATTAGGTGGCTCCACGTGATAACGGAGTAGGTGCACGATACACTTGCACGCCAGCTCATTCATGGGATCCCCTTGCATTGCATTGCATCGATTACTTGTGCATCATGTGCATCATGGCATCATGGCATCATTTAGCATTTTTGGGTGATTTATGGTTGTATGCATGTGATGGTTAACTTTTAAGAATGAATGTTGCCATGGATGTATTTAGTGCTTGAAGGATGGTATGTTGGAAAGTGTGGGTTGTTAGTTGTTAGCAAATATTATTATTCTTGTTGTTATTGTTAGTGATAATATTAATGCTATTGAAGTTGGCATTATTATTGTTGCTATTGTTGAAATTGTTGTGATTCTTATTCTTCTTCTTGATAGAGTTGGTTGGGCTTGCTACTTCATGTAAGTATGTTGCCCATATGTAGTTGTTGTAGGATTCCCAACTCTTGTAGTAAACACCAATTTGGGAATGTGATAATATTTTTCGTAGGATGTAATACCCCATATCCCTATATACGTATATATCTACGTATTTTTGGGAGTAAATATGTACGTATATTTTTCGGGAATATGATTGTATTTTTACTTTAATTATTTGGTGTAGTAATTATTTTTAAATGGTTTTAAACTCATTAATTGAATTTAGTAAATGAGAGTATTTGGAGGAATACTTGTATTTGAAGTGTATGTAGTATTTCTTCATGTATTTCTATTTTCTTAAAAATACAAAATCCCAATTTTCTTTACCATGACAACACAACACATTAGGTGGCATCTTATGAGCTAATAAGAGTACACATGGCTTAATTTTGACTAAGATTTGTGGAGGAGAGGATTTTAGGGAAATACAATTTTCAAGACATGAAACAAAAACCAAAATCTCTCTCTCTCAATCTTATTTTCAGCTATGGCTGAAAATTATCCCCCTTTCATCCTCATTTCTCCACCATCCCACCACCAACATCCTCCTAAATCACCACCCACTCCTCCACCAAGAAATCATGGCTTTTCTTTATCATTCTAACACCTAAATTCCTCAAAATCCATCTTTTGGATGCCAAAGTTGGAGAAGGAGACTAGGAGCCCAAGATTCATCAAGGATTAAGAAGGGCAAGAGAAAATTTTGGAGGACTTGTTAAGGTAGAAATTCTTATCACCTTAGTAGGGTTTAGTTTTAGAATTAAGGGTTTAATTAATTAGCAAGTTCTTTAGATTTTGTGTAGAAAATAAGTTTTGAACTGCATGCTAAAATTTACACAGAATTGACTGATACTTTGGTATCTTGCTGCACTTAATTGGTTAAATAGAAATACATGAAAAAAATATATGTTGCTCATATTGTAGTCCTTAACAACTTTTATGTTTACAAGTTTTGCAAATTCGAAGTGAAAAGTAGAGTTAAAATTCATTTTCTAAAACTGGTCTGTTTTTAGACAGTTTGACACCTTTCAGTAAAACGAGTAGAACTCCATGCATACTTTATAAATTATTATGATCTTGATGCCGTTGGAAACCTGACTTCAAGATCTTCAACCCATAATTTTCTTAGATTTTAATTCTGTCTGTAACTTGTAGCAAAATGGACTTGAACTGAACTCAGTTTCTGGTTCAGAATTCTGAAATTATACCTGTCAGGAGAAAATCTACCATAAATCACATATGTCAACTGAGTTTATGAAAATTGGTCAGTGAAAGGAAAACACCCATATCTACCACTTTCGTGAAGGGACCAAACACCAATTCTGACTGTAGATAGGCTAAAAGTGATATTCTTTCTGCTGTAACAGTTTTTGACAGATTCATATGCTAATTTTACTTAGTACTTATCATGGTGTAGTTTTGTTTGAAGTTAAGTTTGTTTGTGCTAATCATGTTCTCAATGACATGCTATTGATACATGTAATTATGCAGATGGTTCATGAAATATTCGTTATGTTAATAATGTTTAAGTTCAATTTGTTTATGCTTTTGTGCTCACATTAGTATGTTCATAACGATGAGTTTGTGATGATATTCCATGCAATTCTTTAATTGAGATGATGATGATGATGACGATGACGATGATGATGATATTGTTAAAAGTTGGTTAAAGCGGTATTCAAGTCCGCTAGATGATTCGTTGACAAACGAAGTAATATCTTGAAAACTGAGAGTGAGAATGAGGAATGTATCAGTCCTCCTAAAGGAGGGTGACACGGGTTTTGGGGAAAACGGGTAAACTTTAGGAGTTAAGGAGCGGACGTATGAAATATGATTTCTCGCCCGATGTGTTACCCCCGGAAGGGGAGTTGGAGAGGGCTAGAGAGGCCGGTGGTGTGCCCGTGTCGCACCATGACGGTAATTGATGGTTTTCTCCGTTTGTCCGACAGAAAAACCGAGCTGGTCTTGCTCCAGTATCTTGCCCCGTTCGGGTACGGAGTTGCGAGAGGCCCCCTCCGGTGCTCGTGTTGCTGGTTGGGGTACCACTTTTTCACCCACTCTGGGTGAAGTCCGCATCCTTAGCGTCCTACGATTTACATGGGTTCCAAATATGTGAATCAACAACTTATAGTAATTGTCTTTAATTTATAAATGTTGTTATCTCATGTCTCCTTATTTTTGTTAACTTTAATGCTATTGTCCCATGGTAACAGGTTCTTATGCTTCCTTTCAATATCTGCATTTCATAATATGGTTTCATATGCATGTTTTGCACGTTCTCATAACTAGGTTCGCATGTTGGAATGTGATTACTTTTATGCACCATGAACCTTACTTGTTAGACTACCCTCCCTAGATAGACAGACCAGTTCTAAAACTGGGTCCTACTAGAGTGTTAGGAGTTTCTACTGGGTCACGCGTTGACGTGTCCCCGTTGACTTTCATGTCATGTGAGTTGGAGGTTGGAGATAGCGACTGGAGCTTCGGAGTTGGTGATCAGTTGTAGTATTGGGTGGTGAGGGGTATGATGAGAGACTTGTACTTTTGGTGTTTCTTTTCGGGTGGACCTTTGTACTTAGAGTTGTGAAAATGAAGATGTTGGTGTATGTATAAGATGTATCAATGTATCAATAAAATGGAATATTGTACTTTTGTTATTTTCTCAGTGTTTTTATCTGTGATCGAGTTTTACTTGTACTTCCCAGCACGTGCGTAGTACCTGCAGCGTTCTTTTGTTCTCTTCCTTTCTCTCTTTCTACGTAACACTCGTTAATCTAGGAATACTTGGGACGGATTCGTACTTCCCGGGTATCCTGGAGAGTGGGTCGTTACAGTTGGTGTCCCATGCAGGTCTCCGCACTGCGGCGTGCGTAAGGATAGTGCGTGTAATGCTCCATAAGAGTAGTCGTATCTTAAGGTGGGTAGTAGCCTTAGAATCTCAAGTGAGCCATTAGTAGTATAGAGCCTAGTTTTAGAAGGCTAAGAATGGACTTAGTCCAGAGTGGGCAGATTGTCACCTTTGGGTTGTACCTCGACATTTATAAGTGTAGTTAGAATGTACTCATGTGTAAGGTATATATATAACTCTAATATGGAAGCATTAGTAAGAAAGCTAGTAAAGTACAATAGTATGTGTTCATAGGTAGAATATATTAGTATGTGTGGGCGGTTATGTGTTCGCATAGATATATACGTATTACAAGTATATTGGCATATATTCTTATAGGCATGTATCTATAACTATACCTGGATGTACGCTACATTAAAGATACTCGTATGACTATTTGTGTGTATCCTTATAAGCCATATTGTAAGAGTTCGTATATGGATGAACTATGAGGTGTATGTATAGAAATGTTGTTTATATGAATTGAGGAGTAGATAATATATGATGTGTAAATCTAAGTGTAATGCATACTATCTGTGTAATGAAGTATTGTGTGTCGTATATAAAGATGTGATAATATACGTTTTATCTGCATTAAGTGTATATGGATGACTATGTGATTTTATGTATAGTTGTAAGTATAGATACTGAATTATATATTTAAGGGGTGAAAGGAGATAATTTGTATATGGATATCTGAGGGATGTTTATATATATGGAGTATTTGTGTGTATAAATATTAGTGTATAACTAAATTCGTGATGTATGTGTTGGTATATGAATGTTGCTTGTACGTCTGGGTGGATGTACATTTGGATGTATAAGAGTGTATGACGGTATACATGGAATAACTATATGTGTATGCGGTTATATGTTTGTATGAATATACAAGTATTGTATGTCCGTTATCGAATGTATCTGTGTGCTATACTTATGTGTGTATCTATAGCTATACATACATGTATATACTACTACCTTAGCTACTTGTGTGACTATACGTTAGTATGTGATATTATAAGTATATGTGTTAGTATGTGGTTGCACTATCAGATGTAGGTGAAATAGAGTGATTGTATTGATTGAGATGTAAGTAGTAAGTATGTATATATATTTATAGTGTGATACATATAGCATGCATGTGTGGATCCTTGAGTTCCATCCATGTATGTGTGGATATGTCTTAAGAGTATTAGTGTTATGAGTTGATGCATGTGATGAGTATATAATGCATGTATGGCAGTAAGCTGGTACGCTTACACCTGTGTATAGATGAATATAATTTTGTATGGTTATCTATGTGTATTGATATTGATATGGTAGATCTTGTGCAATGATATATCTGTGAATGTTGGATGGGTACTAAGAGACATACATGATTGTATGTCTGAGTATAGAGGTGCATGCGTATATATGTGTACATATGGTAACCTACAAGAAGTGTGTATCATGTACCTATATAGTTGATTGAGCTCTAGGCGATATATAGATATGATATACAGTATGTATTGGTAATATGTGTTGTATATGTACATACTGATTGTGTAAGTACATGCGCGGATTTTTGTGCTCCACTCAAGCATGAGTGAGCATGCCCTAGATGTACTAGAGTTGTGTGTTCGATACATATATGAAAGATGTATATGGTTGCCTGTCTGACTGTAAGCTGATACGCTTACACCTGTGTTGGATGGATATGTCATTATGTGAATATTTGTGTGTGTTGGTATTATTGTATGAGACTCTATGTAATGACGTGTAAAAATGTGGTTGTGTAAATTGATATAGTGAGATATGTATATTTGAGTATAATTACTATTGGAGGTGTATCATAAGTAGTGTGTGAAATATATTGGCTTACTAAATTGTGTGTATATATACATATACCGTATTGATATAATTCTTGTGCTATTATTTATACATAGTATTGTGTGTATATATATACTACATTGAATATATGTTACGATGATGGCTTGTATGTAAGTATATTTGTACTGTATATAAGTGAATAAATATAGACTTACGTGAGTGAATATTGGATATGAATACATATGAATGTATACTTGCATATATAAAGTGAGCGTGTACTAGAAGGTTGATATACTATACATACATACTGTCAGGACTATTTACTATAGTGATATGTACTGTGTGCATACTTGAATGCAAACTATTATATATAATTGTCAATATAGTAGAAGGTGTTTATCCTTACGTGCTTAAGTAATATGTTTGTGTATGGTTACCCACTGGATATGTGGTGCATCATATCGGTGTGTAAAGTATTGGTGTGTGACTACCTACTATAATTGTATCGATATTTGGATATACCTATTTGCATATGTATGTTAGTGAGGTTGTATGCATATTGGATGTGATGTATATAGTAGTATGTGTATCTATAAATGGATGTACACTTGAACTATACTCGGATGTATTTAGGTATACCCATAGGTATGTGTATGTATAAGTATGCTAGCTTTGTGACTTATGAGTATGGTGTGTTTAAATATCATGCGAACATGTATGTAAGTAGATATATAAATACAAGGAGTGTGTGATTACATATAAAGGTGTATGTATTTAGATATATCTATATGTATCCATGAAATAGTATACGTCTGTGATCATGTTCTTGTGTGAATCTTTATGTAAGTACATATATGTTGAGTGAATAAGTGAATAAATATTGGTGTATATATATTAATGCCTTGGGTGTATCTATACATATTTCTACTTGTTGCTATGTATGACATTGATACATGTGTCTATGTGTATAGGTGTACTAGTATGTGTGTACGTATTAGTCTGTATACATACATACATACATACATACATACATACATACATACATACATACATACATACATATATATGAGTTTTCTCATGCAATATAGATATATTTGTGAGCACATGGAAGGACGTGGAATGTATAATACTATGTATGAGTTGTGATGATTTGTCTTTATACATGTATCCGTGGATAAGAATGGGTATGTATATGTGTGTGATTTATGGTATAGTGTATGTATATATGAATATATAGTATATCCATATAGCGTGGTATGTATTTCGTAGGTAGAGAGACCCTTGTACTATTTTTAATCTCCGGTCAGACCCTTAGCATATAAAGTCCGAGGGCGGACTTTGTTTTTAAGGTGGGTAGAATGTAATACCCCATATCCCTATATACGTATATATCTACGTATTTTTGGGAGTAAATATGTACGTATATTTTTCGGGAATATGATTGTATTTTTACTTTAATTATTTGGTGTAGTAATTATTTTTAAATGGTTTTAAACTCATTAATTGAATTTAGTAAATGAGAGTATTTGGAGGAATACTTGTATTTGAAGTGTATGTAGTATTTCTTCATGTATTTCTATTTTCTTAAAAATACAAAATCCCAATTTTCTTTACCATGACAACACAACACATTAGGTGGCATCTTATGAGCTAATAAGAGTACACATGGCTTAATTTTGACTAAGATTTGTGGAGGAAAGGATTTTAGGGAAATACAATTTTCAAGGCATGAAACAAAAACCAAAATCTCTCTCTCTCCATCTCATTTTCAGCTATGGCTGAAAATTATCCCCCTTTCATCCCCATTTCTCCACCATCCCACCACCTACCTCCTCCTAAATCACCACCCACTCCTTCACCAAGAAATCATGGCTTTTCTTTATCATTCCAACACATAAATTCCTCAAAATCCATCTTTTGGAGGCCAAAGTTGGAGAAGGAGACTAGGAGCCCAAGATTCATCAAGGATTAAGAAGGGCAAGAGAAAATTTTGGAGGACTTGTTAAGGTAGAAATTCTTATCACCTTAGTAGGGTTTAGTTTTAGAATTAAGGGTTTAATTAATTAGCAAGTTCTTTAGATTTTGTGTAGAAAATAAGTTTTGAACTTCATGCTGAAATTTACACAGAATTGACTGATACTTTAGTATCTTGCTGCACTTAATTGGCTAAATAGAAATACATGAAAAAAATATATGTTGCTCATATTGTAGTCCTTAACAACTTTCATTTTTACAAGTTTTGCAAATTCGAATTGAAAAGTAGAGTTAAAATTCATTTTCTAAAACTGGTCTGTTTTTAGACAGTTTTGACACCTTTCAGTAAAACGAGTAGAACTCCATGCATACTTTATAAATTATTATGATCTTGATGCCGTTGGAAACCTGACTTCAAGATCTTCAACCCATAATTTTCTTAGATTTTAATTCTGTCTGTAACTTGTAGCAAAATGGACTTGAACTGAACTCAATTTCTGGTTCAGAATTCTGAAATTATACCTGTCAGGAGAAAATCTACCATAAATCACATATGTCAACTGAGTTTATGAAAATTGGTCAATGAAAGGAAAACACCCATATCTACCACTTTCGTGAAGGGACCAGACACCAATTCTGACTGTAGATAGGCTAAAAGTGATATTCTTTCTGCTGTAACAGTTTTTGACAGATTCATATGCTAATTTTACTTAGTACTTATCATGGTGTAGTTTTGTTTGAAGTTAAGTTTGTTTGTGCTAATCATGTTCTCAATGACATGCTATTGATACATGTAATTATGCAGATGGTTCATGAAATATTCGTTATGTTAATAATGTTTAAGTTCAATTTGTTTATGCTTTTGTGCTCACATTAGTATGTTCATAACGATGAGTTTGTGATGATATTCCATGCAATTCTTTAATTGAGATGATGATGATGATGACGATGACGATGATGATGATATTGTTAAAAGTTGGTTAAAGCGGTATTCAAGTCCGCTAGATGATTCGTTGACAAACGAAGTAATATCTTGAAAACTGAGAGTGAGAATGAGGAATGTATCAGTCCTCCTAAAGGAGGGTGACACGGGTTTTGAGGAAAACGGGTAAACTTTAGGAGTTAAGGAGCGGACGTATGAATTATGATTTCTCGCCCGATGTGTTACCCCCAGAAGGGGAGTTGGAGAGGGCTAGAGAGGCCGGTGGTGTGCCCGTGTCGCACCATGACAGTAATTGATGGTTTTCTCCGTTTGTCCGACAGAAAAACCGAGCTGGTCTTGCTCCAGTATCTTGCCCCGTTCGGGTACGGAGTTGCGAGAGGCCCCCTCCGGTGCTCGTGTTGCTGGTTGGGGTACCACTTTTTCACCCACCCTGGGTGAAGTCCGCCTCCTTAGCGTCCTACGGTTTACACGGGTTCCAAATATGTGAATCAACAACTTATAGTAATTGTCTTTAATTTATAAATGTTGTTATCTCATGTCTCCTTATTTTTGTTAACTTTAATGCTATTGTCCCATGGTAACAGGTTCTTATGCTTCCTTTCAATATCTGCATTTCATAATATGGTTTCATATGCATGTTTTGCATGTTCTCATAACTAGGTTCGCATGTTGGAATGTGATTACTTTTATGCACCATGAACCTTACTTGTTAGACTACCCTCCCTAGATAGACAGACCAGTTCTAAAACTTGGTCCTACTAGAGTGTTAGGAGTTTCTACTGGGTCACGCGTTGACGTGTCCCCGTTGACTTTCAGGTCATGTGAGTTGGAGGTTGGAGATAGCGGTTGGAGCTTCGGAGTTGGTGATCAGTTGTAGTATTGGGTGGTGAGGGGTATGATGAGAGACTTGTACTTTTGGTGTTTCTTTTCGGGTGGACCTTTGTACTTAGAGTTGTGAAAATGAAGATGTTGGTGTATGTATAAGATGTATCAATGTATCAATAAAATGGAATATTGTACTTTTGTTATTTTCTCAGTGTTTTTATCTGTGATCGAGTTTTACTTGTACTTCCCAGCACGTGCGTTGTACCTGCAGCATTCTTTTGTTCTCTTCCTTTCTCTCTTTCTACGTAACACTCGTTAATCTAGGAATACTTGGGACGGATTCATACTTCCCGGGTATCCTTGAGAGCGGGTCGTTACATAGGAACTAGTTCACGGCGGAATACTAAGGTGGCATCTTTCTTAGGTCTCATTCTAGGTTGTACTAGAGGTGGGCTGTCAAAGGCATTAATTGGTAGCATTTAAATATGGACACAAATTGAGTAGTTAAAAGATGTTGCATTTGAATGAACCCGTGCCTAAACCGCAAGTAATTGGTTGATCTTGCAGGACTTCATCCTTAAAATGAACCCTGGATGCCTTGGGTAAATTGGTTGAAGTTGTAGTTTTCTAATGTAAACAAACATGTACCTCATGGGAAATGTTACATGTTGCAAGAATTCCTATTAATGCTAGTTACGTTGTTCTTTCTAAGTCACTTAATATAGTTCCATGTTTCTCTTATGTTTCAGTGACTTGAGACTACCTTCATGTTGCTTTGCAAAATGCCATGCCACCATGCTATCCATAGAACCCTTATGTTCTCTTCTTGTTTCATTTCAAAATGACATGGTATGCCATTGTAGTTACATGCCTCGCTTAAAAGTTGCCATTGCATGTAATGCTTTAAGCTACCTTTATATTACTTGCAACATGCTACGTCATGCCATCCATCGTAATTGAAGATTTCTTTCAAATTATATTTATCTAATGCAATGCTAAGTGCAAGATGTGGCATAAATTGCTAGTTTGTAGTAGTTCCCTCTCTTTCTAGTATGTGAACCCTTGTGCTTTTAATGATATATGTCTGTCACGTCCCGATCTCCAGAATACCTGAAACTGCTAAATCTTTTTTTTTCAAGTATCCTGAAGAGCAGAGGTGATGAAGAGGACAAGAGAGAGAAAGAAAAGGCTGAATAAGCAGGCCACTGCGCATATGCTGGGATAGTACAAGTAAAGCTCCACTAAAATATTCAACAATCACACCAAACAACAACAACATTTAATACATACATGCCTAATTTCTATACACAGTCCAAGTACACCAATACATACATACAGCCACTCTCCAACTTCAAAGACAACCAAGTCACTCTGCAGGCTACATCAATCACCAAACGCTACCCCTGAGACCGACTCTAAGTCACCGACAACCATACTGCCCCTGCTACCTGAAAAATAGGGAGGAGCACATCAATGCGTGCCCCAGTAAGAACCAACTTGGATTTGGACATCTCTTTAGGATTATCAATCCACAAGGCAAGTCATAAGAAATAGAGCATGTAACTAAGTGATGTAATGAAAATTGAATAGCTAAAACAAGGGAATCATACCTGCGGTCCAATGTCGGGTTACTGCAAGAAAAAGGTTAGCACGAATAATAATGATAATAATAATAACACAAGTATTCAAGCAACCAATATCTAATAAAATAAGTGCAAATATCTAACGCATGTCACAGAGTCACAAGAACAGGCAAAGGGAAGGGAAAGTGATGCCAGCAGAAGAAGTAACATGCAAATTCTTATTTTATTATTTTTTTATAATTGAATTATTTGAAACTTGGGTAAACCGTGTGATACCAGGACCTGGACTACACTCCAAATTTGGGGTGAATATAGCAGACGACGCAGTGGACACGGGCACTGTAGGTCGGGCCTCTCAGCTCCTCCGTCTCTGACAGGAGTGATGCTATCCACATATAATCCAACATCCGTATGATCCCTCCACTCCCGATAAAGGCGAGTGGGTGTAAGTATCCCCTTCACTCCCTATAAAGGCGAGTGGGTGTAAACTCCACACATCACATAATCATCTCCCAACTTCACAGCCCAGGCCTCATATACATAATTTACTCAAATCCCACCTAAACCCAGGTTTTTGCTAATTCACCCTCATTAGAGAGGACTGAGACATTCTAAATCATCATTAACATTATATATAGCACTGAAGGGGACATGATGCATGATTTCATATTCCACACTCATATCAGCATGGGTCACGCACCGAAGTGCCATGCCCTGTATTATAACCAAATCACATATCAAATGGGTCATGCACTCAAGTGTCATGCCCTTCATCATATTCATTTCAATTTATCATTCATCACATATGAAATCATGCTTTACATGACCCATCATTACTATTTCACAATGCATTTCTCACATTTCTGACATTGCTTTCATCCAGGCATTTTCACAAACACGTGGTGAGCGTGTCGTGCATGTACATAAGCACTTGGCAAGATATATAATTATCTAATTTACATGTAAGAACATTAATCGTGTATCATTGAGGGTGGTTTAGCAACGATGCACAATACATCACACCACTTATCCATTTCAGTTTGCTAGAATTGCATGTGCAGTCATAAAGGATAGCAGATATCACCCAATTTTAGACAGAATTTAACAAAACTTTTCAAATAAAAGTTATAGATATATTAGTCCTGGATTCACAGATAAAATTTCATGCGAAAATATTAAGCATATGATTTATGATGAATTAATTGGTGAAGTGTGAAAATTCTGTTTTTCAGACAGATTTTAGGATCTGTGTTCAAAGCCCATTTTGGGCATGTTCTAGCCAGAAATTCGACATAAGATCACCTAATAAACGTTTATAAAACTTGTTAGCTTTCCAACAAAACCAAGATCATAAAATTCCAAGATGCGTGCTGGTGTTTAGGCCATTTCTACTGGAATGTGTCAAAACTGGAAATCAAACAGACATGCTGTAAAATTGGAATTTTACTCCCAATTTCTGAATTGAACATATGCCAAAATTTATATGATTTTGGGGTAAGACTTCAAGATCTACACACACATATTTTTTTTGAAACCTAATTCGAGCTACAGTAATCAGAATTAAAGGAACAATACACCTCAAAATTTCAGGATTTCAAAGAGATAGTTTTGCTTGGAATTTTCAAGGGTTATTTGCATGAAATTGAAGTATAACACATTAATTTGATTACTCCTAATCTAAATTGAGTAAACATGATGTCAAAACATAATAAAAATAAACCCTAATTGATTTCCAAAACCAAGTTAGATCCTACCTCAAGAAAACCATTTCTTCTTCTCTTCTCTTTCACTTCCTCCTCCTCCTCCTCTTCTTCTTCCTCCTCTTCTTTTTTTTGAAGAATTTCGGCCTTGGTGAGGGTGGGTGGCCGGCCATGGTAGGGGAAGAGGGGAGAGAGAATGGAGATTAGTGTAGAAAAGAAAAGAAAGAAGAGTTAAGAAGGAAGGAGAAAAATCTAAAGAATATTCTCCTTCATATTCCTTTCTTCTCTTCTAAGAATGGAATATTCCAAAGGAATATTCCACGTGAAAATGACCAAAATACCCTCCCATGTTCCAAGTATTTACAAGTTTTCCATTACTTTATGCACACACGACCTTGGGATGTACACTCAACAATTTTAGCCCAAATGACCGTTTTGCCCCTGACCTTTCTAAAAATTTACGGGGGTTGCCATTGACCCCTAACCCCTTTTCACACTAGCATGGCTCCCCTTACACACATCCATGCACATCCATGCGTGCATACATGCATCACACACACGTCTAACCCATTCCCGTCGTTTTACACCCACGACGTCATTTGCACTTCTTTTGCATTCACATTTCGCATTCTCTTCCCTCAGCCCCGTATTACGGCCTAATCTTCCTTGTACTACGTCACATACATCGATATCTACGCTTATTTCATGCCCACGTATGCATCGCAAGTTGAAATACCACGTGTTTTCAGTAGAATACACGTATAGTGCAAAATAGGGCATGACAATGTCTCTTGTAGTTGCCATTATATTTTGAGTTATGGCACTTCCCCTATGATTCCTTGAGCAAGGATATGTTTTGTTTTATGGTTATAGCATGTTTCTTTTGAAATATTACTTATGTTGTAATTGGAAAAATTTGATAAATACAAGAGAAACTCTGCCGAAATTTTTGTGAGTATCTCGTAAGCATTTACATAACATTCTAAGCATTATAAACTTAAGTTAGGAATACTACACACAATGTCACTTGTAACTCCATTAAAATTCCATGTTTAAATGAAAACCCATTTGAAAAATTAGTATAAAAGAAACATTAGTAAAAGGGTTTTTTTTTTGATAATTTCAAGTTAGAAGCTCTAACTGATTTTAGAGAGTGTAGGAACCTTAATTCTCATCATTTACAAGTTCCTACAAGTTTCCGTTATGCAAACTTGGATTTCCATACCAATTAGGTTCGCATTTTAGTATATATGTTGGATATTAAGTTTGTCACCATTTGCAAGAATGCGTGTAAGTTGGTAAGATTGCTAAGTTGTCCAAAGCTAACAATCCTTTCTATAATATGTTCATGGCAATAAGCTCTCACTAACTAAGACTTTTTAACACTAATGTCATGATGCCATTAATATGAAACCATGTATAGGGAAATTATTGTTCTTATGTCGATAATAACTTTATGCAAAATTTCCTCAGCCCTTATAAATATCTAATGTTGGGTAAAATTGTTAAGGTTTCATTTTGTTTAGATCTGACTTCCATGCACCACCTATTGGTGGGTGTTGCCAAGTAGTTACTTCTCTATTTGTATCACTCACTTTGTGTTGCAGGTTATCATTTGCCGCAGGTGCGATCTTCCATTATTTATGTCATGTGCATTTTCTTATGTGATGTGGTTATGCAAAACATTTTCCATGATATAGCATTCACTGTTCTTTGACTAGTGCATTGCATTACTTTACACCATGTGTTTTGGGTTTGGACATCCTAATGGGTCACGCTGTGACGTGTTCCCGGTGATATTTTTCAGGTAGTTGATAGTGGAGAACCTGGGAGTGGGAGTTGGAGACACATCAGCTCAGATGGTTGGAGATGAGGGTGTGTGAGTGAGTGAGTGATTTCGGGTGTGAGGGCTTGTACCATGTTGAGATATGGATTCATGTTGTATATGAGATTGGTGTAAGAGATGTTATATTGGACAGTTTATATGTACATATATATTTCCATGTTGGAGCCGTGTCTCTTTTATGTTTCTGTGTTTGTTATCTGGAATGCTACATGTACTATCCCAGCAGAGCGCAGTGGAACTGCTTGTGGTTGTGTTGTTTTTGTTTTTCCTTCTGTAGCACCCGCCTCTTCAAAAATACCCGATACGGATTCGTACTTATCGGGTATCCCAGGGAGCGGGGCATTACAGCAGGCGTTGCAGTTGGATTGAAGTGTCGGAGTTGAGGTTGCAGCTAGAGTTGGTGTTCAGAGGTATAATATAGGTTGGGGTGGCGAGGGGTGAGGTGAGAGCTATGTGTATTTTGGGTTTTCTTTTGGGGCGAGAGATGCTTGTACTATATGAATTGATATTCAATGATGCTTTGAGATGTATATGAAATTGTATAGTGTTTGTTTTATTTTAATATTTCTCTGTGGCTTTGTGTCGTTCTGTGTTTACTGGTTGGTTGTTTGTTGAACGTTGCCTGTACTATTCCCAGCAGCGCGTAGTGGACCTGCAGATACGTTGTAGTTCTCGTCATGTACCCTGTCTTTCTGGGTATCCCATGGATAGGGTCGTGACATTTTGTGATTGGGTTGTGAGTTCATACGGGTGATTCGAACCCAAACCCGGGTCGTCACTCATTGATAGGCCTAACAAGCCATCCATGGTGGGCAAGTAGCTTATTCGCACACTACTCTCCGCATTGACCTCGCTCCGTAGTGAGGAATGCCTCGAAAGAGCTCCTTCTACACCCTCCACCATACCGCAGGCCAAGTGTTTGGTTGAATGCCAAGCTCGCCTCTTCGCTTGATTGAGCTTCCGAACCCTTGTCCATAGCGTGTAGGGTTGGTAGGTGGCCCTACTAATCGTTCTCCCATTCTCTCCTCTTCTAAAAAACCAGTAAATATAGCAGGGATTTCTCGCCATCCCGCATCCATTTTTGACCAAACGTGTGATTTCAAACGACTCTTCTCCGTCATCCGACCCGGTACTCACCGGTTATAAATTTTATATTGCATTTCCGCTCCTACACTTGGGAGTGGAAGGCACGCTTCTCTTGTGCATTTTTTGATTCAATCACCCACATGTCATCAGACATCCCTGAACTCAAAAGCATAGCAATCATCATTTCTTTCAAGGTTCTGTTCTTACGTTCAACAATACCATTTTGTTGTGGTAAGTATGGGACACTAAACTCATGTATAATCCCATTCTTCTAACAAAAATCCTTAAGGGTGTTGGTACTATATTCTCCACCTCTATTAGACCCAACTCTCTTGATTTTCATATCAAGTTGGCTTTCTGCTTCAGTCTTGTATTTAATAAACATTTCCTCTGCTTCACCTTTAGTTCTTAGAAGGTACACCCTAGTAAACCTAGAGCAATCAGCAACGAAGGTGATAATGTTTTTCTCCTATGCTTCTGGTATTCTTGAAATCAGCTAAGTCTGTATGAATTAGTTCTAGAAGTTCTGATTGTCTAGAAGATATCGGTTTGCATGGTTTTTAGTGAACTTAGCTTCTATATAAATAGGGCATTTGGCAAATTCTGTTGAGCTTACAGCCAGAATTAAGGCCAAATTACTTAGCCTTTTAATAGAAGTAATATTGACATGCCCTAGTCGACAATGCCATAAATCTAACGACTCAGCAATATAAACGGAAGCAGGTTTATTCAGAATTTCAGAAGCAACATTAAGAACAAACAGACCATCACTCAGATACCCATTCCCTACAAAATCTCCACTGCGGGTAATTACAACCCTATCAGCCTCAAAGACAGTTTCAGTCCAGCTTTATTCAGCAAGGCACCAGACACGAGGTTGCGATGCAGTGATGTGACATACAGAACATTGTTGAGGGATAGGGTTTTTCCTGATGTGAGTTTCAGCAGTATTGTACCTTTACCAGCAACTCAAGACTCATTCTGTATCAGCAGCATCTTTGAAGTTATGCAACAGCTCCTTGTTGGCGCAGAGGTACCATAAAGCGCCAGTGTCGAGCACCCAATCAGTGTTGTTGGCCACCAGGTTTGCTTCAACAACTACAGTAGCAATGACTTCATCATGTTCAACAAGGTTAGCTTGGGCAGCAGTATTACCACCGTGTTTCTGGAGCGTCTTTTTGGTTCCTTGCCACTGAAGCATTGATAGGCCTAATGGCCCAGCTTGCCGCAAACGTAGCAAACCACGTTTAGCTTTTGGACCTTGCATTCAGGTTTGGTGAACAGGCCTTGCTTTTTATTCTGTCCTTAGTTAAAGGATTTCTTTCCATTGCTTTTGAACCTGTTTTTGTTGAGAGAGCTAGCAGATTCAATGATATTAGCCTTTACAGAATTAACAGGAAGAGAAACAGGCTTATCTTTGAGCCGATTAGCCTCTTCAGTTCTCATGTGGCTGATCAGCTCCTGCAGCGACATGTCCTTCTTCTTCTGTTTGAGGTGATTCCTGTATTCATTCCGGGATGGTGGGAACCTCTCCAGTAGTATGTTCGCTTGAAATATTTCACACATCTTCATGCCTTCATTAAGAACGTCAGCACACACGTTCTCATAGACATGAACCTGCTCCATGATTGGTTTGTCATCGATCATTTAGAAAGTCAGCCACTTCCCAACGACGTACTTCTTCTTCCCTGCATCATCTGTACCATATTTCTTTTCTAGGGAATCCGAGATGAATTTAATAGATTCGTGGATATAAATAAATCAAAAAGTGAAATTTTCATATGATGAAGAAGATGACAGCAGACAGTTTTGTTATCTTTCTCATACTTCTTAATCTCTTCTTCATTAGATTTAGGAACAGGAACAGAAGAAGTGGTTGTGACATGAGATTCAACAGGGCAGTCGTTGAACAAGACATAGTCAATTTCAAGTTGTTCAAAGAACATAAGTAATTTTTGAGACCAACGCTTGTAATTGGTTCCATCAAGCGGTTCCAATTTAGAGAGGTCAAGGATCAACTTATTGGGTAGGATTGCCATAGTAATACTGATTTTAATTGCTTTCAAATTGTTAGATCAATATGGGTAGTACTATGGCAGAAAAGCAGAAATCGCTTTAAAAATCGGAAAGAAAGGCAGAGAACAGAGACTACGAAGAAGAGCAGAGACTGAAATACTTATCAGAT
This sequence comes from Scilla litardierei, assembly GCA_030789695.1. Classification (NCBI taxonomy): domain Eukaryota; kingdom Viridiplantae; phylum Streptophyta; class Magnoliopsida; order Asparagales; family Asparagaceae; genus Scilla; species Scilla litardierei. The sequence continues at coordinate 202,475 of JAULAV010006261.1, forward strand.
TAAAAACGAAAGCTGTGGCATGGAAAGACCATTGCCTTGAAAGCAATTACAGCACGACCTCGTTGGTAATCGTTGTTGTCAGTTGCTCCTCAAGGTTAACGCAGCTGCATCTTCTGAACGCGTCCACTCGCGTTCAGAAACATTGGAGTTTGCACAAAGGAACACAGGAACTCATGAGAGGAATTCTGTAAGAAGGTAGGAGAATATATGAGAGATTTTTTCGTATACTGCAAGAGAAGAAGTCTCTGCAAGTTATAGGAAACAAAAAAGGCCGTTGAAGAATTCAAACGGACAAAAAGATAAATGCCGTGTTTGAATGCTGTAGTAACTGCAACAATAAAAGGAATATAGCTGTTGGAAAATTAATAGACTTGAATTAAATGGCCTCGAATAAAAGCAGCAATTAAATGGACATTAGAGGGGTTAAATCTAAGACACAAAAGGGCCAGGTCTAAAAAGGAAAGGCACGTGGTCCAAAAAAGGAAAGGCGCGCGTGACACGACAAGCGGGCGGGCGGGCGGGCGATGCACATCACGTCATGGTCGGCGGGCAGGCGGGCGAACGGACGGCGGTGGCAGCACGCGCGCGTGGTGGACCCATGACCATGTAGGTCATCTCCCCTTCACAAAAGTATCGTACCCCTTGGGTCATGCCCTATGTCTCTACAACTCCCCTAATAAACACCTCCAAAGCTGCCCAAGCAATGTGGGACAAAAAGAAAGTGGAAATAGAACAAGGCTTTTGAGAGCCTAATATTTCCAACATTATCCAACTCCCATGAGGTAGGATTCCCATTCTTGTGCACTAAATATTGATTTACTGTTGTGATTAAGTAGTGTGCCTCAATTATTAATAAAGTTACAATTTTTAGTTAATAGTTAATTTAAAGTTAGCATCTTTATTGAGTGTCATGCCATATTTGTGCCAAAGGTGGGATCTTTTATGATCCTCCTAACTAAATATTCGAAAGATGGTATAGATATTAAAGTGAAAGCAAGTCACTTTCTTAAGCAATATGTCCCATTTGTGCCAAAGATGTCATCTTTCATAGCACTCTTAACTAAAGTGAGCCACTTGATATCAATTTGTTATATTTCCATGCATTCTTAGTTAAAGTGAGTTGTTGGGAGGAAATCTTGATGTAATTTTATAAAGTTGTATTCTTAAGTTTAAAGGTTGGTTGACTTTTTGTGTGACATTGGCTAAAATTAGTAGCTTTTAAATGTAGACATAAACTTGTATTGAATGTTATATTCTCAATGTTGATTCTTAATGTTGGTAGTATTTAAGCTTGTAGTTTAGTTAAAGTTAGTAGCTTTTAATGATACATTCTTGATGTACAATTGCTTAAGCTTGTATCTAAATCTTGAACGGATGATGGTTAATGAAGTTTCATATGAAATGATCCATGTTGCAAGAGATCTCTAATGGAGTTATGTTTATGTTTTGGAGAATGGAAAATGTTAATGAAGATTGGTGTATGTTGCATGAAGGGTGGTGTATGTCGCATGTGAAATGGTTTATGTTCCACAATGAGATATTATGGAAATTAGTTCATGTTGAATAATAGTTTCTTAATTTAAATGCAATTTTAATATGCTAGCCTTATGGTTCCTCTTATGTCACATTTATGTTACTATGTTGCTTTAATTTCGTTAATATAATTTCCTTAATGTGATATGCTCATTTACTTAACCTAAGTTCTAATGAAGAATAGGGATGTCTCGGTTTGCCATATGGCGGGTGAGCGCCCTAGAAAGGGGGTGTGGAAAAACTGGGTACTAGTAGGGTATGAGGACTGGACTATATTGCGATGATGTGATGTACCTTGCTCAGTTTCGGGTACGATGAGTTGTAATGTTGTAGAGTTTTCCTCACTTGCTCTCTGGTGCAGGGGAATGGGTGAAGTGAGAGGTCCCGTTAAGGAAACAGTGCTCGTGTACCTCTGGCGGGTCCTCTCTACCGCCCCACCTTTGTGGTGGACTCCAGTTCCTCATATTCAACGACCCACCTAGGTTTCCAAATGAAATGTAATTAAATGATTAATTACTTTTAGTTTCCAATGTGTAATTCTTACTTTCCTTGTGTATTCTTACTTCTCTCCTTTGTCTGACTCGTATGTGGTTCCCTTTTACGCCTTGTACTAAATTGTGAATAAAAACAACATTTTCTAAATTAGTATTTACCTGCACGAGTTGGGTTTTCTCCTTGGACACACTTTGACGTACTCCAATTTGTGGTTTCAGGTTTATGGAGCTGGAGGCAGGAAGATGGGGGTTACAGTTATGGTTGGGGAGCTTGGGTTGTGAGTTCGGAAATAAGGGGAAAGGATGAGAGACTTGTACTATTGGTGTTTTGCTTTGGGTAGAGTGAGATATTGTATATAAATGGATGTATAATGGACATTGGAGATGTATAATGATCTGATTTTCTCTTTGGTTTAGTGGTTGTTTCTGAGTTTATTCAGTGCGTTCTCTACCGATCTCTGTGGTTTTGTGCTGTGTTTGTTGGGTTATTCTTAGGAACATTACATGTACCATACCAGCAGTGCGTAGTGGACCTGCTGACTCTTTGGTGTTTTCTTTTTCTCTAATTATAACACTCGCTGCTCTGGGAGAACCTGGGATGGATTCGTACTTTCCGGGTATTCTGGAGAGCGGGGCGTTACATTAGGGGAGAGCCTGGGTTTGATATGTGAGAGAGAGGGGTTATATAAAAAATTATATTATTTAAAAATTTAGTTAACATTAATTAGGGCTAATAATCAGGGGTTAGGGGGGATGTCATGCCCTGTCTTGAATTATACACGTTCCCTACTACATACGTGTGGTATTTATACTTATGGATGCATGTGGGTGGATGCATGTGAATGTGTGGGCAAATGGTATGTATGTATTTGTATATGCATAACCATTGCTTATAAATGTATAGCCATAGTACTATATAATACACGTATATGTGTGTATATATATACAAATGGAGTATGCATGCATGCATGCATGTATATATGTATGGAGTATGTGTGTGTGTGTGTGTGTGTGTGAATGTATGTTGTGTGGGTGAGTATGGTGTGTAGGAGGGCTAGTGTGAAAGGGGTTAAGGATAGTGGCAACCCTTGTAATTAAGGAACCAAGTTAGAGGGCTTTTAGTTAGAGCCATTAGGATATGTCATACTTGTAATTAAAGGACCAAGTTGGGGGGCAATTGTGAAATAGTATGAGCAATGGCAAACTCGTAATTTGAGGGGATTCTAGAAGAGAGATAGTTTTATTTACTTCTTTTTCTTTTTCTTTCTACAGTCTTCTTTTCTTTTCTTTCTCTTTTCCTTTTCTTTCATCTTCTACACCATTCATCTTATTTCCTTTTCTTTTTCTTTTCATTTTGCTTTTCTCCCCCATGTTGGCCGAATTCCTCCACACACACATAAAAAAAAAGAAGAAGAAGAAGAAAAGAGAAAGAGAAGGAAAATCAAAGGAGAAGAAGAGAAAGAGAAAGATAAGGAGAAAGACTTGGAGGAGGAGGAGCCATAGGGCCAAGGGTTACGCCCTTGTCTCTTATCATCCAAGTGGTAGGATTCCATCTCCACCTAAGTGTTATTGTATGTTAAGCATGAGAGATTAAGTTAATCTTAATTTAATGACATTAGTTTTCGTTCTTGATGTTGTTGAAATTCCGGACAGATTTACATGCTCATTAATTTTCTTATTCCTCCTAATCTAGAACTGAGTTTGTTCTGGAATTTTTACATCATAAGTATTTTACATTTATTTACAACTTCCATGTTGAGAACTTTTACTAATTCGGATTGAAATTAGGGTTAAAATTCCATCTTTGCGACATGTCTGAATTTTTCCAGTCTGGACACAGTTTAGTAAAACGGAGCTCAGTCACTGCACACTCCATAAAAATTGGTGTTCTTGGTCTCGTTAAAATTATAACAACCTGTTCTACAACTTTCACCTCGGCCACATTTTCGAGATTCTAACTACAACATGACTTAAATTAGAAATCTTTACATCTCTTAGAATCTGTCTGAAAAACAGTTTTGATAGGTCTCACCAAAAAATTCACTATAAATCACCTAGTTCATATCTCTGCATGAAATTTTATATGTGAATCCAAGACTACCATATCTACAACTTCTAATGGGAGAAAAATTTATGTTTAGTTCAAAAGTTTGGAGAAAACAGCCTTTGAAGCTGTCTGTTCTGCTGTTTCCAGAAAACCAGAGTTGCAAATGAGTGGGAGTTAGCTATCGTTATGGAATTCTATGATTTCCTTCTCCCAAATTATGAATGACTCATGTTTAAGCTTATGTTTATGGACTTTCTTATCTCATGCTTGCTAATATTACTTCTCTTTATTCATGTTAACATGGTATTATGAACTTGCATGGGTTGCTTTAATGTTGCATGGTATTTCAATAATGTTGCAATTCTATGAAAACATGAGATGTGACATTGAGCAATGAAAAAATGCGATATGTTTGAGAAATGGGTGGAAATGATATCTTGAGAAAGAATGGAAAGGTATGAGATTGAGGATGTATTTAGAGTGATTCAGTCCACGCTAACGTGGGTGACACTGGGTGGGGGAGGCCTGGGTAGTACGTAGGTATCAGGACTGGACTTGGGAGGTATACCCCAGTGTGAGTGCTCCACTGGCGGGATTTGATGAGATATATGATGCCCACAGGGCAATATACCGAGTGATGATGTGTGTTGATTCTATCTCACTCCCACTAGAGTGACGAGAGAGTTCGAGAGGCCCCGTTAAAATTCATCAGTGCTTGTGTACCACTGACGGGGTAGTTGGAGAGCCACCCACCTGAGGTGAGGTCCAGGTCCTGATACGCTGCTGACTATTCAGGGTTCCAAACCGCTAACCAATGAATTGCTTAATTTACTCTTTTATGCCTTAAGTGCGTTCATAATTGTAGTTTAATTGTTTTACTTCCTCAGCTTGCATTTGTTATTGTTACTGTTATTATCGTAACCCATCCCCTTGTACCCTTTGTAACGGCCGGTACTCACTATTCGTTATATGGCTGTGCGTATAGCAATTTCGGGTACCTGATTATTTTTGTTGCCTTGTATGTAAGTCGTGTTGTTGAGTTGATAGGGCCGAGCACATTGGTTGCATCCTTAGCAAGCCGACCCCCCGACATGTGTCCAATTTGGAATTACCGTCGCCTTTGGACCCCGTATCCTTTATACGCTTTACGTGCACGTAGTCTTGTTCGTGCACGTATTTATTTTAGGCTTTTTCTGTAACTGAACCCTATAGTGTGATGTGCCATTGTGACCCTCTAGAAGAGTATTAAATTGTGGAATTAATTTGGAGCGTCATTTCACGGGTCGTTCTCCCACGATTTGACTTTGTTTGATGAGACGTCACGAATTTCACTTTTGTCGTGAGGCCTTTTTATTTTTAGTTTCGTTTCTCGTCATCGAAATTGTGATCCGTTTTCTCTGTCTTCTTTCTCTCGTCGTCCCGGTCACCCCAGTATTTAGCTTATAATTTTTGAGCCCCGTTTGACCCACGTTCACCTTTTTCCTCAGCTTAAATATTGTTTACCCTTAAGTTCACATAGTTTAAGTCACTATAATTTTTAATAATAATAATATTCTCCTTAGTTTTGACTTAGGGTGGCCGTCGGGCCGGCCCGGCCCGGCCCGGGGGGTGAAAACCCCCCCAAGCCCAGCCCGCAGCCCGCGGCCCGGCGGGCCGCGGGCCAAGCGGGCCGGGCCCGGGCCGGCCCGGTTTTCATGTATTTTTTTAAAAAATACTTTAAAAAAAATAAAAAAAATCATAGAAATTTTTTTAAAAATATGTAAAAATAATATTAACTCATTATAAATTATTTTAACATTTGTAAAATATTTTACATGTCAAATATATTTTTTAAAAATTTTAAATACATGTGAGCTAATGTTTTCTTATTTAGAACAATTTTTTATTAATTATAACTTGTTCTAAAGAAGTAAAAATAAGTTTAGAATGATATTAAATTTTTAAAAATTTATAAGACATATATAAAATATTTTACAAAGGTTAAAAAAATTTAAAATTACTTATATTATTTATAAACCTAAGTTAGATAATTTAGCCCGAAATTCACGAAGGTCTCCCGGGTTGAACCTTTAAATTTCATTAATTAAAATTTTTTTGAGGGGGGGACTTACATTGGCCAGCCTTACCCCTCGTACAATGGCCAACACATAGGACTTCTACAAGCTAATACAAGATAGAAAATAACAATACATGAAAAAAAAAAGAAAATCATTCAGCGTCAGTCCCTTCGTCCTCAGAATCTTCTGAAAGGTCCTGTTTGTCTTGCGAGCGGTCTTCAGCATGAAACCAGTCCTTTGCACATACCGCAGCTTCAACAACATCTTCTTTAAGCCTTGATCTCCTGTCACTCAGAACCCTGCCACTTGCACTAAAAGCAGACTCGGACGCAATAGTAGAAATAGGGATTGATAACAGATCACGAGCCATAATGGTAAGAATTGGAAACCTAGGTTCATACATTTTCCACCATCCCAAAATGTCAAAATTTGGATCATCCAATTCTTCCTCAGTGAAAGGATAAGAAATTTCTAAATATTTGGACAACTCATTTGACGAACTTTCTGAAGCTACGGTTTTTTTTTCTTCCCCAAAATCTGCCTCAGTTTGCATGTAATATTAGAACTAGCAGGAACAGAAGAAGTGTTTGATGAAGTTCCATATCTAGCTTCATACGTTGCAAACAGAGCTCTTAAGCTAGTTTTAAAATGCATTATATGATCTTCAACTTCAAATTGCATGTTTTCATAAAACGTTTCTAATAATCCAGCTACTCCATCCTCTTTATATCGTGGATCAAAAACCTTAGCTAATGAATAAAGCAAAGGAATAGGATTCCAATATTTTGCTAGTTTAGTACCCATTTCTTCGATCATAGGTTGAAGAATGAGGGTAGTGTCTGTAGTGTCTCTATACCTAGCTAAAGTGTCAGAAATTATAACTAATTGACCAAGCCCTAAAAAGGATGTTGAGTAATACATACCCGAAAATTTGTTTGTAGCATAATAAAAACCCTCAAAAAAATCACAAAGCTGCTCAATTGTTTTCCACTCTAATTCAGTAAGGTTGAAATCCGTCTCATACGGAATGTGGGTGCTAGCAAAATAAGTCAGTTGCATCTTGTTTTTAAGCAAGCAACGCATCATAAGATACGTTGAGTTCCACCTATGTGGAACACTTAATGTAAACTTCCGGTAAGGAAGTTGGCAATTTCTACATACTTCTTTATATAAAGCTCTCTTATTGCTAGAAGATTGTATGTATAACATAAGGTTTCTACCCTTTTCTACCCAATCAGCAGCATATTTAAGCCCATCCTGTACTATCAAGTTTAAGATGTGACAAGCACATCGTTGATGAAATAAAAGACCATCCAGATCAGGGTTCAGATGTGTTTTCAAAAAAGATATTGCAGTTGTATTGTTAGAGGCATTATCAAGTGTAAATGAAATGATTTTATCAGAAATGCCATACTCACGAATAACAGGCATAAGCGCATTAGCAATAACAACACCAGTATGACCAAAGGGTAACAATTTAAATCCAATAATCATCTTATGAATAATATAGTCGTTGTCTACATAATGGGCCGTAACACAAATGTAGGATAAACCCCATTTTGTTGTCCATATGTCGGACGTTAAAGCTATCCTAGATTTTAAGGCCGCAAAAGTTTGAATCAATTTGGCTTTGCCAGCTTCAAAAGCTGCCATAACATCTCTTCTAAGTGTTGTTCTAGGCACCTTTTTAAATGCGGGGTTCAGGGCTACTTGGTTAAAAACGTTCTACTGAGGAGCTTTCCCCATAACTTAAAGGTAATTCTTGGCAAAGAACTAGTCTAGCCATCTCCTTTCGCATTGTTTCAGCAGAATACGAAAAAGCAGACAGAGAGCTAGAATTAGCTGTTAAGTTTAACGTTGTCTGTCTAGCCTCTCTTTTTTTATGTGCTTCTGTGTGTCTTTTTAGATGTGTTGTGCCATCTTTGGCTGCGCAATTGAAATCTGATCTACAGATTTTGCAAAAAGCCCTAAGTCCTTTTCCAGGCACTGTTTCTAGTGAATAGTTATCCCAAACAGCAGATTTCTGTTTTCTGCCTTGGGTTGCTTGTGAAGCAGTGGGGACAGCAGTAGTAGAAGGGGTTGAATTGTGTGCAGAACCAGAAAATCCATGTGTACCCACTATGGGGCTATTACTATCGTGCCATTCATGTTGTTCAGTTGGAGTCATTTCCGGAAAGTCCGGTGTTTCAAGAGGGTTGTTCAGCAAATTTTGAAAAAAAACCATATTCTTCAGTGTTAAAATTAGCGGTAACAGATCTACGTGGGTTGTTTGATCCGGCCATTTTGCTAATTTAATAATAATAGGAAGTAGGAACCTGATTGCAGATAGAGCCGCAGTGAGGTAGCAGTCTAGCAGCTGATCGGATCCCTGAGTCGGAGCTTGAATTTGAGATGCGGAAGTGTAGAGGTAGCAGCCGTATCTTGAGAGCGCCGAGAGATGAGAGCAATAACCTGAGATTGTAGTAAAATTTGAGAGTAGAGAATTTTAGAGTTGTGAAGAAATTGGTATGAATGTGTGCGGTATTTATAGGATTTTTTAAGGCCCAAAAGACCAAAATAACCCTCCAATATGACCGTTTTATGGCTGTTGGGACGGTTTTTTTGGTCATTTTGGCAGAAATTGACCAAAATACTCCCCCAATATAGCTGTTTATGGCTGTTGGGAGGGGTATTTTGGTCAAAAAGCCCAAAAAAAACCCCTCCCAACAGCCATAAAATGGCTGTTGGGAGGCCGGGCGGGCCGGCCCCGGCCCGGCCCGGCCCGGCGGGCCGCGGGGGGGGGGGGGGGGGGGGGGGGGGGGGCAAATGCCCGGCCCGCCGGGCGGGCCGGGCTTGGTCAACGGCCCGGCCCGGTTGACCGGACCGGGCCGGGCCGGCCCGAAAACCGGGCCGGGCGGGCCGGGCTCCGGGCCGGCGGGCCATTTGGCCACCTTGAGTTTTGACCCAGCCCATTCTTTAGGCCGCACCCACGCATGAGAGAGAGAGAGACCCCCTTTTGTTTATTTTATTAATTGTTTATAACAATTCTAACTAAAAATCAAACCCTAACCTAACTCACGTGAGCCCACCTCCTATTATAGTAACCTAGGGCTAAAACATTTCTCCCAGCAACCACAGTAAGCGCCGCCATCTCATTTCTTTTCGCACGCAACGCAGAAACCGCCGCCCCCTCGTTTCGTTTCGCACAGAACCCCCGAGCGCCCTACATCATGTGCTCGCTGGACCTCTCTCCGACCAACCTCTGTCGCTTTTCCTCCGGAGGTCGCCGCCCCGTGCTCCGCTAGGCACGGTAGCGGGCCTGTGCTGCTGCAGGTCGCGCGCTGCAGCGCCCAAGCTGCAGCAGCGTCGATGTTTCCGCAGCCTGAGCAACCTTCCGACGTTGCAACATCATCCCCGACCACCCTCCTCCCTCCCACGTCGCCGTAGACCGCCCTAGCCGCCGGAGAAGCATCGCTCTTTGCCGTTTTTCGCAGCAGCGCAAAGCAGCAGCTTCAGCGGCCGTAACCGCCAGCTGTCGGCCGTCGCAGCCGCCGCCCGTGCAACCACCGCCGTGGGTCGATCCCCTTCGACCTCTGCACCGCCACGACAGACCCCCTCTGTCGTACGAGATTTGAAACATCGAACCTACTCGCTGTTTTGCGTTTATAACGACTTATCGACGCGTCGTTGAGATCTCGTCGTCCCCTCTCGCTGTTGGGTCCTTCCGAAAGCCCCCTACTTCTCCTAGGAGTGTTTTTTCGACGTTACGAACATCTCCTACGATGCTCAACGTCGTAGACATCGTGAACGTCGAATCGTTCGTCCCGGTTCGTTGTTACGGGCTTTCCGGAAGCCGTAAAAATGTCTACCGACCGTTTACCCACTGATTGGAATCTTGCTCACTGATCTGGTCGCTGCCTGAGAATTGGCGAGCATAGAATCTTAATTGGATCTGGATTTGGAGCGCATTCTATTTATTCCAACCCCTGGCGTCGCTACCCGACGCCAGTGTAGCTCGCATCGTGTAAAGGTAAATTTCTGAACACTAGGACCCACAACCCATCCATGTTAATCAAGATAAAAATCGGTAATTTTATTGTGCTGGTAATTCACTAATAAAGATATTTAATTTGAGAATGTAGGCTGGTGATCCGAGCACGTAGGTAGACTGGACTGATTGGACGGTGTATTCAGAACGATTGATTGCAGAGCAAGTGAAACTTGCCAGATCTTTGTTTAGGCCATGTTTTAGGCCATTCCCGTTTTTAGCATAAAAGAGACTATGCGACGAAATGATAAATCGCCTAGACGCAACTTTAAGATCTAGCTTGACAACGAAGCTAGATCTGTCACCCTGCCATGTCATTCATGCATTCTTACCTGTCACGTTTAAATTCCTTATCTGTACGCACTTAAATTATTATCTGCCATGCATTGCATCCTACATGTCATCCAAGCTTGAATGTTGCATTCGTAGACACACGCTATTATACTTGTACTTCCTTGTTCAGGCTAGGCACCTGCGTTGCAGGCACGACCCTATACCAAATACACTTCCTAGCAAGTGATCTAGAAGCGCGCTACTTGTGTTGGTCAAAAGCCAATGCCCGATACACGTGGATGGGTAGGGATAAGCGATCATTTGAGCTTAGGAGTTGGCCAGCGTAGCCACTCCAGCCAAAAGGCGTAATCTCTGTGCACGACGTGTCTACTAGACTTGTAAAATTCCTTGTGATTGTCTTTAGTAGCTTTGCTACACTTGCCATGTTATACATGTTGCCATGTCATTCTTACTGCACTTTCTTACTAGTTGCATCCATGCTATTAAACTGCCATGTCATTGCATATTTAGAACTGCTAGGTTGCTTTTCTTTCTTTTAGTTTCATTGCACAAGTCTCTTGTAGACTTGCTGACATGCGCCCTCGTCTCTTTTGGGTGTCGTATGTTAGTTGCTGAGCCAGAGTCTGTTGCTAAGGACGAGGAGTTTGTCGAGATTGAGCCTGGGTCCACTGCTGACGTGGAGTACGAGGACACCGGTGACCAGTCGTAGAGTTTTCCTTCGTCGTTACTTTCTGCTTAGTCTGTTGTTAGGTTGTCGGTGCGTAGCACCTTTCCTCGTCTGTACTTTTACTTTTGTTGGCCATGCTGGGGCCTTTTAGACTCTTTTCTTTTATCCTGGTGGCTTTTCTGTGATGTTGAAATTTATTATGGACATTCTGAGATTGAAATAATTTTATCTGTGTCCTTTCTTTATTATTATTGTTGTTCTGCTACGCATTGCAAGGACCTATACTTGGTTTTCCAGACGCTTTACAGACTGGGGCCTCACAGCTCCAAGTCTGAGCGGACTTTTCACGCCTCGCCTCCATTTTAGGGAAGCGGGTCGTGACACCCTTTCTTATGGTTGTGTTACCTTTAGCACCATGTTCATGCCATGCATCATCCTCATACTGTAGTTTCATTAGTAGTGGCAGTTGGGGGTGGAGTTGGATTTCCTACTGGGTCACGCATTGACGTTCCCCACCGTTGTCTTTTCAGGTGGTTGGTGTTGGAGTTGGATGGATTAGTTGGGGGTGACAGTGGAGCTGGAGGCAGGGAGATGGAGTTGGAGTTATGGTTGGGGAGCTTGGGTTGTGGGCTGGGTGGTGAGGGGAGGGGAGATGGAGTTCTTGTACTTTTGGGGTTCTCTTTGGTGGGGGGGGGATGTGAATGTATAAACTGATATACATAATCTCGAAGTACGTATAATGATTAATGATGTATATTGGAAATGAGTAAATAGTTAGTGTTTCTTTTGTCTTTCAGTGTTGGTCATTGTCTTTATTTTTCGGTGCTGGTTTTTGGTTATTTCTGGCTTGGAAACACTACAGGTACTATCTCAGCAGTGCGCAGTGGACCTGCTGTCTTAATTGAATTTCTTTTCTCCCTTCGTAACACCCGTCTCTTCGGAAATACCTGAGACGGATTCGTACTTCCAGGGTATCCTGGGGAGAGTGGCGTTACAGGGGATGAACTTGGTTTAGAGGAAACAAAAATGTGCCTACATGTTTTAGTTGAAGCTGCCGACGGGGGATGGGTTAGGGTAAAATTAATTAGGGGTCAAGGGTAATTAGTAAATGGTAATATTTAATTATTGGATGTGATTAAAAAATTAGTAAAACGTATATGTAACATAATAATGAAATTACGATTTTGCCCCTGAGACTAAACGTGTCCGAAAAATTACGAAATTAGTACCACAGGTTCGTATTGTCGCGAGGATCATGAATACGAAGTCCATTTTCAGATTTGAGAGACGAAAAATAGAAAAAAATTCATTTACCCATTTTGAAATCATTTGAAAACGTTTTGTTACGGAAATACGTGCACAATGAAAACAGGCTGTTCCATAATTTACCGCATAAGTATGATGTTGTCTATATATGTTTATAATAATGGCCATCGTTCTTATTTAGTATATTTGCATATTATAGGATTTCATCTTATGTAGGAGGCGGGACTGTATATGATGCGATCTCGTATGACCATGATCGCCATAGTTCTGCCCAGCTCCCGCATGTGCAGTTATGAATATTAACAGTGATATTATTATTAGCTTTTTTTCATTATGCTAAAATGAAGCAAAGTAATTATCTCATTACACTTGTAGGATGTTATTATTGGAGTTGTAGATCAATCGCGCACACATTCTGAATGGGTTATAAACGAGCGTGTAACTTATTATATTAAAATGGCTAGGTTCAACATCTTTACTAAGTTGTAGTGCATTAAATTGGCCTGGCCACTAATTACTGCATTGGTAGAGAGATGGAGGCTCGAGACGAACACATTTCATCTTTACCATGGTGAGATGACGATCATGTTGGAGGACGTGGCAATCCGTACTAGTTGATCTACATATTGACATGGTTGTCATATATAAAGGTGATCGATAGTCCATCGTGGGGAGTTGATGGTGAGACTCATGGGTCAAGCATCCATTGAAGACCAATGTGCCAAGGTCAAGCTTTTCTAGATTCGAGAAACATTTAAGGGATCACATGCGGGAGCCACAGAGGATCAGGTTCGGCATTGTGCTCGTGCTTGCTCCATATGATCTGAACTTTTTTGGTTCTAGATCAAAGCAAAGGTTTTGTGCACATACAGTGATTAACGAAGTAGGACAATTTTCAAATAGCAGCACGGTATTTATGGGGAAAGTGTAGTGCTTGCACACATGTACTCTGAGTTAACAAAAGTCACACTATGTAGTCACGGATCTCTCGTCAACTTGGTCGGGGTTGGCAACCCCGGCTCATTCCCCATTAAAGGGCACATGCCAGCAGCTCTCTTCTCCAATCTCAACAAACCGAGCATCCTCTTCTTCTTTCTCAAAACCCCGCAACACATAAGAGAAGATAGCACTGAAGAGCAGTGAGCAGAGAACAGAGAACACTGAAGAGCAGAGAGCAGAAGCCCAGCAGATATTGCCATCATAATTCACAACCAACCCCTTATTCACATATACACACAACATCAAAATTGATTTTTTCTGAGCCCAAATATTAAGAGAGGGAGGGTTATTCTTTAACCATTTAGCAAACAAAATAAAGATAAATTAAACCTATCAAAATAACACTGGACTTTATAGCTTAATTGGTTGCTGCTTTGTACACGGACAAACTAGGTCAGTGTTGCTGAATAGTATTTATTACAAACTTTTATTTTTTTCAATTGAAAAACCAGGTTGAGTCTGTTGGAGTACATGTATTAATTTCCTAATCGGGATTGAATCTAGGTTGGGTTCGGGTATACCTACAAATAGGTTGGGTCAAACGTGACCCGATGTGACACGTTTGCCATCCCTAAGATGAACGGACAAAACCCCTTTAGGTTCACTCGTATTTGATGTTTTATGGTTTTAGAATATGCAAATCAAAATGAACGAGTCTGATCTGCTTAAAAAAATTGGAGGATGGAGTTTTGGAGACACATATGAATCTTAACATCATATCATATGACATATGATAATATTTTTCTCAATAATAATAGCCTTCAAATTTTGGTGTTTGGAGGGTGATAAGTGAGGTGGGGACGGTGGACACCCAACCCAAAAAAGCCAATTGCGAAAGCGCTAGAAATGATTTCTTAATAGGAATCAAACGAAACATGATTTATAAAAAAATTGTGTATCGACTTGTCAGAGAATATTTTTCTTTGAATAGTGTCAAAATCCAACTATCCTATTTTTCCAAAGGTTTGATTTGTTCATTTTGATCTTCATTTTCTAAAAACTTGAAGCATCAATTTTCAAGTGAATTCACATGATTTTGCTCGTTCATACACTGGTCCCAAATTTAACAGATACGTCCTAATAGAACTTTTTGCAATGACTAGATGAACAAGTAAACCCCTTTACCATCAAACTAAATGAATCACATGATTCACATCGTCCAAAAAAGTACGAGGTGCGAGATTTTTAAAGCTAGCAAAAGATGAATTTCTGTTGGTTAACTAACCTGCACATTGCATATGATTTATATGGTGTTATTTTAGGTTGAAGTATTAATGCTGGATAATATTTTCAAATCTGTAAAAGTCGTGCATGATCAGGATGACCACGACGATGACGGCGATTACTACCAGTAATCAATGATTATTATATAGCTGTGTTAGGGTCTTTAAATCCCCCCGTTCATGCGCTCCCCTAGTCCAACGTCTATATTTCTTCCCCCTCCAACGGTCAAAAAATCCAAAGACACAAATCCCCCATCGCCCTTCTCTCTCCCTAAAAATTACACACCCATTCTCTCTCTCTCTCTCTCTCTCTCTCTCTCTACAACAGCAACCAGATCTAACCATGAGCAGCAGCAACAACATCCAGATATGGGACAACGCCGCCTTCGACAATTCCCTAGGCTTTGCCGCGGTCCCGGCCCATCTCCCCCTTCAGCCCATCTCCCTCGATCTCTTCCTAGACGCCGGTGCCGACGACGATCATCTCCTCAAAGAGAACCGCGGCCCAATACAACCACCACAATCTTACATCAAGAAGCCCATTTACAACATCGACGCTGAGATCGCCGACATTGAGACCGAGATCGGCCGCCTCTCCAAGAAGCTGGAGTCCCTCAAGCTCAAGAAGCAAGCCCAGCAGCACGCCTCGCCGGCGGCGGTGGCGGCGGGACCCACCGCCAAGCGCGGCCGAATCGTGCCGGCCAAGTTCTTGAGCAGCCTGGAGACCCCTCCTCCTCCGTCCTCCAAAAAGGCCCAAGATTCAGGCGGCAGCCGCCGGCGGGGCCTCAGCCTCGGCCCGGCGGAGATTAATAAGGCCCAAAAGCACAGCTTTCAGAAGAAGCTCGAAGGGATCAAAGAGGAGGAGAAGGGTTTGGGCCGACGGAGGGGAATGAGCCTCGGCCCGTCGGAGATCCTCCGGCAGAGACCGCCGATGATCAATTCAAGGGTCTCCGAGCTGAGGAAGGGGATCGCAACCGTAGGATCGAAGAAACCAACGGCAAGAATGGATAATGGGACCATTAACATCAAGCCCAAGACCCTGTTTGAAGAAAAGAAGAGGCCTTTGAAGGCGAGGATCGTGGCGAGCCGGTACTACAATGATGATAATGGGAGCAAGATGAGGAAGTGGTCGCTGCCCGAGGATGCCGAGAAAGAGATCGGTGCTAAGAGCAAGAAGCGGTCTTTTTCGCTCGGCGGCGGAGCAAAGATTGCCATTACTTGCACTACCACCACTACGCCTTCATCCATCGTGAAGATTGGTGAGGGATTGCCGAAGATTAGGACGGCGAGGGGAGGAGTTGTGGAGAGCCCGAGGGACTCCGGGTGCGCGAAGAGGGTGGCCGAGTTGGTCGGAAAGAGGCCGTGCTTCTTCGCTGAGGAGGGGTCGGTCGATCATTGCAAGAGTCTCCTGAGCTTTGAGGATGGTGATAATGTGGCTTTGAGTTCTTGATTTGTGTCGAGTATTTTGAACTCATATTGTGAGGTTTTGGGGGGTTTTGATAATGATGTGTTTTGCAAACATGTAAGTAGTTTTATTTCTACATCTGATGTTATATGGTGTGCGAATAATAATTCTTGGAACCAAAAGAAACGGATCCAATGATGATAGAATTTAAAGGCCTCTCTTTCGTTTGCTATTCTTCTTCTTTAGGATTGCATACTAAACTATTCATAGGACTCGTGCATCCGACACAAGTGTCCAACCGACGGCATCATAATAATAGTGACTCTGCTACAAACGTGATAAGAGATTTGGAGCAAGATCTTGCCTTCAACTAAATTTTATCATACATATGGGAATAATGACAATATTTCACCTCCAAGCAACTGATTACAATGCGCAAAAGGGGAGCTGTCGCAGAATAAGAAACCCACCACATGGACTTGAATTTGAAGTTGGCAAGAAATCAGAACAGGCCACGAATTTGAAGTTGAATTTGAATTTTGCCAAGTATATTGTTTCCATTCATCTCCACCATCAAAATGTATTACAACTTTTTTTAAATTCTTACATCATAACAAAGTAGGGGTTCATTTTTACCATTCGTATCATTTTTCTCACTCGAAAGAAATACAAGTTTATCACTTCAATCCATTCTTCCCTAGATGAAGCTCTCCTCAGACTCTTTAAGCTATATATTGGCATAAAATGGAGTCATATTATTTGTTAAAGCTCGACCATCGGCAAGGTTACTGATGCAAGGCAGTTGCCATGAGGTCTAAAGGCCACCACCCCAAGGTTGTATGCTGCTCCATAGACATGTGACATGACTTGATTTGGATTGAATAGGGAATGCAAAGCATTTGAAAATGCAAGCTCCAGAACGGGCTCAATAATCATCGCCTCTGGAGATAACTTCCTTACAAGTTGGCCGGAGCAAAATGGTGTGCTCAAACTGAGACACATAGCTTCCTTTCACATCACACAAAGGAGGATAGGGCTGCACAATGTAACACACAAATTAGAGGAGAAAAACTGGGCACTACACATATTCGTAGATAGGTAATGATAGGTTAAATAAGCAGTTTCGAAACACGTGCATATACGCAAACTGCCGCATGACATACGCTTGAAAGCGCCATTCACATAATATCAAGGTATCTACTGGCCTACGAGAATGTAAATAAGCATGCATCTCCAACCAACATTTTACAAGCACAATTATATTTACAAGCCCACAAATTTTATTGCAATACCTGATTATTATATTTCACAAATTCACTCCTTTTTAGATCTTAGGTCTTAAAAGTTACAATTAAGTAAATGACGTCCTACAGATCACATGCTAAACTCAAGATCTAGATTCTGGTAACATGTATCCTTCCAAAATTCGGGTAAGTCCAAGTGTAACACAAACATGAAGTTTTGCAGTTTGGTCCATCCTGTATAAGTTGTGCAATCCTACGGGTATCCAAACCTTTCATGAAAGTTTACAATTGTGTCCTGAGTCTTATCTATGCACATACATCTGAGGAAAATTTCCTCAAGTGGCAGCCAAAATTCCATTCTCCAATCCTCTTTTGGATCAGCACCGTTTATATTGATTTCCATGTCCTAAAACGGCACACCAAAAATCTAGATATTTGAAATGATATTGCCTTTCATTGAGTGTACGGAAATTTGCCTCAAATGCCAATTGATACACATTAATCACTCTCTCCACCACATAAAAAGCACCAACCACCAACCCACCAATCACATACGCTTGATGGAAGGTAAATGCATGAATAGGAAAATGTGAAGGTCACCACTTACGAAGCCAAAATTTATCACGCTCTACTTATTACCTGATTATAAATCCCTTTACCTCCTCAACATATTTGATTTTTGTCCATGTGCATTCGCCCGTAAACTACAGTCTATACAGTTGGAAAGGTGTTTTCGGAAGACATGGAAGCAGACAACAATAAACATGCAACATATCTCTTTTTAAAAAACAAAATACAGAATAGAATACAACCGAATGATTCTTCGATAAGAAAAAAATTCTCGGGAATTGTATGAAACTAATGATTTGGCTCACTCATATAATCTAGCGACAAAAGAAACTAATGATATCTAATGCATAAGTTTCCCTTGTCTTTCCTTTCTTTGATTTCTTTTTGGACAATTTTTGGAAAAAAAAAAGACAAAAATTAAAAATAATTAGCAAACTAGACCAAGAAAATAATAATCAGCGAAGTCGACCAACTATGATCATGTTAGCGTCTAGGTGGGTGACTCGGCGCTGATGGGACTGGTTTCGCTTCGGCTGCAGCTGCCAACGCTGACAATTTTGTATTGCTGACGCCGACAAGGCGTGATTAGTACATAATACTAAACCAATAGCAAAGATAAGTGATCGGTTGGTATGGTGCTTGGTTGTGAGGTGAGAGGTCTCGGGTTCGACTCTCAGAATCTCGCTGAAATTAGTTTTTTCATCTTTTTAAAAAACAAAAAATCTGTTTAAATTTAATAGGCTTTTAAAGGAAAAGTTCAAGATTCTAACTCAGGATGTCCCTCCTGCAAAGGCCTGTTCTTTTGCTGGAATAGGAAAAATGGAATAGGGGAAAGTTTTTATTTTAAGGAGAGAGAAAATGGAGTTTTGTGTTCTTTTGGGTGGAATAAAGTATGGAAAGTGGGGTTTGGAATAGAAAGTGGGGTCCACATTCTATTCTTGTGTTCTTTTGGGATTTGAGAATTGGAATGAAAAAGTGGAAAGGGGATGAGTTGGAGGGGAGAGATAGAGATAGATGAGAGAGTGGGGCCCACCATTCCAAGGATTCCATTGTATTCCAAGCAAAAAGCTTGGAATACAAAAGTGCTCATCATTACCAAATTGGAATAGCCACGTATGATTCTATTCCACGTCCAAAAGAACAACCGCTTGGAATACAAACTTGGAATAGGGTGAATATTGCATGAATAGTGTCCCTATTCCCATTCCCGCCCCTATTCTTGGCAAAAGAACAGGCCCCAAAGGAAGTGTCATCCACCAGATTGAATCCAACACTTAACGAATTATTTGTTATTAAAACTACTTAAAGAATTTTTCCAACAAGCGATTTTTTATTTTTTTTGTTTTAATAAAAAAATTCTAGGAATTGGTTTGGAAAAAGATGGAATTGGTAAGAAAAAAATCACAGGTTGGAAAAAGAATATATGTCGATGATTGTTTTTTATTTTGTTGTTGTTTTTTATTTTTTTGTTTAACAATTTTTTAAAAGTGACGAACTAATGGACATTTAATCGTCAAAAATTTCTTTAATAAAAAAAATCACCGGTTGCATTTCTATATTTAAATAGTTTGTATCCAAATCACCATGAGACGTGAGGTCTCGAGTTCCACTCTAGGAACGCCGTTTAACTGATTTTTTTCTTTTTTTTTGTTTAAACAATAAATAATTATTTAAGTAATTTTATAGGGAGATGCCTCTTCAGGCAAGTTGGATTTGGTTTGGTGATATGACACTTTCTTTTCGTGATGGCGGTCTCAAGTTCGTATCTCGGAATTCCTCTTTAAAGCATACTAAATTCAAGCAAATGTTTTGTTAAATAAATAAGAAAACCAATTTCAGCAACGTTCCGAGAGTTGAACCCCGGACCTCTCATCTCACAACCAAGCACCATACCAACTGACCACTTATCTTTGCTAGGTCGGTTATCTTTGCTGTTGGTTTAGTTTACAGATTTATTATATGTACTAATCACGCCTCGTCAGCGACAACAATACAAAATGAGCGCATTTGTCAATTGCGGCCAAAGCGACACCAGACCAATCAGTGCCTATTCACCCTCCCAGGCGCCAACGTGGTCATAGTTGGTCGATTTTGCTAATTATTTTTTCGTGGTAGATTTTGCTAATTATTTTTAATTTTTGGTCTTTTTCCAAAAATTGTATTTTCTTTTTCTTTTTGTGCTAAATACAAGACTTCAATGGGGGTACTTCAGAAAACCACATCCCAGATTACTACGATAGGCATCAGTTGCAACTTGCAAGTGCTCTATATAATAACAAAGCACACAACGAACAAAATTCTAGATCTTGAGAGGCAAAACAGACACATGCTTTCTCCGCTGACACTGATCCGGAGCCGTTAAGGTAAAAATCAAAATATGTTCATCTGCATGGACAATATAAAAATAAGACGATAGACTGCTGATTTCTTTCAAATAGATGCCCTAAAACATTCCGCTCTGCTAGCCGGAGCCCCAATTAGCAATTAAGAGATATTTAGGATGGTTTAGTGAGATCTCACTCTAAAGACAAGATGTGGTAATAATAACTAAAATATATACTAGTCTGAACAACTTATTGAGTTCTCACTAGGAAGGCAAACTGTGGCAATCCTACTTATACTACTCTGCACAGCTGAAAATAACATCACACATACCTGAACAATTCCAGCGTCACACAAGTTTTTAAGTGCCATTAGGTATTTTGTCTCTCCAATGCGGTCCAAGTAACGTCGGCAAAAGGCCAATGTTGAAAAGTGTTTATTGATTGTTCCAAGCAGTTGCTTTGCTCTAGGTAGCCTCAGTGGTACATGTCCAACTTCAAAATTTTTCATGTAATGACTGCACTCAAGGTCCTCTCTAACATATCCTTTGCCTACAAAAATGAAACATGTAAAGACATTAATGTATTCATTTATTAAAGTTGAATGTATCTGTTAGATGCACTTTCTTCTACAACTCAACTTACAAAACCGATTATGATAATTTGGTCACAATTTAGGTTTAGAAAAATAAAAACCATTTAGATCGGTGAAAAATGATATAGGGCTTTTTATCACTAAGTAAATTCCGGTAAGTTCATCGCCGTTCACATAAAATTAAACTTCACTCTTCTCGCAAGAAATTAAACATAAGTACAATATAAATGTGAAATGACCAGTTGACCAGCCAATTTACCCGTTGATGCAAAAGTCTCGATAGCAAAAAATTCACCCTCCTCCATCTTTGTTTGCTCTCCGCCTTTTACGATTGGAACAGATTTTCCAGCATGAATTTGGTAAGGTCCTATGCTATGTCCATTCAAATTACGAACACTTTTAACTGCAAAACCACAAAGTAATCAACTAAGCAAACACTGAATTCAAATAACAAAAAATTAATGCTCAAGGTCAGATAACCAAAATAGACACATCCGTATATTTTTCAGATAAGCATAAACAAGAAACTACAGACTTAAAGTATATTATTTAATTGAACCTTTCAGTAGCATGTTTCTAGATGTAAAGAGAAGACCATTCCCATCACAAGATGTACAGGAAGGGTCTGTTTAAAAAAAGTTTAAACAAAAAAATCTATGCCAAATTGTAAATGCATACCTTGGAACACTTTCCCGTTAATTTCAACCTCATATGATTCCATAACCTCTTGGATTGCTGCACCAACATCACAGAGTCGCACGTCTATTCCGGATTCCTACGTATAAATGCATTTAGGACATGTTAACGGAATACAGTGTCAGCTCAAAGAGATATCTAAATCACTAATTATTGGATTAAAAATCTTTTAAATTAGCTAAATATACTATGACAAACATATCAATATGCACACGACAATGAAACAAACATAATCTGACCATAGATGTCTCCGGTCCTGTGTCCTTTAAGAGAGAAAATATCCGATAAGTTACATACGCAGTGCATTGCAACACGGATTTACTTATCATTTCTTACAATTCTATTTACTTATTAGTAGTCATGGACACGTGCACCTGCACGTGGCCCCCCCAACCCATGTTTTATTTTTCCCTGCCTTTCTGTGGGCCACGACCTCAGGACAAAAAAAAACAAAAAAGAAAACGAGAGGGGGAGGCCAGCAGGCCTCAGGCTCAATCCAGCACGGGGCCAGCCATTGACTCTAGCCTTACATAGTAGATATTGCTGGCAATTCTATTGAATGGTAGCAGTACTACATGATAAGCACCTGGTATACGTTACCAATGGGAGTTGCACATAATTGCTGGCTAATACCCAAAAGCTTCCAATACATACATGTACTAAATATATCCTGGAAATACTCCTTCAAGGCTCAAATGTTCAAGATATCATTATATACCATTGACAAATTAAATCACAGAAACACCATACATGAAAGTGCTCAATAATGCATTTCATGTTGTAACTAGATATTTGGTGCATCACATCCACATGATGATTTGAAAGGAAAATGTAATGTAAAGGGTGACGTGACGATAGACTACAATGAAAATGCATAAACTTTATGAGGCAACCATGTAAAATAGAAAAAAAGGATAATGGGAAAGCCCGCCACCATGATATTTACTCAAGATACAAGAAAATTCACTAGAAAGTGGTCATTCGTTACTGATACGTATTTAAGATGAACTTTCAAATGATTTGACAAAGACAAAACTTGGGCAAACCACATTAATTTGTACTTTTCTCTTAAAGCACACCACAAAAAATGAATCTTCTAAAATATCATTTAAACTAGAAATTCAATACTTATAAAGTAATTAGTCTCAAGACATTAGAAATGTCATTAGAATAAACTCATGCACTACTTATATACCCCAGATTCATTTACTCTAACTATCCAATATGTCTGTATACGAAACTGCAGAACTCCATGTCCTAATGTAGAAATTAAAAGGGGTAATTAATCGAAACCCCCATAACGTTCTCCCAAAAAATCACTGACCATTTACCTTTTCTTCAATCAATCAACCCCTTCCCCCATTAAGTCAGGGTACCCCATTAAATATTAATTGTTAAGGACATATATGCCTTTTTACACTCCAACATTTCTTCCTCCTTTACTCTTTTCCCTCTACTCTTTGCTAGAAATTTTGCTTTGAAAATTGAGGCAAAGAACTTTGATGTGGCGAGGTAGCATGTTGCAGCAACTGACAAAGATGGGGGTTTGATACTAAAAATAAGCAATCTAGTTCCTCTCATCTGCAATTTTTGCATTGTGAGGTCCAAGGCATTAACAATAGCCGTCCACTAGTCTAGATTTGGTTCCTTTAAGAGCAAAGTAAGCCCTTGTCCTAAAATTATGTGGCATGGTAGCTTGTTGCTGCAGCCATTCCTCTTGGAGGAGGGATTTTGATGCAAAAAGACAAGCTTTTGATTGCAGGAAGGAACACAATTCATGCATAATATAAAAGTTTTTGAGGAGTTTACTTCGGTAACACCCGAGGTTTTAATTGGGGTTTTGGTGATTGGAAATGAGTGAAAACCTCACTACCTCCTAGAGGTATAGCATTGCCCTTTAATTTTGTAACGCCCCGCCCCTCGGGTACTATCACAATTGTGCAGGTCTCGCATGTGCCAGTGAAAATAAGGAGAACAGACGAAAAGATAAATAGATACTCATGCATAAACTCCACAATGATAATACAGAATCAAAATACAGGGGACAAAAGTACAACGCTTCACACGCTCCAAGACTAAACAAAAAGTACAAAAGAGAAACACCAAGAACGCACTCACACTCAAGAGTGCTCAAAACCTGGCGTCTTGAATCGGAAACTCCGACTCCAACGCCACTGGGTAATCTTGTACGTCATCTAGTGGGACAACAGAAGTTGTGCCACAGCTCAGAGGAGTAGACAATATCTAGCCAAACGATAAATGGTGCAAAATGGAAACATGGGCAACCGTTATAATGATATGGTACAGAAATGAAGCATGTTATTATCATTTAATGTCTCAACTACTGTAAGGGAGGTGACTGCTAATGTAACACAATCCTAGGTCATGATTTATGAAAGAGAGCACGGTGTGCAACTGGCGTCCTTCTGGACCGCAAGGGTGCTATCCTCGGATCGAGACCAAAGAAGAAAGTACCGTACCATAACACTGCTGCTGTGACAAAGACTCAAGACCCATAAAAATGGACGTTCTCCCAGACAGCGGCCAAAGAACAGGCTCTAGTCGCTCACACACTCCCTCAATCATAAGTTTCCCCAAAACCCGACGAGTCAAGCTGAATTAATCAAATTATTAGTTTTATTGTCGTGATGTATCTCAGTTTAATATTATTTAAACTACTTATTAATGTGGGTTCACTGCCATACATGTAATAGTAACATGTCATGTCAAGAGCCAACATCAAATCCACCAGTCAATCAGTATAAGTGCCATCATAAGTAACAACACAGAGACTACGTAATTTAATCACAATATTAAACTTCCTAATACTGGCATGCTGCAGGAGATAATGAAATGACATGATAATAAAGCTAGCATGTGATAAGGCATGGATGTTTCTCATGGCATGATATTCCAATCTAAACTGATAATAGAACAACCAACCATTTCATGTAACGAACCAAGAAACGAAGAAAAACATAATAATTACTTGATAACGAAAAAACCGAAAGTCAAACTCGTAATGGCTCTAGGCCATTAGGATCAGATTCGGGGTCTTTTCATCACGTGGTGGGGGAAACCGTGCCTACGACAAAATCCACGGAGTTTCTAGCAAGGAACTAGGGGCAAACGACCAAAATAGAGCTATTAAAGGGGCTCATATCCTAAGTAAACCACAACGAAATCTCAAAACGGCTATCAAAGGATTCAGCCAAAACCCAAACAAGCCACAGAAAAAAACCCAGTCGCATCCTCAGTCAGCAAGGAGCCCAAGCCGCAAGCAAAGGGGAGCCACCGAACCCCAGTTCAAGCCAAGAAGGGACATACCGCAAGCAAGGGGAGCCACAACACCCGAAATCATCGAGCAAGGGACACGCCACCAGCCAATGCAGCCCCATGCAAGGACCCCGGGACCCCACGACAAGTAGGCAATGGAACCCCACTAAATTACCGTAGGGACTCACCTACTTTACTCCCCAAATCATCCTCTCCCGTTTGATTAAAAATCCAATTCTATCAAAATCCCAACAATTTCAACTTATATAAAGCATGCAAAAACTATTTGTAGCGTAAGGAGAGATAAAGTCTACCACAGTTCCGCGAAAAACCAAAGAACCGAAGAATAACACCCACGACAGATCCAATTGAGAAATTAGCGAGCAATCAAACCCCGAAGAGCCACAGAAAACAACCAACAGCTTCAGAAATGTGAAAAGATACTTACAGAGCATGTAAGCGAGAGGAGTGGGAGAGTGGAGTTAAGTAGCCATTGAAGCAACCCTAAAGGTCACAGTCGCAGCAAGGGGGGTGAGGGGCTTTGCAAGGACACATGGAGAGGACAAAGATGCTGCCGACAGTCGACGAGGACAGAGGATGGAGATGGCTTTGAAAGCTCCCTACCGAGGGCCCTATGGTGAGGCAAGATCAAAAGATAGAGAGAAAGACGCGATCGCATGCCCTCGCAGGCTTCGTTGCTGCGAGTAGAGAGAGGGAGGGACACGATCGAATGAAACGAAGCCCTGAGTGGGCTTGACGAGTCGAAATGAGGGGGGCAACAAAAATAAGAGAGCCCGAGGCTCTGGGCTTCTGAGTTGTACAGAAGCAAAGAGAAGGGGGAGGGGCTAAAATAATGGGCCATCACATTCCACCCACCTTAGAAAATTTCCGTCCTCGAAATTACAACAAACTAAGATACATCAGATAGATAAGGATAACGCTCCTTCATCTCATCTCATCATGTTGCTGCTCATATGACAATTCTGGCAGCATGGTAATCTCTGAAGATCAATCGCATTCATTGCGTCGCCCATGTACCTCTGTAGCTGAGATATATGTAATATATTATGCATCTCTTTCAAAGATGGAGGCAATGCAAGTCTGTATGCCACTTCTCCCACTCGTTTGAGTACATCGAAAGGCCCAATGTACCGTGGGCTGAGTTTCCCTCTCCGACCAAACCGAATCATTCCTTTGTTAGGTGAGATCTTCAAGGAGACATGATCGCCTGGCTGAAACTCCAGATGTCACCTCTTCGAATCCGCCCAATACTTGTATTTGTCCTGTGCCAATTGTAGCTTCTCTCTGATAGTCAGCACCACACTAACTGCCTCCACAATCATCTTAGGTCCAATCAGCTCTCGATCACCAACATCATCCCAACTCAGTGGTGATCGACACTTCCTCCCGTACAATGCTGCAAATGTGACCATCCCAATGCTGGCCTGATAACTGTTGTATGCAAACTCAAGGAGGTGTAGGAAGTCTAACATACAAGCACGCAACAAGTCTTTCAAAATCTGAATCGTGTACTCTGACTACCCGTCCGTCTGTGGATAATATGTTGTGCTGAAACTCAATTGTGTGCCAGACGTCCTTGCAAACTCTTCCAGAAGTGAGACGTAAGCCGAGTATCCCTGTCTAAACAATATTAAGAGGAACCCCGTGCAGTCTTCCTCCATGTATTTCTTGGCAAGTGTCTCCGTCGATTGGCCTACATTGAATGGTATAAAATAAGCCGACTTGTTCAACCGGTCAACCATTACACAAACGACATCATTATGCTTCACCCTCCGAGGTAATAAAGTCACGAAGTCCATCGTGATGTGCTGTCACTTCACTCTGAAATAGGCAAAGGCTGCAATAACCCAGCAGTACGGTGATGCTCAGCCTTCACATGCTGGCACATAATACACTCGACGACATTTCGTGCAACACTCCTCATCCCGTGCCACCAATAATACTGCCTCAAGTCCTTGAACATCTTTGTCCCGCCTAGGTGAATGGAATAAGGAGAATTGTGAGCCTCCCTCAACAGTCGCAGCAAAGGGGAGAGGGGCTTCGCATGGACGCAGGGAGAGGACGGAGAGGCTCCCGTCAGTCGACGAGGACAGAGGACGGATAGGGCTTCGAAAGCCCCCTACCGAGGGCCCCACGGCGAGGCAAGAGAGAGAGAGAGAGAGAGAGAGAGAGAGAGAGAGAGAGAGAGAGAGAGAGAGAGAGAGAGAGAGAGAGAGAGAGAGAGAGAATCGCAAGCCCACGCGGGCTTCGCTATTGCGAGTCGAGAGAGCGAGGGGAAGGATTGAATGAAACGAAGTCATGAGTGGGCTCGATGCGTCGAAATGAGAGCGGGGAAACAAAAATAAGAGAGCCCGGGGCCCTAAGCTTTTGAATTGGGCCAAAGCAAAGAGAAGGGGTAATGGCTAAAATAATGGGCCATCACATTCTACCCAACTTATAAAAATTCCGTCCTCGGAATTACAACAAACTAAGATACATCAGATAGATAAGGATAACGCTCCCTCATCTTATCTTCTCTCTCCCAAGTAGACTCTCCAGGTGCGTCTCTGTGCTACATCACCTTCACCAGGTGGACGGTATTATTCCTAAGAGCCTTCTGCTGCCAATCGATGATTCTCTCAGGCTGCTGCTCATATGACAAGTCTGGACGCGCGGTAATCTCTGAATGATCAACCACATGCATTAGATCGCCCACGTACCTCCGTAGCTGGGATATATGCAATACATTATGCACCCCTTCCAGAGATGGAGGTAATGCAATTTTGTATGCCACTTCTCGCACTCGTTCAAGTACATCGAAAGGCCCAATATACTGTGAGCTGAGTTTCCCTCTCCGACCAACCCGAATCATTCCTCTGTTACGCGAGATCTTCAAGAAGACATGATCGTGTGACTGAAACTCCAGACGCCGCCTCTTTGAATCCGCCCAATACTTGTATCTGTCATGTGCCAGTTGTAGCTTCTCTCTGATAGTCTGCACTACACTAACTGCCTCCACAATCATCTCAGGTCCAATCAGCTCTCGATCACCAACATCATCCCAGCTCAGTGGTGATCGCCACTTCCTCCCGTACAGTGCTGCAAATGGGACCATCCCAATGCCGACATGATAACTTTTGGTATGCAAACTCAACGAGGTGTAGGTGATCTTCCTCCGGCTCCTTGAAGTCTAATATACAAGCACACAACATTTCTTCCAAAATCTGAATCGTGTGCTCCGACTGTCTGTTCGTCTGTGGATGCTATGCCGTGCTGAAACTCAATTGTGTGTCTAGGCATCCTTGCAGTCTCACCACTTCCTCCATGTATTTCTTTGCAAGTGTCTCCTTCGACTGGCCTACACTGAATGGTATAAAATGGGCAGACTTGGTCAACCGGTCAACGATTACCCAAACGACATCATTATGCTTCGCCCTCCGAGTTAATCTAGTCACAAAGTCCATCGTGATGTGCTGACACTTCCACTCCGGAATAGGCAAGGTTGCAACAACCCAACAGAACGGTGATGCTCAGCCTTCACCTGCTGGCACACAATACACTCGACGACACTTTGTGAACCACTCCTCATCCCGTGCCACCAATAATACTGCCTCAAGTCCTTGTACATCTTTGTTCCGCCTGGGTGTATGGAATATAGAGAATTGTGAGCATCCCTCAACAGTTCCTCCCTGATGTCACCAGACGGCACACATATCTTGTTGCCGTACCTCAAGGACCCGTCCTCATGGATCTGAAATTCTGGTCTCTGCCCAGCCAATACTAACTCCCTGATCCTCTGCAACTTCGCATCCCCTGCCTAAACGGCCTTGATCTTGTCCACCAAGGTTGACTGTATCTTAAGGTTCACCAAAGAAGCAGTCATTCCTGGTGACACCACTTCTATCAACATCTCTCTGATATCTTATTGAAGCTTCCACTAAGTCGTAAGAATCATCACTGCTGGAAGACGACTCAGCACATCAGGTACAACATTGACCTTCCCGGGTTGGTACTAAAGGTCAGTGTGGTAGTTTCCCATAAGCTCAACCCATTGACGTCGCATGTTCAGCTCCTTCTGTGTGAAAAGGTACTTCAGACTCTTGTGGTCGGTGAACACCTTCGCCTGCTCTCCCAACAAGTGCCTTCAGATCTTCAAGGCAAAAATAACTACCGCCAACTCAAGATAATGAGTTGGGTAGTCTACCATAAGCTGAGTCGTAAGAATCATCACTGCTGGAAGACGACTTAGCACATCAGGTACAACATTAACCTTTCCAGGGTGGTACTAAAGGTCAGTATGGTAGTCTACCATAAGCTCAACCCATTGACGCTGTCGCATGTTCAGCTCCTTCTGTGTGAAAAGGTACTTTAGACTCTTGTGGTCGGTGAACACCTTCACCTGCTCTCCCAACAAGAAGTGCCTTCAGATTTTCAAGGTAAAAATAACTGCCGCCAACTCAAGATAATGAGTGGGGTAGTTCATCTCATGTACCTTCAGTTGTCTGGACGCATATGCCACGACTCGGCCATGCTAGTGTAGCACGCATCAGAGACCCTTGCCAGATGCATCGCAGAATACTTCAAATCCTCCCATCTGATCTGGTATAATCAATATCGATGCAGAAATCAACCTCTTATTCAGCTCCTCAAATGCATCGTCGCATGCCTTGGTCCAAAAAAAATATCCTTCTTCATCAACCGCGTCATCGGCTCTGCGATCTTCGAGCAGTCATGAATGATCCTCCGATAATATCCAGGTAGTCCCAAGAAGTTCCGAATCTCCGTCACTGACGTAGGGATTGGCCACTTCTGAACTGTTGACACCTTCTCTGGCTCAGCATCCATATCAGTTGCTAGTTGCTACAGCCTCGGACGGTCTGGCTCAGAACTTGATCGGCCATGTTGACTTGGTTCCTCTAACAAACTCGAACTTCGGATGATCAGGCATCTCGAACATCACCACACCACGACGGCAATCGATGGTGGCGTAAAATGATCCTAGCCAATCCATTCGGAAGACAGCTCAAAACTCGGCATCTCAATAATCAGGAAGTCCGCATAAAGCTCTCGTCTGCATATCACTACGGGACAAGAGGAACATCCATGAGATGTCTTCAGCACTCCTCTGCATGTATTAACGTCCCAACACAAGGTGAGGGGTGACTTAGGGACTTCAGGTTGGTCGACGAATCGTCTTGACATGAAGCAGTGGGAAGCCCCTGAGTCGAATAATGCAAGGGCATGCTTGCTAGCCACAAGAAAGGTAATAGGCACTAGGTCTTGGCATACCGTGACTAACGCATGAAATAAAATAATTATTGAAAATGATAGAGATGTACCTGTGATGACCTGTCTGTTGGTGTCGGCCTCTGTATCGGTCATGGTGAACGTGTGGCGTGTGTGAGGTGGGGCCTGTGGTCTGGCCTGCTGAAACACCCTCCACTGAGATGGAAGTGGAGGTCCACGCTGAGTGCCCCCAGCTAGAGTAGGTGCAGAAGTCGAAGATAGGGCTGAAGGTCTCTATCCTCTCTGGGACAGTCTCTGGCAGTATGGTCCTGGGCGCCGCAGATAAGACACAATTTTAGAAACAACCTGCACTCCAGCTTGATGTGCCCGGACTTGTCGCAGTAATGACAGGTTGGGTCAATGTGCAGTTGCTGCTGCTGGTGCTGCTGATGCAGCTGTGGTGGTGCTGGTCTCTTGAACTGAGACTGCTGCATGGTTTGGTGGAACTGTCAGGTGGAGGCAGGTGGCCATCGACTGGATCCCGCATAAGCTGCTGTAGGTGGTGGTCGTCTCGAAGAGACTCCAGCTTGCCACTCTCGGTCCCGCTTCTGTTGCACATATTGCAATGCTAGGACCAAAATCTGATGCACCGTATTCGATTCAGATCCTGATCCCAAAACGTTCGCAGCCATGATTGCTCTCTTGGATGATCTACGTCTCTTGCATAGATGCACTTTCATACACATGCATCATACGACAAGGTCAAGTCAGCGAGGATCTTAAGCACGTACATTCTTACATGTTCTACATTGTTCACGAGGCGATTGCGCGGGCTGCATGTACCACCACTTGTAATACCTGCTCCCCTGGTGCCGTCACAATTGTGCAAGTGTAATGCAGGTCCCGCATGTGCCAGTGAAAACAAGAACAGAAAGAAAGATAAATAGATTCTCATGCATAAACTCCACAATGCTTATACAGAATCGAAATACAGGTGACAAAGATATAACTCACCACACGCTCCAAGACTAAACCAAAAGCACAAAAGGGAAACACCGAGAACACACTCACACTCAAGAGTGCTCAAAACCTGGCGTCCTGAATCGAAAACTCCGACTCCAACGCCTCTGGGTAATTCTGTATGTCACCTAGTAGGACAACAAAAGTTGTGCCATAGTTCAGAGCAGACAATATCTAGCCAAACGACAACAGAATAATAATAGTGCAAAAAGAAAACATGGGCAACCGTTATAATGGTATGGTATAGAAATGAAGCATGTTATAATCATATAACGTTTCAACTACTGTAATGGGGTGACTGCTAATGTTAACCAATCCTAGGTCGTGACTTATGAAGGAGAGCACGGTGTGCAACTAGCGCACTTCTGGACCGCAAGGGTGATACCCTCCGTCCGAGTCCAAAGAAGAAAGTACAGTACCTTAACACTGCTGGTGTGACAATGACTCAAGACCCATCAAAATGGACGTCCTTCTGGACAGATGGCCACAGAACACGCTCTAGTCGCTCCTGCACTACCTCAATCATAAGTTTTCCCAAAACCCGGTGAGTCAAGTTGAATTAATCAAATTATTAGTTTTATGGTTGTGATGTGTCCCAGTTTAATATTATTTAAACTACGTAGTCAAGTGGGTCCACTGCTATACATGTAATAATAACCTGTCATGTCAAGAGCCAACCTCAAATCTACCAGCCAATTAATATAAGTGCCATCATAAGTAAAAACCCATAGACTACGCAATTTAATCACAATAATAAACCTCCTAATATTGGCATGCTGCATGAGATAATGAAATGCCATGATAATAAAGCTGGCATGTGATAACTAGGGCATGGATGTTTCTCATGGCATGATATTTCAAACTGAACTGATAATAGAACACCCAACTGTTTCATGCAACAAACCAAGAAATGAAGAAAAACATAATAATTACTTGATAATGTAAAAACCGGAAGTCAAACTCGTAATGGCTCTAGGCAATTGGGATCAGATTCAGGATCTTTTCATCACGTGGTGGGGGAACCCGTGCCTAGGACAAAATCCCCATGGTGTCTAGCAAGGAACTAGGGGCTAACGACCAAAATAGCGTGGAACGAGGCTCCTATGCCAAGTCAACCACAACGAAACCTCAAAACGGTGATCAAAAGATTTAGCCAAACCCAAACAAGCCACAAAAAACCTAGCCGCAACCCTCAGTCAACAAGGAGCCCAAGCCGCAAGCAAAGGGAAGCCACCAAACCCCAGTTCAAGCCAAGAACAGGCTCCAATCGCTCTTGCACTCACTCAATCATATGTTTCCCCAAAACCCGGTGAGTCAAGTCAAATTAATCAAATTATTAGTTTAATTGTCGTGATGTGTCTCAGTTTAATATTATCTATCATACATGTAATAGTAACCAGTCATGTTAAGAGCCAACCTCAAATCCACCAGTCAATTAATATAAGTGCCATCATAAGTAACAACCCAGAGATTACGCAATTTAATCACAATAATAAACCTCCTAGTATTGGCATGCTGCAGGAGATGATGAAATGACACGATAATAAAGCTGTCATGTGATAAGTAAGGCATGAATGTTTCTCATGTCATGATATTCCAAACTGAACTGATAATAGAAACACCCAACTGATGCATGCAATGAACCAAAAAACGAAGAAAAACATAATAATTACTTGATAACATAAAAACCGAAAGTCAAACTCGTAATGGCTTTAAGCCATTAGGATCAGATTCATGGTCTTTTCATCACGTGGCGAGGGAACCCGTGCCTACGACAAAATCCACAGGGTTTCTAGTAAGGAACTAGGGGCTAACGACCAAGATAGCTTGGAACGAGGCTCATATCCCAAGTAAACCACAATGAAACCTCAAAACGACGATCAAAGGATTCAGCCAAACCCAAACAAGCCAAAAAAACCCAGCAGCAACCCTCAGTCAGCAAGAAGCCCAAGCCGCAAGCAAAGGTTAGCCACCGAACCCCAGTTCAAGCCAAGAAGGGACAAACCACAAGTAAGGGGAGCCACAACACACCAAATCATCGAGCAAGGGACAAGCCACCAGCCAACGCAGCCCCCATATGAGGACCCTGGGACCTCACGACAAGTAGGCGAGGGAACTAACCCCACTAAATTACCGTAGGGACTCAAACCCTACTCTACTCCCCAAATCATCCTCTCCGGTTTGATAAAAAATCCAATTTTCTCTCAAAATCCCAACAATTTCAACTAAGATAAAGCATGCGAGAAATCGAAAGAAATCTGTAGCGTAAGAGAGATAAAGTCTACAGCAGTTTTTCGAAAAACGAAAGAACCGAAGAATAACACCCACGGCAGATCCAATTGAGCAATCAAACCCCGAAGAGCCGCAGAAAACAACCAACAGCTTCAAAAATGTAACAAGATACTTCCAGAGCAGGTAACCGAGAGGAGGGAGGAGAGTTAAGTAGCCAACAACCCCAAAGGTCACAGTCGCAGCAGGGGGAGAGGAGCTTTGCAGTGACGCAGGAAGAGGACGGAGAGGCTGTCGTTAGTCAACAAGGATAGAGGACAGAGAGCTTCAAAAGCCCCCTACCGCGAGATGATTGCAAGCCCTCACGGGCTTCGCTGCTGCGAGTAGAGAGAGGGAGGGGCAAGATCGAATGAAAAGAAGCCCTGAGTTGGCTCGATGCATCGAAATGAGAGGGGAGAAACAAAAATAAGAGAGCTCGAGGCTCTGGGCTTCTGAGTTGGGCCGAAGCAAAAAGAGAGGGAGGTGCTAAAATAATGGGCCATCACAAATTTGCAAGGAGCGAACCTAAATGCAACAATGACCAATAAACAACTCAACTTTGTGAAGATGGAAAACGACCGCAACAGCAGCCTGCTGAGAGCCGCATACATCCAAAGTTGACTCACCATAACAACGGAAATGAGAGATGAGAAAGAATCAGAAAGCAATTATAAATAAACCCAAGTATTTTAGGTCAAATGCAAGTCACCAATAATCAAAGTATTACCAGGAAAATGCGGAGGGAAAAAACGGAGAAGCATTTAGGTATAGGAGTAAAGGTTGAAGATGGGTATAAAAGGGCATTTATGTCCACACAATATTTAACAGGGTAACCTGACTTAATAATGGAAGGGGGAAGGGGGTTCGGTGATTAAAGGGGTGGAAAGGTTAACGGGAATGCAGTCTACGGGAAGGTGGTGGTGGTGGTGGGAGGTTTCACCTCTAAGAGGCTGATGTGTTCAAAGCATGATCCCGAAGATAAATAGATTTTATACTGCCGATGATACTAGAAAACTAATGGATACCTTGGGAGATGGTACTAATAGCACATGACGATCATTTTTATGTACTGACCAACTTTCGATCTCATACAAGTGTCCATTTCATGTAATCGATTGACTGGCTGGCACTCTTTTTTTAACTTACAGGTGACAGAATAGAAACTTTCATGTTTGAACATAATTAATGAAAACAAAGTGAGAAATATATGCCACTAGGGCTTATATCCAAAGGAAAAACAAGCTTAAGGTTTCAAATCCCAAACATGCCCGCATTAGTTTCTGAGATATATTCACCAATTCCAGAGTTCCAGAGATAAACTTAGATATCATATTTATAAGAACCATCCAATAGCACCACTAACTCCGAAGTATTTTCTATTTGACAGAACAATCATTGTTTTTCACCTCTCCGCAAACTGTTAGATGTTATTTGCACACAAAAATGTTCAACCAGCATTCTGCTAAGTGTAATCATTACATCCACTGCTTATTATCTTTTAAACGAGGTAAAGAACACATTTCAAGGGCATAGATGCAAATCAGTCCAATAATTGCGTGCAAAGCATTTACAGAATAAGACTGATTCTATGAAAGTTCTGGAAATTTGGAAAAGGGCTCACTAATAGGACTAGCAGGAAATCGACAGGTCACAGAAGTGTGAAAAGGTATTACTATAATCATGGCTAAAGAATAATTTATATTCTTACAGACGTGTCCAGTTTAAACCTTAAAATATGCATTCTATTGAAAATCCAAAATAAATGTGCAAAAGAATACCTTAATACCAGTATTTGTAGCCTCCCGTGAAGCTTCCAGCAATGGACTAAACATGGGATTGAATGCCACTGTAAATGCACAATCAACTATACGCCCTGAAAATTAAGCCATCATGTTTAGTGATCATCTCTCCCTAAAACACCATATATAATTGGTGAAATTAATTGGTATTAATTAACATTACACACATGCTTGCCTTAGAAAGCAGTCACAAGGAAATGCAAAAAATTTGCAGGAAAAAAAGTTTCTGAAGAATATGGAAGTACCATCAACATGTGTTCCAAAATCTAACTTCATCACATCGTCATATTGAAGTACAGTTTTATCACCGGAATTAGGCGTCCAGTGAGCAGCAACCCTAGTAAACCAAAGTTCACTCCATAAGATGTTAGCATAGAACAGAAATGCACAAGGCATGCTGTTAAAATAAAGACATTACCAATTTAAAGAGCATCCAGTTGGAAATGCAATGCCTGCTTCAAGGCCATTCTCTTTAATTAGTGTCCGAACCATATTTTCCAGCGTCTCACACATGTCAATCATTAGCACTCCGGGCTTAATAATACTCCTCATATATTTCCGAACCTAACCATCAACCAACTACGTTTCAGTGCGATCTAACAAACCAGAAACATGCATAATATGGCGATCGCAGTTAGTAGGACAACAAATCAACTGTGCAATAGAGGGTAATCAGTTGTACAGGCAGGTGCACTAGCATGCACGAAAGGAATTTGTTCTAACCTGTCTATGAACTTCTGCTGCTCGGCGGACAGAATTATAGATGGGCTTTTCAAGCCGTTCCAGCTCTCTCTTTTCTTCAGATGTTGTCCTCCACAGGTTGCTGCTTAGAAAGTTCACCAAGTAATTGGATCATTACAACTAGACCCAAATTAAAATTTCAGCATTCACTTCAATGGTATAATATCACAAGAAAAATATTTTATGTTTACCTTACAAGAAATATTTTAGACACATTAGAATATCCAAGGGTATCTTATGGAAGGGTGACGCAAACATTTCATGCAATCTTTCTATTATTTTCTTTTAGTCAAGCTAGATAATTACTAAAAAATGTTTCATGTAACTCTCTTATTCCTTGCATTTTTCGTTCAAAAAAAAAACAGTCAATCAAATCAAAAATGTTTTATGCAAGTGCTACCCTTCGATTATTCTCATTGATCTTTTCCAATCTTTTAATTTTACCTCACCTTGGTGTTGAATAAGATAGGATTATTGTCGTTCTCACAATGAACCTAAAAAAACTAATGCAAGGTCACAGGAGGGGCAGCAAACAAATTACTCGGCAACAATAGGATTTAAAAACTTGACAGTTGCAAACTTCGCAGTTTCCATCCTCTTCTGATCTAGCTTGTAGAGTGGAACTGAAGCCTCACATTATTAGTCTATACATGTTCGCTGACTGAATAACAACAGCTGCATCATCTTCCTTCCACTACTGATATCCCTAGCAATGAAGGTAGTGTGTCACCCCAGCAAGTTTGGTCCTTTAGGTCCATTGCACTTGTTCATTGCCTATTAAGGGAAACAATCTTATACCATACATCCAACGATGAACTTGTTAATTCCTACCCATTGTTATAATAGTCATACCCACAAAGAGAATGTCTTACCAGGAAACAAAAAAAAACCTTTTAGGAGGTTATATCTTCAACATTATTAAATCAAGGTTATTATTACACTATCATTTACATTATCCTGTTAAATACCACTCTTTTCTTGTAGAAAAGACATTGACAAGTAACAAAAGGATGATAAAACGGTATCTAACATTAAGCAATTAAATGTTAAAAAAGTATACTCACTCATCCTTGTATTGCTGAATTTCTCCCTCTGGGAAGTTACCGGAGGGAAATAAATCATCAACTGGAATTGATGGTGGGTCAGTCTGGGCCAATGATGATTTCAGACTTGGAGTATCCGTCTGCAGGATAGGTTCTTTCTTTTTCCTATACATGAAAACATCATATACAAATCCATAGAAGACTTCAAATTGGGAGACAACAACAAAACAAAACTTTTCAGACTAAGGCACTTACTTGGTGCGTTTCTTTTTCTTCTTCTTTGCAGCCTCTGTTATAAAAATCCAAACCATATATTAATAGCATGCTAATGAAACTCTTCTCTCATACCAACTGAAGAATAATATGATGTTCTTGGAAAAATCAATTACAAACAATTATTTATATCTTAAAACAGAGATATAATGTGGAACTCCTCAGAGAATCTGGAAGCGCATCTTATTCCACTATATGCAATGAATTATTTGGTGCAACGTGCTAGGCCAATCTTTTGGTCCTAAAAAAGTATTAAACATATGTATTGTTGGAAAAATGCAGCAAAAAGACCAGCTCTTCATTTAAAAGTATAATTATTGTATTCATCGCTGTTCTTTACACAAAGAGCAATATCCTTTGTGGACATCTACTTTGAAACATGTAGCTATTCGCAATGAATCTGAAACTTGCAGAAAATGGTGGAATTCCATTGATTTTGAGTTCACACTTCTACTATATGTCTTTGAGACAGTATTCCTGACACCCACTTAGATACTTCAAAAATCTGCCAAAGGGTTCCCACAATCAATTAAAATGTTTGCCAAAAGTTTCCAAAATCGTTAAAACGCCAATAAGAATCATGACGACGGCTACAACGACAACAATTTTGATTTTCACAATTCTGAGTTAATCACTTTTCAGTCATGCCCTTAGCTGCACTAGAATGGATGAGCCTATGAGGCACACACTTTCTTTCATACTCTAAACTAAAAGTACTTATTGACTAGTTTCAGAAAATGGAGCAAAAACATATATGTTATGTGGGAATTGTCTCCTCACCTTCTTTCTCTTTAAAGAAATAAAAAAAACAAAAAAGAAAGAGGAAGGGAACACATTGCTGGTTGCTGGACTTTGTCGCTTCATTTCCCCCCTTAAGCTGTTTATATCATTTCTATAAATTCTATGCTCATTTCACTGTCATTGGTGCCGAAAGTAAAATAAGGTAGCCATGGACTCGATAGAAATTTGTATATGGCATTATCACATATACTTAGTTAACAAAATTCTTTTAGGAGGAGTAAGTGATGGGAATCCGATTCCATGATTAATTTCATACTCGGTTTATTTTGAATATTTTGAATTTTATTTGATTTTTAGTTTCACATGTTGCACATGCATCTTATTCATTTTTAGAGTTTTTCTTTTATTTTAGTTGATTTCATGAGATGCATGTGTTGTGCACGCAGATTTACATATAAATATGGATGTTCCAAAATCGTTCAAGATTCGTGTGAACTGAAAAAATTGTTGATTTGATAGAAAATTCTAGATTGCCTCATGAGAAGCTCTAATTTTCTTAAGAAATCTCTTTTCTTGTGACTACAATGTCAGCTAACCTCTATGGATTCCAATACAACCACGTCAATTTCCAATTCCCGTAATTTCAAATGAATCTCTCCATCAGTTGCCATCATTTTGTAAGAATTTTCATGATTTGATTTCTTTATAGAAAACATATACACCAAAAAATTGTAAATTGAAGTACAATGACAATAAATATGCAGATTGCGGAAAATATCGGTAACAAAAATATCAATATAGGAAGGATGGCGTGTATGACGAGGGAGAGGGTGGAGGAGAAAATGACGACAATAGAGAACATGATGGCAACAACCAACTTAGCGGGTTCTGGTGTCCATGCCGGCGGTGGCAAGAACAAAAGAGGCAGTAAAGGCGGTTGTGGTGAAGATAATCAGAGTGTACGAAAAGGTAGTTTATACTATTGGACCACATCAAAATCTTGTTATGTGTCTGAAAAATGCAGTCATTTGCATATTCAAGTGCCTAATCATTATGCACTCCTAAAACCACTTAAGCATGCACATAGTCAGACACATAATTGGATAAACCATTAAAAATTTAAAACTTCAAAAACCCGGTGCTCTTTTTTCCTAGTTACTTGATTATTTGTTTATATTGATTTATGATTGTCATTAATAATAACTTATTATGTTGAAATTTTAATGTTATCTAGAAATTTTAATGTCGTCTTGAAATACCACTTATTTTTTTAATATCATCAATACACTATCTTATATCATTTAATGTTTTTATAATCACATGATATGTTGATATATGCTTTAGCAAGTTTATAATATTTTTTCCATTTTTCATGTTTAGGAATTTTGTTATGTTTAATATACACATGTATGTATGTTAAAAAATTTTGATTTCACGCAAGCCATCATAATGTGCACACAATCAACACATAAATCAATTATGCGATGTTGGACCACACTCATAATGAAACCGCCGTTTAAAATACCGAAAATGATAGATATGATAGAAGCGGCAACACTGACATCAGCCAGTGAAGATAATGGTAGCTGTAACAATGCTGGAAGGGATAAAGATAATGGAGTATGAATTTATAAATACTAAGAATACAGAGAAATGGAAAGTTAAAGAGGGTTCACTCTTAATTGTGTTTGAGAGTTGGGAATTTTGAATTCCTACAATCTTGACTAATAAAAGATTTTAGGGATTTCAGATATAAGCCCCCCCCCCCAAACAAAATGAATTCCTACAATCTTGACTAATAAAAGATTTTAGGGATTTCAGATATAAGCCCCCCCCCCCCCCCCCCCCCCCCGGCGAGAAAACATCTATTTTTAAAAGAGTCACTCGAATCATGTCAATTTGCGATTTGGTCTCCAAATTTTTAACTTACTCGAAAAGAGTCCCCTTAGTTAACTTTGTTTAAAATTAAGATGTAATCTGTTAAACCTAATGGAATATAGTATACCATTTTAATTTTTAACCATTCTCTTCCGTTAAAATTAACCGGTACGTACCATATTATACCAGTTTTAACTGAATATATCTTAATTTTAGATAAAAGCTAACTAAGTGGACTCTTTTTTAGAGTTAATAAATTTGAGGCTCTTTTCAAGAGTTAATAAATTTGAGGCATCAAATCGTAAACACCATGAATTAGAGGACTCTTCTAAAAATAGATGGTTTAGGGGGACTTATATTTCAAACCCCCAATATGTTAACCCAAGCATTTTAGATGTCTTTGGACTAACATTAAATTCATAATTTTAGAATTTGAATGCTTAAATTCCTTGGGATTGACATCTCCTAGAAAAATCCCTCAAGGAAACAAATATAAACCATAACCATAACGAAGTATATATTATTAACCATAACCATAACGAAGTATATATTATAAATTTCCATTTGACACTGAACCTTTCACTCTATACCATGATAACATGCAAAGAAAATAGCAATACGTATCTAACCTGGCAATCCATCTGAACCATCAACTTGTGTCTCTTCCTCCTCATCTTGCAAAGGAGACTCAGAATTGATAGTCTGGCCGTTGTTATCCTGGAAAATTACATGCTAAGCTCCATCACTGGCAACAACATTCTGAATATGTAATTTACGTTCTAGATAAAAAAAGAACTTCGGAAAAATGAGACTACATTTTTACCATGTAAAGAAAATTGAAAGCCATGTGTATTAATGTTATTGGTGAGTTATGATACAATTCTTTATTAATGATAAGCTGGTACCATGTGTTATTTAGCTCTTGGTTTTATGCATCTTAAAAGGCAATTCCATATATAACTCTATCATTTTTGCCTTCATCAAAATCTTTTTTCTCATGTAGGAGAATTTTAAGGATACTAACGGGCCTTTGAGGAATATGCTAAGAGACTTGCTTGTTCATAACTTCCTTGGCTAAGAACTTGGCACCAATTAATAGAGGGTTGGGACAGGCCATAAACCAATCTTAAAACTTCGTAGTTTCTTAAATGGAGCCTTGCCTATAGCCAACCCCATTTCTATGCAAATATGCATAGATGCTGCTGCTGATTTAGTGATAATAACCGTTAAGAAGTTAAAATTTTCTAGAATAATTAATGTGTTTCCTAGACAGCCATCCCATAGCAGTCAACGGTGTTCATTAGCTTGGAAGAAATTGCAAATGACCACTACGTGACTAAATGATGGGGACAAAATTTTTCAGGAGGAGATAGCTGATGGAGATCCAAATGAAGCCACCAACTGTTCAGTAGCATAGGAGAAGAGGCAAGAGGAAGATCAAGAGGTAAAAACAATCATTATAATTGATAACTAAGAAAGTAGTGAGAAGTACATATGGATGAAAAGGTTTAAATTAAGATACGCTCCAAAACCAAAAAGCACTAAAAACAAGATAAAGATGACATGATTGGGTTTGGCTTTAGGCTTTTCATATTTGAGTGTAGGTTCGTGATTCCAATATTATCAAATACAATTAAAACCTGATTTTATAATAAAAAATATGTCAGACATATGTACAGTTTCTGCATGTGATTTATAACAGCAGCAGAACATGGCAGGTTTTCTCTCTCATACACGTCCCCAATATTATGCCAATGCTGGTTTCAAAAGAACTTTGGCTTCTCCAAAGATTATCTACCTCGATTCGGTACAATATATCAGTGGTGTTCTTTTTTAAAAAATGACTAAAGATTAGCCACAGCATATATGATTTTTGATTTACCACTCATTTAGGGACTTGATAGAGGCTGTGATACGCTCACATCCCTCTGAATTAACTACTATTATTGAAATTTATTCCTTCTACAAGTCCGCTCAATGAGCCCATCTACTGGCCTCATTGACGCATTAGAGAGTTGTGGCACCCCCAAAATTTATCCCAAAAGCAAGCCACAACTCTCGTAAACGTCTTTTTGATGTTCCTGAATCACGCAACCAAAAATTGATTTTAATGCATTAAATAATAGTCGGAGATACTTCCAATTTATTTGCAAGATTCAAGTGTTACTAGCATACAATTGAGTTTATAAGTGGATATTACAAGATGGGTTTAGTCCAACTTCGAGTAGATTGGGAGATGGTTAATGGTCTGTTTGGCTCTGCAAGTTTGTTAATTTAATTTTTTTAGCACTGAAGTTACTTGACTACAAATTACAAAACTAAAGCCTCTTTGCCATTATTTAATGTTTGGTAAGGCATAGTTGTCTAACATGAAAAATTGGTCGTAATGGCAGTCACCAAAATACAAACAGACTAGACTTTCTTGATAACAACAAAATATACAAGAAAAAGACAAGTTGATAGGGATACGATCACGAATTTATTTGTACTTTTATTTTGTTTTTGAGTTTAAGTCTTCATGTATTTTGGAGTCTTTTTGAGTGTTTTCATCCTCTAGGAGTTTAGTACCACATCGGGTGGAATCGGAAGAGAGTTGGTTTGTAAGCCTATAAAAGGCCACAGGATTTGTTATTTTAATCAATCAACAAATGAATGAAAATAAGAAAGTTCTCCAAAACCGGTGAAAGGTTCCCCCACCTGTGAAAAGTCCCCCCTTTCTATGAGTGAAGCCTTGTAATCCTTGGCGCGAAGCCAATGAACCCTACGTTATCACCTTCTTTCCAAATCATCCATCTAAACCCTAAAATTCTCCACCAAATCCATACATCCCACCACGTCCTGCATCAATTTGGTATCATCAATTTGGTATCAGAACTGAAGATCATATCTTCGATTTGTTCAATTTTAGATCTTCACAAAAAAAATCCCAAAACCCTAACTTTACTTCCGCCGCCACCCACCTCAGCCAATCCAAAACCCTAACACTAATCTTTCCCGCCTCGTCTTCCATTGCTAGGAACTTCTCCCACCACCACCGTTTCATACCGCCTCATCATATCTCTTCTTTAAAAACCCCAATCAATAATTTGCTGCCCACAACTGACTATTCGATTCCACACTACAATCACCTAAATCCCCTTCTCTAGTGAAAAATGTGTTAGGATCCAAGATAAAAATACGATTTTTATAGAAAAGTAGTAGCCAAGAACTAGATAATTGAATACAAAAAGGTGTATTCTCCTCCCAAGACGCCGAAGAGGACGTCCGCACTCGTTTAATCTAAGAACTACTCCTAGGACGCTCAATAGAGAA
The DNA here is from genome assembly GCA_030789695.1 of Scilla litardierei. NCBI lineage: Eukaryota > Viridiplantae > Streptophyta > Magnoliopsida > Asparagales > Asparagaceae > Scilla > Scilla litardierei. The sequence goes on from JAULAV010006261.1 coordinate 245,490, forward strand.
TATCTCAAATATCAAGCATGCCTACAAATGACGGCTAGCCCTAGTTTAAATAGGAAAACCCTCCTTGTTGTGCGCAAAGTAATTTCTCCATGACTTGTTGTGCGCAAAGTAATTTCATCCACTCTTTAGCCGCGAACGGATCTAACAAAATGCCACCATCGTCGTGTCTGACGGTGGCCCTGATCGGCGTCATCGTCTCCAAGGAAGTCCCACAATATCGCCAACTACCACATCGGCATCTCATGTCGCCTCCAGCCCCAAGTCAACACCACCCACAGATCCTTAAATCATGCAAGTCCCATAGCAGATCTCACGCCGACCAATGCCTAAGCTTCTACGACACTCTAGCACCATCGACGAGGTTGTTTGCACCCAGTAGCGCCACTTTCGACATCGAAACTTTGTCGTTCCACTGCCATCAACGTTTCAAGGACTCGCCGACGCCGTTGTATTCGACGGGTGGGGTCACTGATCCCACCAAAGCACCCTCTAGGTCCAGGCGACTCTACAGCGAGGAAGAGGCACCCGAATCATCGGTGAAATCGTCGAAAAAAGGCGTTGGTGCCGACTGAGCCGATCATGCTACAACGTCAGCTCGATTGAGCCGAACCTGTGCCCGAGCCGAGTTAGTACTGTTCATTGGCTCGGTCGAGTCGACCCTGAACCGACCTAAAGCTGGGTCGAGCCGACCCTAAATCGACCTGAAGCTGGCTCGAGCCGACTGAGTCGGCGAGCCAACCCCCGAGTCGGTTGACCCGGTCAATGGCTTAGCTCAAGCCGTTGACCCGTTCAACGACTCAACAATGAGCCGTCGTCATTTTTGCTATATTTCGGACTGATTTTCTCTCTATCATCATACCCGAATTTATCCTTGAAGCCATAAAGGATTGGTAATTGTATCCATATCTTAAGCTAAAAATTTGTTCGAAGAGTATAGTCGTAATAATCATCGCAGTAATCATTGTTGTACCCCATAATTTTAGAAAAGATTTGCTTGTATGTGGGTACCTATACGTAGTTGGCTGAGTCAGCTATCCATTGATGCAAACTGTTCTGGACTCCAAATGTGCCCGAAATTGTCAAAATATGACAGCAGCCTATTTTGCATTATTTAACAAAGCAAAATATAAGTATGCCTATCTCAAGCCAGAAGGAAAAGCACAATCTTGGTGCTTTAATCTTCGAGTTTCTTATCATCGATGGTCAACATTCAGGTCTGCTTTTTGATATCGATTTTCTTCCCAGCATTGATACATTCCCCAGGCCCCCATCAATCCTCAAGACTGAAAGTAAAAGAGAATCATATAGAATTGATATGTGAGATATACAACATTCTTTTTCAAGCATACAAACTTAGGCCAGAGCCCACAGCAGAGGTTGATCCAAATCCTGAGGCAAAGTGTGAGCTTGAACGAGATGAGAGCTGAAGCCTGATAGATCCTGAGCTTGACTTGGAGCCTAAGACAGTATTAGAGTCTCGACAAGAGCCTAAACCCGAACCAAAGTCGGTGCCTGAAGCAGAGATTGATCCTATACTACAGTTTGAGCCTAAACCAAAATTTGATCTAGTGCATTCTGAGCCAGAAACAAAACTTGATCCAATCCTGCAACTTGAGCCAGAGTCTCATCTAGAGCCATCTGTAGAGCGTGCGACAACTGCTTTTAGAAGCACCATTGGATCCGATTGAGCACATTGAGTTCGTGATCCCAGATTTTCCTCCACTAACCAACATTCATGTGCTACATGTCTGAACATTTTTCTATTTTTCGTGAATTGAAAGAAATTATCAGAAGACGGGTTTCAACCTATCTGCATCATAATACACTATAGAGTTCGTGGAAGCGCCTTTTCCAACTACAGAGGATTACAGATTTATGTCCAGCTGTGCTACTTCGGCTTACCTTCACCAGGCGGTAAAGTTCTCAAGGAAGGGAGAATGACAGGGATACGAGCAAGAATTTATTTGTATTTCTATTTTATTGTTGAGTTTAAGTCTTTAGGTATTTTGGAGTCTTTTAAGTGTTTTAGTCTTTTAGGAGTTTAGTACCACATCAAATGGAATAGGAAGAGAGTTGGTTTGTAAGCCTATAAAAGGCCATTAGACTTGTTATTTTAATCAATCGACGAATGAAAATGAAAAATTTCTCTAAAACATGTGAAAGATCCTCCCACATGTGAAAGGTCCACTCTTCCTTGATTCGAAGCCTTATAATCCTTAGTGCGAAGTCAAGGAACCCTAAGTTATCCCCTTCTTCCCTACATCATCCATCTAAACCCTAAAATTCTCCACCAAATCCATAGATCCCACCACGTCCTGCATCACAAGTACTCCCTTCTATTCTCCTTGTGATCTCCATATCACGTTATCCCCTTCTTCCCTACATCCATCTAAACCCTAAAATTCTCCACCAAATCCATAGATCCCACCACGTCCTGCATCACAAGTACTCCCTTCTATTCTCCTTGTGATCTCCATATCACCTCTTGCTGTTCTCACCAAAAGCTGTGATGTCCCTTCATCTCATATTCATCTAATTTGGAGATAACTCCATTGCATACTCAAAGACCATGAAGTCAGTTAAACCACATACTAGAAAATTATAACCGCATATTTGCGGACTATGTTTGCAAACCTATAATGCTCAAAAATAACAAGAAATTTGAAAACATCAAACACAAAAAAGCCCAAGTTGTTAAACAAGACTGGACATAAAAGAATTTCTCCTTTGGGTAAACTTTCTTAAATGCCCATTATCACTTAATCAATTTCAAGGTGGTCATTATTATAACAAACTTTAATCATATTTTTAAGGTTGGGCCTTATTCATGGACTCATAGCGCTATAATATACTTCTAAAGAAAATGTTGGTGCATTTTATATTTGTGATTTAACAGTAATATTTGATTGAGTTGAGGGACAAAGAAGTAAGGTGTTGAATGCTTATGATGCCATTTGGGGATGTTACTGAGCGGGTCTGGATCAAATTAAAAAAGATTTAAAGTGATTTTTGTTTCTAGGTAGATGAAATGTGTTAAATCACATCTAATAAAATAGATTTCCATTTTGGGGTCCAAAATTTACATGTGTTATCAGGTTCACATGTTTGATCATATCCTATGTAGTACTGACAAATGGACACTGCAAAATCCAGACTCAGAGACACAACAAATCCCTGTAAAATAGGACACAGGACACCACATGCAAGTGGGTGTAGGCAAATGATCCATTGAGAAAATTTTTCTATACAAACATCATGAAAAAGTATCTCTTTGATATATTTTCATAGATATGTTACCTACACATCCTAATACCCTCCTAAACCAAAAATCAATACCATCCAACCCTATTTGTCCTTCGATCGGATAGTATACGATGTTCTATTGTTCTAAAACCGTTAAATTTGTAATGGCTTGATCGAGAGTCAAATCCCCCTAATGTTCCCTCATTATTTTTCTGGGGTGCATATATGTATAGATTAAATCTTGAAAGAAAAATTTGAAAATTTTTAAATATTAAAAATAATTTCGCACCATGTTCCTATGCAAAATGTTTGCATATGAACTATATATATATCTATTATATAAAACACAACATTTTTGAATTCTAGGGCTGACTAGGACAAATAGGTTGATAGAAAAACGGCTCAGATTTAAAATTGACGAGTGAATGGTTAGAATGATAGTATGTGAAACTTTTTGGGGGAAACTTTTGGAGGGGGAACTAAATTTTTAGTGCAACATTATTGATATTCGTTTAAATTTAATGCATAAAAAGTTGTGCTGTGTCTTTGAAACTTGGGCCATCCTCTTTTAAAATTTTAATGGTGAGAATTTAATGTACAAAGATTTCCACAGCGATTACAATAACATCAAAATTTCCCTCATAATGGTAGGTGGCATCAATCATTGCAGTCAAAAACAAATTTAATCCACAAATCATCGCCCAATTTGTCCACTTCAGACAAAATTTCGGTTACAAACAAGTGCATATAAAAAAGTCTTTGCACTCTCGCTTTCATTAGCTGTAAAATTCTGAAATATTTTACGCTAATTTGTTGTTTCACGCCGAAGGCACCCAAAAAAATTTTTACGCTACTTTATTGTTCCGCGTTGAAGGCGCCTGTGCCGCTAAATATTTTTACGCTAATTTGTTGTTCTTTTAAATTTTGACTGTGGAAATAATTTTTTGGAGAACAAAGATTTTGAGTGGAAATTTTAAATGAACCGCGCCCGCGTCGAAGCAAAATTTTTGTTCGTTTAAATTTTAGATGGAAAAATAATTCTTGGGGAGAACAAACATTTTGAGGGGATATCTTAAAGACACCCGCGCCGAAGGTGCACATTAAATATTTTTACGCTAATTTGTTGTTCCGCGCCGAACGTACCCGCGCCGAATTTGTTGTTCTGTGTCAAAGACGCATGCGCTAAATTTGTTTTTCTGCGCCGAAGACGCCCGCACCGAATTTGACTGTGCCACTAAATATTTTTACGCTAATTTGTTGTTCTTTTAAATTTTGGCTGTGGAAATAATTTTTTGGGGAACAAAGATTTCGCGGAGGAAAAATCTTAAATTAACCATGCCTGCGGGCACGGGTTATGACTAGTGTGTATATATATATAAGAGATTTTTAAATATTAAAATTCCTACCCAACTTTATATACACAATAATTAAACATCACCGCTGACCACTTTTTTAAGGTAGTAAAAAGTATTCGCGGAGGCAATGAGGATTCAATCCTACAATTGGGGAACAAGACACTATTATCACAATATTTTTATCATTTCTAATGAGACTCTAACACCAATATTTTCATGTTATTCAAGAAAATAGTGCAGCTCATGTTATTCAAGAAACAAAGAATCATAATAATTTTATATATAACTAATTAGATTTTATGCATAATCACAAATCATATTGGAGGAATTCAGACTAAAATTGGTAAATAATTGCTAAAACAAGAGAAGCATTTACTAATCTGAAAGTTTATCTAAATCCAAACTTTTAGATCTGAAAAATCAAAGAACTAGGGCAAAACATTGAAACAAAGCCCAAATTTTGGATCTGAAATTTAAAAAAGAAAACTTGGGATAAAATCAATCTTTGGATGAAATTTTAGATTTGATATATAATATACTGAAAATCAACGTTTACTTGGATCAAACACCAACTGTTCATATGAGAGGTCTCGAATCAAGTTTCGATGATCTCATTGGTTGCGTTAAAGGAGACAAGGTTGAACTGAATCTACTTGGTTGACTTGTCCAGTTCAAAATTTCGGATCAAAGAAGACGAAAGGGATGAGGGCCAATGGCATGGAGCGGGCCAATGGCATGGAGCGTCAACGCTGGCTGTTGTTCCTGAAGAAAGCAAGGCGGATATCAACGATAAAGGAGCACGCGAGACATGCAAGAGAGACATAAGAGCCTTATTTTTTCCTAGGCAGAGAGGCCCATCGTAGCAGGTATTTAGGAACAAGTTTTTTTTTCATTTTTTAACTTAACGAGTTTAATTCGGACCCAAATGATATCAGGACCGAAATTGAGCCATTTTCAAAGAAAATATATCCATGCTTCGTAGATAATATCGATAATATCTGAGTGAGTGAGTGAGTGTCTATATATATAGCGAATAATGAATGGTAGTTGTCCAATAAAGAAAATTCCTTTGCTGGTCTTCAAAAAAATATACTCTATTTATTTGATGATCGGCGCAGTTGAAGTCGTTTATCATAATCTAAAACCTAAATAAATAACATATTATGTGAACATTAAGAATTTGATCATCGATATATACATGACAGGTTCTATTATTGCAAACCAGTTGAATTCTTTCAACCCTTAGATCAACATTCAAAATTCCCAAGTTTCACTTGATACATAATCTATTTAAGTTTTAGAATACATAGATCATCTTAAACGATTCTGATCATAAAAAAAATAAGGAGTGCACTTTTTGAGGGCCAATAGAAAATGGATTTTTCAAGAGCCCACTCTAATTCAGGTGTATCTCACGACTTACACTCTAGATCATAAAAAAAATAAGGAGTGCACTTTTTGAGGGCCAATAGAAAATGGATTTTTCAAGAGCCCACTCTAATTAAGGTGTATCTCACGACTTACACTCTATGCATTTGAGAAATCAAAAGAAACAGAAGGCAGTCAAACCTACACACACATGCAAATGATTCTTTGAAAAAACTTTCACATGCAAATAACGTGAGAAAAATATCTCTTTGATATTTTTTTTGATAATCCAAACCGTTGGATTTTATCTACACATTCTAATACCTTCCCAAACCAAAAATCAAAACAATCCACCCCTATTTACACCTCGATCAGATCGGTATAAAATGTTCTATTATTACGAAACCGTTGAAACCATTGAATTTGTAACTGCTTGATCGAGGGTCAAATCCCCCTAGAGTTCACCTATTATTTTTTCTGGAGTAAATATATGTACGAAGTAAATCTTGGAAAAAAATTCGAAATTTTTTTTGCACAAAATGTTTGCATAGGAACATGGTCATATATATATATATATATATACTAGTCATTACTCGTGCCCATAGGGCACGATTTATTAATGGCTGAGTTTTTTCCACCCACATATTTCAAGTTCCCCCAAATTTCAAGTTTTCCCATAAAATTTTAACCAAATTTAAGTTTTCCCCCAAAATTTAAGCCCCCCAAATTGTCATTGCCACCTAGGACAAAAATGCGACGTAGGACAAAGCTTTGTCCTAATAAGATAAAAGCTTTGTCCTAGTAAGATAATATTCAAAATCTTCAACGGACTGGAAAAAATGGTCGGAAGGGGGGAGAATAAAAAGTGTGGGTGGGTGTGTGGGGAGGGTCCATGGGCCAAAATGCAAAAACCAGGGTTGTATGTGCAAAATTTCCACCTCCTCTTTTATTCCTCAAAATCTCATCTCTTATATTTTCTCTTATCCAATTTCCCTCTTTTATATAATAGATAACCAATTTCTATTATCCAATTTCTCATGTCCAAATTCCCTCTTTTATATAATAGATAACCAATTTCTATTATCCAATTTCTCATGTCCAAATTCTCTAATCTAATTTCTCTTGATGACATCCCTCTTTTATATAATAGAGAGATATCCAAATCCTCTTATCCAATTGCTCATGTCCAAATTCTCTTATCCAATTTCTCTTGATAACATTCCTCTATTATATAATAGATATCCAAATTCAATTATCCAATTTCTCATTTCTAATTTCTCTGGATAACATCTCTCTTTTATATAATAGATATCCAAATTCTCTTATCCAATTTCTCATGTCCAAATTCTCTTATCCAATTTCTCTTGATAATATCCCTCTTTTATATAATAGATATGTATGTATGTATATGTATGTATGTATATATATATATATATCTATGTATGTATATATATGTATGTATATACTCTTGTCCAAATTCTCTAATCCAATTTCTCTTGATAACATCCCTATTTTATAGAATATATATATATATACTAGTCTTAACCTATGACCATGATTACGGGACAATCAAAATATTTCTCACAAAAAGTTTCAACCCATTCAAAATCTCTTCCCCAAAAAAATTTACAACCTCATTCAAAATATCCTACCTTAAAATTCAATCCCATTCAAAATCCCCCCGATGAAAAATTTGCAGCCACCGTGAAAATATTCCCCACAACAAAAAACTTTAACCGCATTTAAACTAAAATTTAGTTCCCCAAAAATTTAATTTCCCACCGATTTAATTCCACCAAAATTTTAAATTTTAGTACACAATAAGTTAGTTTCCTCCAATTTAGTTTCCCTCAAAAATTTAAAATTTAGTTTTTTCCAAAAGTTAATTCACTCTAGTTTTAGTTTTTCCTTCAAAATTTCCACAAACTCTAATCCTAATCACTAATTACTTAAGATTAAATATCAACCGTCTTTCTACCAACCCTTTTATCTTTGTCAGCAAATCTATTCAAAAGCATCCCTCATTTGTATAATAGATATACATCTATTTAACATTTGAGGGTGACCCCCCACAGGTATGTCCGATGTGGCATTGTCACATTGGCCGTAGGGGAATCCCCCACTCACAAAAATATGAAAAAAACTCTTTCCCCATACATCCCATTTATTTACAGGTTTGCCCTTGGGTTTTTGCATAGTCCTTTCAGTCTCCTTATTTGCATGCTTGCTCCTCTTTTACTCCCCGACGACACTGACACACACACTTCTCGCTCCTTTTTAGTCGTGCGCGTGCACCGCGACCTGTTCGTGGGGGGTTATTTTTACACCGTGCACTTGGTGCACGGGTAATTTCTAGTATATGGCAATCTTCGGGTGTGAAAAAAACTCGTGCGAAAACTTTTTTTTATTTTTTTCAAAATTTTTTTGATGTTTAATCCATACAATTATATACCCCAGGAAAAATAATGGGTGAACCCATTGGGAATTAGAGCACTCATCCACCCGTTACAAATTTAACGGTCTCAAAACATGCGAATTTGATGAAATGCCCTGATTGAAGGCCAAATGACATTATTTCTCAACGATTATTTTTTAAGGGGGTATAACAACATATAATGAAGGTGGAAAAAGAATTTTTGAAAAAAAAATTCCAAAAAAACTAAATATCATTTCGCACGGTGCGAAATGTTCTCACGTGAAGATTCACCTTCTAGTATATATATATATATATATATATATATATATATATATATATATATATATATATATATATGGGAAAAATGAATCAATCTTTATGGTATAATTTTTCTTTACCTTGGAGTCTACATATCAAATCTTGGGGTTTAATCTATCTTAAGGGATCAATCTCTTTGTCAATTAGGGTTTACACACACACACACACTTGTTAGGTTTAATTGGTGAAGGCATCTAGATTTTTTGTGTTCTTTTTTATTGGTTGGGTTCCATCAAAGCACATCGCAAGTACCAAGGGTTATGGAGAAAATGTGGATTATGACACATAAACTTCAATGCCCTTATAATTGAACCATGTTTGAAAAGGAAAGATTGGCATTAATTATTCATATCATGGCACTTAATCGAACAAATTGGTACTAACACTAATTTTTAAGTGGATGTGCCCAGACAACTAATATATCCACAAAGAACCAATAGGATCCAAGTCAATCTCTATCATCTATCTATACATGTCATATTATATAGAATGTTGGGAATCATATCAAAAAAATCAGATACCGTGATCGTTTCAGATTGGGATTTTCCTTATAAGATAGCGAACAATGGATGATACATCAATGGCACATGATGGGTTCATATTACCAGCATGTATAACATTTCATATGTATGTATGCATGTATTTAACATTTCATATGTATGTATGCATGTATTGATACTGAAGTCTTAAACATTATCCATCTAATAAAATTATTATTACATGCATGCAAAGATATCCAAGAATCATATATGTTAGCACAATGCAATAAAATAGATCATGAAGTCGAGTAGTCATAAAATTTTGAGTAACTCATACAACAAAATAAATTACATGTACTACTTACTTGGAACTGGATGGATGTAGCAAGAAACATTAATTAGATAAAAATACCCATTCTAAATTAAGGTCATCTGGTTTTGTAAGTTTCAAAAAAATTAAAAGAAAACTAAAAGCTATAAGGCTACTTGTCATTTTGGTTTTGAAACGTACACATCACAAATAAATTTGTTCACTGTAAATTAATAAAGTGAAAAATGAAAATTTAGGGCCTTACTAACAAAAATAAATAAATAATGTCTGTAATTAGGCTAATCACCTCTTGTTTCTTATCAGAGTTACCCAAAAGAAGGTGAGATTTCAGTTAAGATGATTTCTTGTCTTCATCTCAATTAGGCTTCCATCATCCATTTTCATTTGTTCAAGATCTTCATTACCAGTTTTGCATCTTTGTCAATGTATGTTGCTTTTTTTTTGCATTGTTGAAGGTACTAGATTAATGCCAAAAGGAGAACAAGGAAATGCAAACAATAAATTTTGAATGAGTCAAGATGTGTGTGACAGTAGTGATGCACTTAGATTTGGAACATAATGAGCGATAGGATTGACATGCAATAGTCATGTGTTTAGGTTCAAAACATAATGGAGAATAAGCTGTAGTGATGTATTTAGGTCTAAAACATAATGGTAAGAAGGTATAACTTATAGTAAGCAATTAGAATTTCAGTTTTAACTTTAAATCCAAAAGAATTTTAACAAGTAAACCAACCATGATCCATGTCGGTCAATGTTCAACAAGGACATATCATCTTGCTACATCGGTTGCTATTCAAACCATGGAAAGACTACAATGTGGAGGTGAGGTATTTAGGCTTAAACATAATAAGGAATAGGTTTGACATGCAGTGGTTATGTATTCAAGTTTAAAACAGAATGGATAAAAGTGAGTCGGGCAAAATGAACCTGATCCGACCCAAACCCAGTCTCTTGAGCTGGGTATGGGTAGAGGCAAATCCAGTTTGGATAGGGTTTGGGTCAGCCCGACTGATCCACAAAAAACTTAGGTCGGGTATGGGATTGACTCGCCACCCCAACTCAACCTAGATTCCATCCGCTTATATATTATAAATATGTACATATTATTACTATATACCCAAAAGCCCACATTCCTAATTGATAAGTGAAGAGTTAAAATCCAGGTGACTCAGATTTGAATCCTACTAGGATGTTTGGGTTTTTTCAAATTATTAATCAATATATAAATCAATTCTAGCTTTGTGTTTTAAATATACTAGCAAATAACCCTTGCACATGTGCACGTGGATTGGAAAAAAATGGCCGGAATGGGGGGAGAATAAAAAGTGTGGGTGTGTGTGGGAAGGGTTCAGGAGCAAAAATGCAAAACCCGGGGTTGTATGTGCAAAATTCCCCACATCTTCTCTTATCTCTCAAAATCTCGTCACAAAATTCCCCACCTCTTCTCTTATCTCTCAAAATCTCATCACTTATCCAAATTCTCTTGTCCAATTTCTCTTATCCAATTTCTCTTGATAACAACCCTATTTTATAGAATAGATATGTATGTATGTATATGTATGTATATGTATATGTATATATGTATACTCTTGTCCAATTTCTCTTATCCAATTTCTCGTGTCCAATTTCTCTTGATATCATCCCTATTTTATAGAATAGATGAATGTATATGTATGTATGTATATGTATGTATGTATATGTATCTATGTATGCATATATATGTATATATATACTCTTGTCCAAATTCTCTTATCCAATTTCTCTTGTCCAATTTCTCTTGATAACATCCCTATTTTATAGAATAGATATGTAAGTATGTATGTATAAGTGTGTATGTATATGTATATATGTATATGTATTTCTCTTGATACCATCCCTATTTTATAGAATAGATGAATGTATATGTATGTATGTATATATATATATGTATGTATATATATGTATAATATACTCTTGTCCAAATTCTCTTATCCAAATTCTCTTGTCCAAATTCTCTTATCCAATTTCTCTTGATAACATCCCTATTTTATAGAATAGATATGTACTAGTCATAACCCGTGCCCGCGGGCACGGTTCATTTATGATTTTCTCCCGCGAAATCTTTATTCACCAAAAAATTATTTCCACAACCAAAATTTAAAAGAACAAATTAGTATAAAAATATTTTGAGGAACAGACGCCTTCGGTGCGGAACAACAAATTCGACGCAGATGCCATCGACACTGAACAAATTCGATGCGGAACAACAAATTCGACGTGGACTCCTTCAACGCGAAACAACAAATTCGGTGCAGAACAATAAATTAGCGTAGAACAACAAATTCGACGCGGAACAACAAATTAGCGTAATAAAATTAGTGCGCCCTCGACGCGGGCACCGAACACGTGCCGTCGTCGATTCGGGCCGTGTGGTGGTGTGATTTTGCCCCACCACACGGACCATCGACCCGTATTTTCCTACCGTCGACACGTGCCTGGCGGTCCGTCGTCGATTCGGGCCATGCGGTGGTGGGATTTTGTCCCACCGCACATGCCGTATCTCCGCATTTTCCAACTGTAGGCACTTGCCCGTCTGTCCGTGCCGAAGACGTCCGTGCATATCGTCGTCGATACGGGCCATGCGGTGGTAGGATTTTGCCCCACCGCACAGACCGTCAACCCACATTTCCTCACCGTCGGCACACGCCCAGCAGTCCGTCGTCGATTCGGGCCATGCGGCAGTGCAATTTGCCCCACCGCATGGGACGTAGCTCGGCATTTTACCACCGTCGGCATTTGACCGTCAGTCCATTGTCGATTCGGGTCATGCGGCGGCCCGTCGTCGATTTAGACCATGCGGTGGTCTGTCGTCAATTCAGGCCATGCGGCAGCAGAAATTTTTCCCACCACACGGCCGTAGCCCCGCATTTCCCCACCGTCGTCACGTGTCCGGTGGTCAGTCATCGATTCGGGCCATGCGGCGGTGGGATTTTGCCCCACTGCACGGACCGCAACCCCGTATTTCCCCACCGTCGGCATGTTCCTGGCGGTCCGTTGTCGATTCAGCGAAGGCATGGGTGCCTTCCTATCTAAATACACGGGTATCACCTAATCTGGTGCCCGCGTGCGTGAGCGCCTTCATATCTAAATACACTCAGACTTCGGCACGGGCGCCTGCCTATCTAAATACACGAGTATCACCTAATCTGGTGCGGGTTCGATGCGAGCACCAAAGGCGTCCATGCCTTCATATCTAAATACACGCCGAAGGCGCCCACGTCGAAGATTAGGTGCGGAACAACCAAGATTAGGTGAACAAAAAATTTGGTGCAGAACAACAAATTCGGCTCAAGATTAGGTGATACCCGTGTATTTAGATAGGAATCTAAACTTGACTTCAACATACAACCAAGATTAAGCTCCATTTTTTTTCATTGACTTTATATTATAATGTAAAATATAATTAAATGAAATTTAATTGGGATATGCGGAATGGGGCGTCATTTAGTTGAACTTATTATATGTACATGACTTTAAACTTCCCTGTCTGAAAAAAATGTCAAACACACCGTTAGACTTTTACCCGCGGACAGTTCATGTGCAGAATTTACCTTTTGTTACAAAAAAATTTGCATTTTGTTTTGAAAAAAAATGAAATTCTAACGTAACTTTTAATGACGGTCTCTTCATGTGCAACCAAAGTTTTGGTTTTCCCAACAAATTCCCATTGTTTGTTGGAATGTGGAGTGTTTTCAAATTATTGAGTTTTCCAACCAAATGTTTCCCTCCAAATTTTCTCAAAACTTCATCCCAACCGTTGTTTCATCAAGATCAAATCATAGCCACTCTTTATCTTGTCCTAGTCAGCCCTAGAATTCAAAAACAATTGTGTTTTAATATATAAATACTAGTTATAAAATGTGACCATAAGGCACAAGACAGTCAATATTTTCCTCAAAAATTTCAGCCCAATCAAAATTTCTCCTAAAATATTTAAGGCCTCATTCAAAATATTCCCCCAACAAAATTTTTTAACGACATTCAAATTATACTTTAGTTTTCCTGAGAGAATTTAGTCCTCCAAAATTTTTAGTTTCCCCAAAATTTAGTTCTCTCAAGATTTAGTTTCTACCAAAATGTAGGTTTATCTGTATTTATTTTCCCTAAAAATTTAGTTCCCCCAAAACACTAGTTCCTCCAAACTTTAGTTCACTCCAGATTTAGTTCCCCCAAAATTTAAAATTTTAGTTTTCCTAAAATTTTAGGTTTTCATCTTAAAATTTTCACAAACTATCATTCTAACCATTGTTTACTAAAGATTAAATATTAACGGTCTTTATACCCATCTCGTTGTCTTAGTTAGCAAACTCATTCAAAAATATCTAACATTTGTATAATATATATAATACATATTGTCACCAAAACTTGGTAGCTTGCTTGATAAGGTTCATATTAGCAAATGAGAAGTTATGGGGTTTGAATCTTGTTTGTCGCATCCTAATTTTTCTCCTCTTTTCAACCCGAACCCGATGCGCAATACAAACCGGTTCGGGTATGAGTGATCCAATTTATACCCAGATCAGGTACGGATTTCATAACCTTGACCCTAAATCAATCCGGTTCAAGTTTGGTTTTACCCTTATCCGAATCCGGTCAAACCCGATCCGACCCATTTGTCACCCCCTTAAGTAAGAGGCTATAACTTTTAGTAAGCAATTAGAATTTCAGTTTTAACTTTAAATCCAAAGAACATTTAATTAGTTAACCAACTATGATCCATGTTGGTTGATGTTCGACATGGATATATCGACTTGATACATCGGTTGATATCCAAAATATCGACTAATATGAACTCAAAATTGCCATATATCCAAAATATCAACTAATCGGGTATGAGTGCTCCGATTTATACCCAGATCAGGTACAGATTTCATAACCTTGACCCTAAATCAATCCGGTTCGAGTTTGGTTTTATCCTTACCCGAATCCGGTCAAGCCCGATCCGACCCATTTGTCACCCTTAAGTAAGAGGCTATAACTTTTAGTAAGCAATTAGAATTTCCATTTTAACTTTAAATCCAAAGAAAAATTAATTAGTTAACCAACTATGATCCATGTTGGTTATTGTTCGACATGGATATATCGACTTGATACATCGGTCGATATTCAAAATATCGACTAATATCCAAAATATGGACCAATATGAACTCAAAATTGCACAACTGATGTTTTTCTATAATAAAACAAAAGATCACAAAAATGACATATAGGCCAATATATCGTTCATATCGGCCAATATTTAGAATGATGTCATATGAGAACATTTACTTTTATGGAGGTTGACAAATCCACACCCTATCCTTTAATCGACCATCGGTGCTGTGCATTGATCTCCATGTCCTCAAATACTTACACACCAAATATTATGCTATTCCCAAACTATTTGGGCTTGTATCAAATGATTGACATTTATCAATTTCTCGACAATAGAACATTTTCCTCTTAAGATGCATGTCCAAATATTATAAAAAACTTATGATATTTGGTGCATTTTCATTTAAGGACATGAAAATCAAAGACACGGTGCCAACCGTCCAACCAAAAGGGAGACTAGATTTTTTTAGGAAAGTTCCTTGTATGACACCCGTTATTCTCTCTCTTCCATTTGTGTGTAAAATGAATATGTAGAGATAGAAAGAAAAAGGGGAACTAATGTGCCATCCCACATGAACTCACCTAAAGTGGAAATTAAAATTTTATATCCATTAAATGGATCAGTTTTAGGTGATCTACACCTCCATCTTGATCTCCTTCGTTAAAATGTAAAGATAAAAAACATAATATAGACATCCTTAACAACATATCCAGCAGTCAAACGTGAAAAATTTTCATTTTAAGCTGGCTTAACGAATAAATTAGAGATCTATCAAAAAAGTATGATTTTTTAGTCACTTATATTCTGAGCAAACAAGATAGAGTTGAATGGCTTGCCTAGAAAACTTATCTATTTAATATATGTAGTCCCCGCCTAGTACCTATTTCTCTTCCTCTTTGCGCGCGCGCGCACGCACACGCACATGTCATAAAGATAACCTTTTTCACTAACTTTTACATGTTTCCATCTCTTTCAGTCATTCACCATCCTTGCCCAATTCTCGTTGTACCCTTAGAACTAGTCTTCTCTTTCCTTGCTCCTCTCATTAGGTGTCCAAACTTCCTCAGTCAACTATCAAATCCTGAACAAAGAATGCTACTTCACCAAAACAATTTGATTCTAACTCTTGACGTGGTTACAATGAGTCTAATTTCTGAATGACTTATTTAACTAAACCACTGGCAGATAGCCAAATAACTATAATATGTTCATAATTTAACGAAGGCAAAAAAAGGAAGATGCCAAAACGACATCAGACAGCAATTAAACAGATTCGAATCAACCAAAAACCCGTCTTAGAAAAAAAATTACAACATACAATTTGCACAAAAATGCTAACCTGTGCTTCTTGATTTCCAATATGCAATTCCTTCAAATCGGAAACCGTCTTCTCAGCAACTTCAACTTCACTTCCAACCATATTGTCTTCAGTTTTAAAATACAATGGCGTTCCACTTCCTAATAGAACCAAGAAATGAGACCATAACTCAAAAACGAAAGTTAGACAAATGTAAAGCATCATGATGTGAATCAATGATTTCACAATTCATTCTGTATCACTAAACTTTCAATCAAAATCCGAAAATCGCCCTTAGGAAGGTAATCTTTTACTGAAATGTTCAGTAAAACTTCAAAAACAATATCGGTGTCCATTCTGGTCACTTTCCCTAATTAAATAACTTTTGTCAGGGGAAATTCGAAAGAAAATTCTAACACTGGAGGCATATCAAGAGTTCTATGAACTTCTTAAAAATTCAAACAGTAGGATAGTAGGATCAACATATTGCATGAAGAAATTAGATTAAATTCCCTTAAGTTAGCACGGCTAATAAAATTAAAGAAACTCAAAAAACACCAAGAAAGGGGAACAAACATGCGAAAAAAACACTTCCATCCTTGTGATTATTTTTACTTAAAACCAAAAATCGAAATGCTGTTATAATTTGAATAGCAAGTGGTTTAATCACTCCATACCGATTTACGTAGAACAGATACCAACTTTCATCTACTTTCTTAAGACCACAATCGGAAATAGTCTTAAAACAAGAAATTAACATCTCAAATATGCAACTTATATGAAAATTATATCAAAAATCCTAAGTAAAAAGAAATTTCGAGCTACCTTTTGACGACGGAATTACTATACGTCCGTGATTAGGGTTTTCTTTTTGATGCAAGAAAAGGAGAAAGGGCGAGGAGAGAGAGAGAGAGGAGAACTTTATATGAGAATGGGACAGTGACGACCAGGTTTCCAAATGGATCAACCCGACCCGACAATTTCTCTATCGGCCCGAACATGAAGTTGGAATTTATGTTTAATTCGTGTTAACGGGTTCGACCCGGATGCAAGCCAAACGCGTTTAGACCCCTTCCGATGGTACTGACTCAATATCCCCGTGCCCATTATCAAGTTGCTGACAAACTCAAAGCTTTTTTTTTTCCTCAAATAGAAAAAAGGGGAGAAATAGAAAAATATATACATATAATTGCTTGCAATTACATTTCTTCCAGTTCATCAGCAATCAGCATGAATTATGTAAGTTGATGTGTGTGGAGTTTGTTATGTTTGCACCGGGTAATGAATACTTCTATTGCTGAGCGTTTGGTGTCTATCAACTGTTTGTTGTAATGCCCAAGTGAAATTGCACTTGGTTTCTGTCACCCTGTTTATATGGATGAATTTCCAATAAGGAATTATATGATTAACACCAATTTTGATATGATTCAATGATAACCAATGTATGCTTGATAAACGTTGGTTAGTGCGATTCGTTATGTTCACTTCTACTTCTAGCACTTTCGCACTCAATACTTCCACATTTTTGTTAGTCCAATACTTGACAACTCATTAATCGAGAAGTTTTCTTGGGGATGCATTAGGAGATGATTTTGTTTTTTTTCTCTTGTTTAAGATTTTGAGCTGCACAAGCGTTCACTTGGTTGCTTGCATTATGATTTCGTAGGATGATACCCAATACAGGCTTTATACCATGCTGGTGTACGTGCTGATTTCTGGTGGTTGAATCATGTTGCTTTTTTTCTTTTCTCTCTCTCTCTCTCTCTCTCTCTCTCTTTTCTGTTTTGCTAATAAGACATGTCATTGTGCAATCTGTATTGCCATTTTTAGTAGCATTCTCACACTCAGAAGTGGAGCATACACGCTACAAATTTCCATATTCTATGATCATCCCATTTGAATTGAGTTCCTCTCGGGTCTCTTTCTCCATATAAAAACATTAAAACTCAGGAAACTAATGAAACAAGATGTGAATTCATCTGCATGCATTTAGGCAACAACACCAATGTACTGCATGATCCCTTGTTACACTTGTGAAACTTTATGCATCGTGGTGTGGCTTTGGGGATGTCAACAACGCAGTGTATAATCTCAGCTTATCCTCCCCAAGTGATGAGGACCTTGAAAGCGGCCTTCTCGGCCTTATAAACGATAAAGACGTTAGTGTAAGCCGATGTCTGTACCGCCTCCATGCCAACTGTATTGCCACCGACGCCCATGTCCTCCAGCCAGGAGAGTAATACCTTGCACTTCTCTTCACCTTCTCGCTGACAAACGTGTACCTGAAGTGCTGGGTTACATACTTAATGTCAGCTGCATCCAGACCGAAGGCTTCGGTGGTTTCGAGGGTCGTCAGTGTGAAAGATGATGGAGGTAGACGCTCAATGAAAGGGCGACGAAGGCACCAAGAGAGGAGCTCATCACCGCTGAAGTTGCCAGGGCCTAGCATGCAGCAGCTCTCCACGCCATCTCGGATATTTTGACTGCTTTGCAGGTGGCCTCTTACTATGAAGAGCATCCTGTGGACTGGATCTCCTTCTTTTGCAATCTGCATGTCATCATGGGTATCAAAAAACCAGCTTTATTCAAAAGCTCAATTTGATATGTTGTTGAAGTTTGAATACAGATTTCTTAACTCTATTTGAGAATTTAGGAACGTTAGAATTACTAACAGATTGAACATAACCTGCTATACCATGTAGAAGTTTAAGAGTTATTAAGCTGCAATTGGTATATTATTTTAGCTAGTTCACTATATAATGCTAGAGCCTTTGTGTGAAGTATTTATCTATAATAGAATCAGGTTCTCATGTTTGCATTTCAATTTTTTATCATCCAGTTTTTCCTGGTGAGAGTGTTGAATTTTGTTCAACAACCACTGTTGGTTTTACCATTTGGGGATTCTCTCCAAGCATTGGTACAATAAAGAGAGACCAAAAATTCGAACAGCTCATGAATTAACTGATTGATGAAGAATAATTTGGTTGAAGTTATTTGTAAATATTAATAATAAGTAGCATGAAGAGGGAAGAGAGCTCACAATTTCTCCTTTGGTGAAGATGAGCGACTTCACCCTGTCACATATGTTCTCTAGGACTAGTTCATCCATGTGTTGAAACAAAGGAACCTGCAGAAGGATAACTTTGCCGTCAACTTGAGGCCAAGAACATTGTAGTTATAGCTGTTATATAGCAGACAGTTCGTTAGCAACAATTTTGAAATGCAATTATAGAACCATATGTTACAATTTTTTTGCATGATGGTTGCTACAAACCCTGTATGTTACTTACCTGTCGAACAAGGTCAAGGCATAGGTTATACTTGATATCCCTTCTGAGGCCATCAGGGAGGTTCTGAATCATCTTGCACTCGTCAACACCCCTCATTGCAGCCCACCGCTGCCGCTCAAACTGCCTTGCTCTGTGCCTGAACCCTTGTGGCAGCCGTCGACGCCTCATCCACCACTCTGTGCTCCTCATCTGAAGATGCAATGCCTGTTTCTTGGATGTTGTTGCATGCAAGAACACCTACACCCAAAATTTAAATCAACCTTTGTATACCGAAATATCTTGACATATCTTTATGGCAGTTATCATGCTTTTATTAACATGTGTAACGGTTCAATCAACATGCAACAATTTTAGGTGTGTGTGTGGATACATTGATAGTATTTCATCGCTAATATGTTGATTAGCTCATAGCATATATATCGCGTTCTTCTTGTACCCTCTCCTCAAATAAATTTCAAGCCATTTCATTATATGTTAAATATTTCAAGAAGCTTATTTATGACATCAACCTGTTAGTTGGATTTGTTACTATGCCGTGTCTTTGTTTTGTACAGCAATGGGATGAATAATTCTGTTAAAATGGGCTAAATTAAGGAAAAAAGTTGGACATTTACCTTGATATTTCCAATCAACATCGTGACTAAAAGGAGCCCGCTTGTCACAATGATGATGTTGAAGACAATTTCAAGCCATTCGGTTGTGCTCTCAATGGTCCCAAATGTGCTGAACAATACACATCAGCAAGGAGAGGTAATTTTAGAACAATTGTTTAAATATTTTCATGTGTGTAATATGTATCATTATTTCATTACCACAATGTTACAGACAAAATGAAACTTACAACATTCATTATATTTACATCATTATAGGACATATAATTCGGTAAATGAACCAAGAGATTGTAGCTTGTTTGGTTGCCATGACAAGAGCATCATTTGACCAAGCAAAATGTCAGTATAGAGCAAATTCAGTATTTCATAAGCCCTTTTAGTTCCACATTTGTTTAAATGATTTCCACTAATTTTGGGAAATAATTCTTGGTTCTCAAGACGTCTGTGAGGAATGTGTAATTGAAGGAATACACTTATGAAAATAATTATCCTTACTGTAAAACTTGAAGTAATATTCGGTGGCACCTAGAAATCAATCCACTACTTACCTTAGAGTCATCAGACCCCAAAATATAGGAAAGAGTATCTTCTCCAGTCTGCTAGAGTTCGTGACAAGCTGGACTGTCCATTTGTAAGATCCGTATTCGTAATTTTCACTGCTGTCAATGCATATGGCCTTTGCAATCTTGTTATTAACCCAAGCTAGTCTCTGGCTGTCTTTCATTACTATGGTTGACCCATAGTATATAGGATCAGCACATGCAATTATCCTTCGATCACATCCATTTGTTGCCATGCACTGCTCTCTGAGGCACTTTGTTGCCCTTTGGAGCCCTAGCAAGTACCAGCATGCACCTGCTGCCTGTTGAATCCTTTCATTATCAGCGACATATTTTACATAGGCAGCATATGTGTAAATTTGAGGATCAGAACTTTTAAATTCCAAAGATTGTTTTTAATTACAGAGAAGATTACATACCATCAGGCAGAGCAATATGTTCAGTCTTTGATTAGGAGGATTGATCAGGTAAGGAGTGCATCCACTATAAAATAAGCACTTGAATGAGTAAATTTAGCATCTTTGGGGACTTGCCGTCTAGAATACAACAGTTTAGTGAGGCCATCTTTTAATAGTTAGTGACACGGTCAGCAGACATGCATTTCCAACTGTGGGGGACGAAGAAATTTATTTCAGGGAGGGTGCTACGAAAAAAATATTGGATTTTTAGGCACGTGAGATTTTCCTAAAAGATTGAGATCAAGTTTTGTAAGCTTTAAAAATACAAAACACATCTAATAAAATATGCTACCTAAGTATATCAGAAGATCTTGTGATTTTTTTATTAGGGAACACATAATTATAACACTTGTATATATATTAAAATTATCTTGAAACCCCAAATGAATACCAAATTAATGATTTAATTTAATCCACTAAATATATTGGTTGTCAGATTGAGTTCTGCGACCAACAGGAGTTAGCTTCCATTCCAAAAAAACCATTCATAATCATTGGGTCAGTTTCATAAAGTTGTTAAAGGCATTTTTCTCAGATCAAGTTTGAGAAAGGAAGAATACTGGTAGGATGGTTCTGTGATAGGGATTTGATTCCCATTTGAGATAGAAATTTTATTTTGAGTTTTAAAATCTTTAGGTATTTTGAGTCTTTTGTATTTATTTTTAAGTATTTTAATGTTTAGTACCACATCAGATGCATGTGAAGAAGAGTATTGGTTTGTAAGCATATATAAAGGCCACAAGACTTGTTTATTTTAATCAATCGATCGATTAATGAAAAGTTCAATGGAAAAAATTTCACAAACCTGAGAAATGTTCTCTCCTCCTTGGTGAGAAGTCAAGAAGCCTAATCCATCAATTTCTTCCTTAAACCCCCCACCAAATCCCGAAAATCAATCCCATCCTACATCATTTCATCTATTAACTTTTTGTGACTTGAACCATTTCATTGTTAAGTTACATAATCTAGTGTACAATGTTCGGATTCATTGTGGCAACTAGGCAAGCAGAGTTTGTTGGCTTTCATAATTGTGTCTTTCTTTAATGTCATCGTTGCTAGGGAGGAGTCTTAATTGGAATGTAAACAATCATACGCTTCCCTAATGGAGTTGGCAGAACTAGGCATTTCAGAATCCATGTCAAATAGGTACATGTCACTATTTTACAATGAACTAAGCGTGAGGGCATCAAGCACCGCAAGTTGTGGAGCAATCTCGTACTAAATGAATTTCGCTTTGCTACCTAGAAAGAGAGTCGAACAGTTAGTCTCGCTACCTCTTAAGTGGAGTGTTAGACCCGCATGTTCTAACCGCCGGCCCATCTTGGGCCGGCCCATGTGGGCCGCCGGCCCCCCCTCTTGGGCTATTTTGTGCGCGCGCCCCTTCGCCCTAAAAACCCTAGTTTCTCTTATAAATACAGGCTAGCCGTCATTAGGATTTTTATGCTTGATATTTTGAGATATTCTCTATTGAGCGTCCTAGGAGTAGTTCTTAGATTAGACGAGTGCGGACATCCTCTAGGCGTCTTGGGAGGAGAATACACCTTTTTGTATTCAAATATCTTGTTTTCTCTTTATTATTTTGCTATAAAAATTGGATCTTTGGTTGGTTCCTAACATTTTGGTATCAGATCACGTGACGATCCATGGCGGCTACGACAAGATCCCACGACAAAATTGAAGCTTTGGAGGCCAAATTCACGAGCGAAATTGACGGGATCAAGAAATCATTGGCGGCCAACGATGAATCCATGGCAAAATTGACGGCGTCTATCGAGCAATTGACAGCAAATCAAGCGAAGCACGACGACCAATTTGCACAAATGATGGCAACCCTAAAGCAATTAGCGGCGAACAACAAAGGGGAAGAAAACCCTAAATTGGGGGAAAGGCGGCACCTTTGAAGAAGGAAAAGGAGAAAGTTGAAAGCTTTGACCCAAAAAGTGCTTTTTTGGTGGAGGATCTAGCCGACGACGAAGAGCCATGAAAGGGGGACTACCGCGAGGAGGTGCGACGGAAGGCGGTGGAGAACCAACGAGGGAGCGGCGGCCCTAGCCGCCCAACTTGGGAGCCGCAGACGTCACGCGAAAGGGGCGGGGGGCCTATCCCCCCTCTGTCGGGCCCCGACAGGGGGGGGCCAGACCCCGTCGGGGCTCGGCAGGGTCCGGCGACCCTGCCAGACCTCCGGCAGGGCCCGCCGGCCCTGTCGGAAGCCCGGCAGGGCCCGCCCCCCCTCCGGCAGCCCCGGAGGGGGCCGACAGACTTCGACAGGGGGCCACAGCCCCCGATCTGCAGTACAGGGGGCCGGAGCCCCCCGATCAACTTCCCAGGGGGCCGGAGCCCCCCGATTCCTCGTACAGGTGGCCGGCGGCCCTACCGGAGGGCCGGCAGGGCCTGCCCCCCCTCCGGCAGCCCTGGAGGGGGCCGACAGACATCAACAGGGGGCCGGGGCCCCCCGATCAGCTCCACAGGGGGCCGGAGCCCCCCGATCCCTCGCATGGATGGCCGGAGCCCCCCTGGCAGCCGCCAGTGGGGAGGGGAGTCTCTCAGAGGGCTCGGACGGGGGTTGGGGTCCCCCGGACAGCCACCAGACACGAGTTTTGAGGCCCCGGGGCGGCGGACAGCGTACGAGGATGGTCACGGGTGGATTTCAGGAGATGGAGACCCTCCGGGGCGTCGACCAGCAGCTGAGGACCCATTCTACGGTGACAGGCGCAGGAGAGGATATTACTCTGGCGACAGAGGTGGTTACGAGGCGGAGTGCGGCAACGACGCAGGATGGGACGAGTTCGAGGGCCGTCGAGAGGTTTACCGAGGAGACTATGGGGGCCGCGGAGGAGTACCACCTAGGCGATACGAGACTCAGGACGAGAGTAGGCAGCACTCCGGCCACATCACCTGTAATGCCCTACCAGCTACTGCACAAGTACTAGAGGGGGGGTGAATAGTACTTTAAAATAATAAGGCGTATAATTCCAAATTAAATTGCACACAACTACCAAATCAATTTGCGGAAGCTTAAATTGAATGACAACAATGAAATTAACAATGCTAACAAACGATGTTAATGGGTTCGGATCCACCCAAGTCTCCCCGACTTGTTCCCGGTGATCCTACGTCCCAACCACCCGGATCCCTTCCGGATACTTGAGTTAGAAACCCTAACTCAAGATTTCCACTGAATATCTTGTGAAAAACCTTCACAAGATCAAATCATACATGCAATAGCAAACGTGAATCCCACAACCCGGGATCACAACCTTCTCTCACAACCGAGAGAATCACAAAGAAATATTAAAGAGTTTAATATGAAATAAACAAGCTTACCACAAAATCCTATACCTTGAGTTTTTCTTACCCAATAGGTGGAATGAAGGATTTGAGGAAGATGAAGTTACCAAACCCTAGCACCAAGGAAATGAGCAGCAATGGGTGCCTAGGGATGATTTGGAAACTTGAATCAAGCAATAGCTTGAAGAGCTCACCAAGAACAAGCTTCTCTCTAGATCTAGAAATGAGAGAGAATGTGTTTCTTGTGAGGAAGAGAGCTTTAGATTTGAGGGAGAATGGCTATCTCTTTAGAACTCAATGAATCTCTTAATGGCAGCTCTATTAAAGATAGAAATGACCTAGGTTCGTATTTATAGGGACCCAAAAACACAAGTTAGGTCATTCTCCAACGGAAAGAAATCTGGGAGAATTAGTCGGTCAAAGAACACTCACTGACCGACTAGTTCATCAACTAGTCGGTCAGCCAAACAACGTGGACCGACTAAGAGCAGATCTGAGAAGAAAGAGAATTTCAGACCTAGAAATCTAGTCGGTCCAAGGACACTGTCTGACCGACTAGTTTCACAACTAGTCGGTCATCCAATGAACGTAGACCGACTAAGAGGCAAAACAACTTAGTCTGAAGGCAAGTTGACTTAGTCGGTCCAAGAACAAAAGTTGACCGACTAGATTGTCAACTAGTCGGTCATCAAACGTTCTTAGACCGACTAACGGTAAACAGTAGCTTAGGAGAATTTTAGAGTGAACAGTAAGTCTCAACTAGTCGGTCAAAGAAGCATCACTGACCTAGTCGGTCGGTGAGTCAACGTAGACCGACTAACTGTAAACAGTAAAGTCCAAGAAATTAAGGAATCAAACTAGTCGGTCCAAGAACAGTTGCCGACCGACTAGATCACCATCTAGTCGGTCAGTACTTGTTCTTGTACCAACTAACATGCACAACAAAGTCCGAATCGAAGCGCGACGCTTCGAGGAAGTTAGAATGAACTTGTGCAAGGATACTAGAGCTACGAAATGAGCGTAATGAAGATAGAAACGTAAGATATACTCAAGGCTTAACATTCTATCAATCGAAACTAAAAGACTATAAATAAAACCTTAATAAACGGTCTTTGAGAGCTTCGATTGAATCTTCATAACTTCCAAAGCGTTGCAGGAGCTTCAACGAAGCTTTAGGCATGAATATGAGCTTTGGAAAGTGTTGAGATGTCGCTTTGAATATTCTCGTGAAATTGGCGACGATCTCCAATACTGCGCTCACAAATTGTTAGTTCATGAATTATTTATGTTTGCTCATCATCCAAAACCAAATCCGGGGAGTCCAATATTCAACATTCTCCCCCTTTTTGGTGATGACAAACCAACATAAATAATAATCAAAGATAATAATTCAAATGTAAAATACTTACTCCCCCTGCATTGATGACACGTTAATTCCAAAATGAATATAAATGAATTGCATCAAGCAGACGAGTAAGATAAATAAAATGAATTGATTTTTGAAATATCGGATTTTGAAAATCCTTATATGTATCTTAACTCCCCCTGAATCTAACATATCAAACTAGATTCTTGGAAATTGAGTTAAATTTTCATTTGCGCTATTTATTATCATTATCTCTCCCCCTTTGGCATTATCCCAAAAAATGGGGGGCATACAACGACAACAACTAGGAAATGTAAAATCCAACATCGGGAGTCGTAGACAAAGACAATGGACCAACTTGACACCAAGGGAAAATTGTGGAAATCAAAACAAGGTGTGCCAAATTTTCCATTATCAATAAAAATCAACGATAATCAAAATCATCAAAAATTACAAAATGTTTATTCATTTCTTGAATAAAGAAACATACTCTTCAATATTCAATATTCTTGGTTAAATTTGTGCATGGAAAACAATTCTATACAATTATAGAATTTAAATCTATTTAACCAAGTTTTTATGCGTCGAGCGACGAAATCACATTTCAAATATATTCAACGAATATTAAAATTTGCACGACGAATAAAAGACAAAGTGAACGATGATGAACATATATATATATATAGACAACATGAGTACATCCAAAAAGATATCACATCGAATATATGAGGTACATCATATGAAGTGAGACACAACATCTATATAAACAACAAAAAGTACATCATCATCATCAACATCGTCATCAAAATAAATACTACAACAACGACACCATCCAAAATACATCAAAACATCATAACCCTCATACTCTATCCTAACCCAAAATACTCTCGCTAAGATATAACATCCAAAGCGTATATGGAGAGTCCTCGAAACAACGATCACGAGGAGGAGGCTGGATCTGGAGCGTCCGTGGGTCCAGTCGACGGAGTGGACTCAGGATCTGCAGGGAGAAGAGGTGTCTCAACAGATGGAATCGTCGGGGCGGGAGTGGAGATCTCAGCAACAGGCTCAACAGCAGCATGAGTCTCGACAGAAGCAGCAGCAGCAGATACATGAGCAGGCTCGGAAACTGGGTCAGCAGCAGGCTCAGAAGGCTGAAGAGCTGCAGCAGATGGCTCTGGAACACCGGAAGACGAAGTGTTTCGAGAGGGGTTTGGGGTTTTCGGGCTGGAGCAAAAGAGAAGACCGACTAAATGAGAATTTAGTTGGACGAGATCGAGTATAAGTCGGTCGGGAAGCGAAAAGACTCAACTGCCCTAACACACTTAGTCGGTCACAGTTCAAGTACTGGCCGACTAGATTACGATCTAGTCGGTCGGTCAATGAGCTTGAACCGACTAAGTCGAAACAGTAGCTCAGAGTGATTTTTAGGGCTGGATTTAGTCGGTCGCAGTATACTTACTGACCGACTAGTTTTCAATCTAGTCGGTCGGAAAGTGTACTATGACCGACTAACGAAAGAAAAAGATAGGAGATGGATATTTGCTTGATCTAGTCGGTCTGAGTTCATTTGCTGACCGACTAGATGAGCATCTAGTCGGTTGACAAGTGAACTGAAACCTACTAGAAGAGTCCAAAAATAGAAATTTGATTTCTCTTCACAAACCACTTGGATGAAACATCCTAACTCACTCATTAGTCATCTAAATTACCCCATAAAACGTCGAAATCTTAAGTACGACATTGAAATACGAATTCGAGCAATAAATTCGAATAAATCACATAAAATTCCCAAAAATTCAATTAATCTAGCATGAATGAAATATCGCGAAATATATTAACATGCAAGATGATTGAATTTAAATATGAATCATATATCTCGGATTCACCCATAATCCCCAATTCTCGACGCAACCGCACAAAGGAGTCCTCCTTTAGGGGTTTCGTGAAAATATCGGCGATTTGCTTTTGGGTTTCAACGTACACTAAAATGATGTCCTTTTTAGCAACATGATCATCTAAGAAATGGTGTCGGACATCTATGTGTTTCGATCGGAAATGGTGCACCGGATTCTTTAAAAGACAAATAGCACTTTGGTTATCCACCATGATAGGGCTAGTATCACAATGAATACCAAAATCCTTCAATGTGTGTCTCATCCAAAGAACCTGGGCACAAGCGGCACCGGCGGCAATGTATTCCGCCTCGGTGGTTGAAAGTGATACCGAATTTTGCTTCTTGGAAAACCAAGAGACAAGAGAATTTCCTAGAAAATGGCAAGTGCCACTAGTACTTTTCCTGTCGGATTTGCATCCCGCATAATCAGCGTCACTATATGAGACTAACTCATATGTGCTAGATCTCGGATAAAGTAATCCAAAATCTAATGTGTAACTTAGATAGCGAAAAATACGTTTTACCGCTACAAAGTGAGAATCCTTAGGTTGAGACTGATAACGAGCACATATGCATACGGCAAACATAATATCGGGCCTACTTGCAGTAAGATAAAGCAAACTACCTATCATACCTCGATATAGACGAATGTCTACATCCTTACCGCTCGTATCCTTGTCAAGATGCGTAGTCGTGCTCATTGGAGTCTTTTTCCCGGAGGCATTCTCCATTCCAAATCGCTTTAGCAACTCCACCGTGTACTTCGTTTGGTGGATGAAGATTGCATCGTTCATTTGGCGAATTTGGAGACCTAAGAAATATTTGAGTTCGCCCATGTGGCTCATCTCAAATTGTTCCTTCATCACATTAGAAAACTCTTCGCAAAGAGCGAAGTTAGTAGCACCGAAAATGATATCATCAACATAAATTTGAACTAATAAAATATCATTATTTGCATGCTTAATAAAATATCATTATTTGCATGCTTAATAAAAAGTGTTGAATCGGTTTCGCCCATTTTAAAATTCAAATCCAAAAGAAAATTCTTTAGGCGATCATACCAAGCTCGAGGAGCTTGTCTCAAACCATAAAGAGCTTTCTTTAGTTTAAAAACGTGATTCGGAAATTTTTCATTTATGAAGCCCGGAGGTTGAGAAACGTAAACTTCCTCAACGACATCTCCGTTTAAAAATGCACTTTTAATGTCCATTTGAAATAATTTAAAATTCTTATGGCATGCAAAAGACAAAAAAAATCTAATTGATTCTAATCTAGCTACCGGAGCGAAAGATTCTTCGAAATCGATACCTTCCTCTTGACGATAGACTTGAGCTACTAACCGAGCTTTGTTCCGGACGACGACTTGGTTTTCGTCGGTTTTGTTCTTGAAGATCCACTTTGTCCCTATGACGGTGTGGTTCTTCGATGGCAATGGAACACGCTCCCAAACTTCATTCCTCTCGAATTGAATGAGCTCCTCCTCCATGGCTAAGATCCAAGCGCTATCTTCGCATGCTTCATTAATATTCTTTGGCTCTATCGATGAGGCAAAGGCACAATTTGCGAAGTGGTGAACTTGCGATCTCGTCTTGACACTATCATAGATATTGCCAATGACTTGCTCATGGGGATGGTCACGAACCGAATGAAGCCGTTTGGGAATACCTTGATCACTAGGAACATTCTCAACAACTTCATTAGTTGGGTTAGTCTCAATAGAATCATTAGAATCATTAGACTTAGAATTATCAAACGAATCACATAAAACATCCATAGAATCATTATCATTTGAAATTCTAGTTGGAACAAATCCTTCATTAAATGAGACATGAAGCGATTCCTCGATCGTTGAGGTTCGTTTGTTGAATATCCGGTAGGCTTTGCTACGCGTAGAATATCCAACAAAAATCCCCTCATCGGATCTCGGATTTAATTTGTCCAAACTACCATATGTGTTCTTAATAAAACATTTCGAACCAAAAACACGAAAATGTTTAACTTGAGGCAACCTACCAAACAACAATTCATAACAAGTTTGTTTAGTGCCGGGCCTCAAAAGTATTCTATTAAACACATAGCAAGCGGTGTGTACCGCTTCCGCCCAAAATTGATGGCCAAGTTGGCTATCATCAAGCATAGTGCGAGCACACTCCACTAGCATCCTATTCTTTCTCTCAACTACACCATTTTGAGGAGGTGCACGAGGGAAAGAGAAGGTGTGAGTAATACCAACTTCATCACAAAATGTCTCAAAAGACTCATTCTCAAATTCACCTCCATGATCACTACGAATAGTGACAATGGTGGTTCCTAAGAGATTTTGTACTTTCTTAACAAAAATTGTGAAGTTTTCAAAAGCTTCATTTTTATTACACAATGAAAATACCCAAGTAAATCTTGAATAGTCATCTACGATGACAAGTCCATACCTTGCATTTCCTAAGGAAGCTACTCTAGTTGGCCCAAATAAATCTAGAAGTAATAGCTCTAGTGGCCGTTTAGTAGAGATGCTTTTCTTAGGTTTAAATGAAGATTTAGGAAGCTTGCCGCGTTGACAACAATCACAAAAACTTTTCTTTTCAAAAACAAGCTTCGGAAAACCTTTAATGGAATTCAATTTTGAAAGCTTATATAGTGTTCCAAAGTTCACATGTCCAAAGCGTCGATGCCATAAGTGTTGTTCACTTGTGTTGGCAACGAGACATTGTTCATATGACTTAGGAAGATCCAAAACATAAATGTCTTTACGACGAGTTCCGGAAAATAATAATTTTTCATTATCCTTTCTTAAAATATGACACAATCCTTTCGCAAAGCTAACTTTGTAACCTTTGTCACAGAGTTGACTTATTGAAATAAGATTATGATTTAAACCACTAACAAGATAAACATCACTAATTAGGGGTTTAGAGGGGTTACCGACTTTACCAACACCTATGATGGTTCCGCTCTCGTTGCCTCCAAATACGACGCGGTTTCCATTCGCAATGGGAACCACTCCGGAGAGCAAACGAGCGTCACCCGTCATGTGTTTGGAGCACCCGCTATCGAGTATCCAATTCCCTTTGGAGCTAAATTTAAATTTGTTGCTCCTTCCCTTTTTCTTTTCCTTGAGTACCTAAAGATAGACACTTTCATATCATGGTATCCAAGGTCATTGGGTCCAATGGATTAGACCTTTGGAAGCCAAGTCCAAGTGGACTTAGACTTCCCCACATAATTCTTACTATGCACAACATCCGAAAAATAAGCATTCATGTACATTTGTTTTTCGTCCATGCTTGTGTCCTTTGGGCTCCAAATAGTGAATATTTTGGGATCCATCATCCTATTGTGTGCATGCATGCGACGTTGATTTCTACGTGATGCATGTTGTGGATAGGCATACGGGACATGATGGAATAGTGCACGACGAGAATTATTCATATGATGCGGTGGGTGAACATATGCATGTGTGGGAACACGTGCGTGAGGGTGTCTCACTTGGTGTGCACGTGCCCGAGAATGTGTTGCATAAAAATCATCATATGTGTGAGATGGTGGAGTAGGACGTGTGTTCCTACGTGGCATGGCATTTGTGTACATATAAGCATGGCCCTTCTTTGGAGGTCCACCCATAGTGGGTTTCTTTCCGAAAGAGGGTGTGGACGAGGTGGAAGCACCATTGGTAGATGAACTACCAATAGAGTGTTTGCTACCACTCGTAGAGTCACCGGAAGTTGGCCTAACAAAGGTAGTGGCCGCTTTGGATGGACATCCCATCGTATACCCCAAACCAATGTGGTGATTGGCCGGAAGTAAGTCACTTAGGATTTTATCCAAATGGTCCTTACCTTTATTGAATCTATTGATTCGGCCTAATGTGTTCTCATAATTCTCTTTGAGAGAACGCATTGAAGTATCTAAAGTGGATACTTGCGATGTGAGCACATAAACACGAGATTTAAGATTCTCGTTCTCAATACTCAAGGTTGAGTTTTGAGAAGTTAAATCCGCTATCTTATGTTCTTCCGCATCCTCAATGCTAACATGTTCGAGTTTAGATTTGAGATTCACAATCTCATTTCTTAACTCTTCAACAACGGTGTCGTTGTTGGTGATGATATTCTTAGGCGATGTTTGAATGCTAGCTAGGTCATCTTTTACCTTAGTATATCTATTTACTAACTTAGTGTATTTTGACCAAAGTTGAGAGTTAGCATTTCTAAGATCATCCATCGTTACCTCATCGCTTTCGTCATTACTATCATCGGAAGAGGAGGATCCTTGATCGTTCTCCTCTCTTGCCATGAAGCACATATGTGCTTGCTCCACTTTCTCATCATCCGACTCTCCGCTTGAGGAATCCTCGGAGTCGGTGAATGTTGCTCCGACAAGTCCTTTCTTGTACCCCTTTTTGTATTTCTTGGACTTATCGAATTTTGGCGCCTTCCACTTCTCCTTTTGTTTGTTGAGAGGACACTCCGCTTTTATGTGTCCTGGCTTATTGCACTTGAAACACAAAGGAGAGGAAGAGGCGTTAGAAGAACCAAATTTACCTTTGGTCTTGAAGTTACCTTTCCGGAAGAAACGGTTGAACTTCTTGGCCATGAGTGCCATGGACTCCAAGTCCAACTCGTTTTCCGAGTCTTCATCATCGGAAGATGTGGATGAAGCCGCCTTGAATGCAATCACCTTTTTCTTAGGCGCATCTAGGTTCAAATATGACTTCATCTTTTCTTGTAGCTTCACCTTGCTATCTTTGCGTACCTCGTATGACATCAAAGTACCCATTAGTTGAACTACGGTATATTTGTTCATGTCATTACCTTCCTCGATGGCGAAGGTACGTTTTTCCCAAGAAGAGGGAAGTCCTTCAATAAGCTTTAAGCACTTCTCCTTTTGAGTGTAGATCTTGCCGAGGGCCTCTAACTCGTTTATTATGTCAACGAAGCGAGCGTAATATTCTTTCATCTTTTCGCCCTGTTGCATATGAAACATTTCGTAATCTTTGGTTACGACTACGAGTTTAGAGTCTCTTACCCGACTCGTCCCTTCATGTAGTATGAGGAGAGAGTTCCAAATTTGATATGCACTCTTACATGTGCATATCTTATTGAAGTCCTCGGGCTCCAATGCGCATTGCAAGGCGTTCATTGCCTTGGCATTGCTTACCTCCGCGGCGACCTCCGCGGTAGTCCATTTCTCAAATTTTTTTTCTTCGGGCTCGATGTACTCCTTCATTGTAGTCCTCCATAAAGATGCACTTCGGAGGAAGGTTTCCATCCGACATTTCCAGTACCCGTAGTTGGTACCGTTGAAGAATGGAGGCCTTGTAGAGGAATGTCCTTCCATCACCGATGACGCTCCTTCACGGTTCCTGAAGGTGTCGTAGTTGGAAGGTGGAGGCACGGTCTTGTTGTCGTTGGCAGACATAGCTGAGTATCTGGCTCTGATACCAAATGTAATGCCCTAACAGCTACTGCACAAGTACTAGAGGGGGGGTGAATAGTACTTTAAAATAATAAGGCGTATAATTCCAAATTAAATTGCACACAACTACCAAATCAATTTGCGGAAGCTTAAATTGAATGACAACAATGAAATTAACAATGCTAACAAACGATGTTAATGGGTTCGGATCCACCCAAGTCTCCCCGACTTGTTCCCGGTGATCCTACGTCCCAACCACCCGGATCCCTTCCGGATACTTGAGTTAGAAACCCTAACTCAAGATTTCCACTATGAATATCTTGTGAAAAACCTTCACAAGATCAAATCATACATGCAATAGCAAACGTGAATCCCACAACCCGAGATCACAACCTTCTCTCACAACCGAGAGAATCACAAAGCAATATTAAAGAGTTTAATATGAAATAAACAAGCTTACCACAAAATCCTATACCTTGAGTTTTTCTTACCCAATAGGTGGAATGAAGGATTTGAGGAAGATGAAGTTACCAAACCCTAGCACCAAGGAAATGAGCAGCAATGGGTGCCTAGGGATGATTTGGAAACTTGAATCAAGCAATAGCTTGAAGAGCTCACCAAGAACAAGCTTCTCTCTAGATCTAGAAATGAGAGAGAATGGGTTTCTTGTGAGGAAGAGAGCTTTAGATTTGAGGGAGAATGGCTATCTCTTTAGAACTCAATGAATCTCTTAATGGCAGCTCTATTAAAGATAGAAATGACCTAAGTTCGTATTTATAGGGACCCAAAAACACAAGTTAGGTCATTCTCCAACGGAAAGAAATCTGGGAGAATTAGTCGGTCAAAGAACACTCACTGACCGACTAGTTCATCAACTAGTCGGTCAGCCAAACAACGTGGACCGACTAAGAGCAAATCTGAGAAGAAAGAGAATTTCAGACCTAGAAATCTAGTCGGTCCAAGGACACTGTCTGACCGACTAGTTTCACAACTAGTCGGTCATCCAATGAACGTAGACCGACTAAGAGGCAAAACAACTTAGTCTGAAGGCAAGTTGAGTTAGTCGGTCCAAGAACAAAAGTTGACCGACTAGATTGTCAACTAGTCGGTCATCAAACGTTCTTAGACCGACTAACGGTAAACAGTAGCTTAGGAGAATTTTAGAGTGAACAGTAAGTCTCAGCTAGTCGGTCAAAGAAGCATCACTGACCGACTAGTTCACAAACTAGTCGGTCGGTGAGTCAACGTAGACCGACTAACTGTAAACAGTAAAGTCCAAGAAATTAAGGAATCAAACTAGTCGGTCCAAGAACAGTTGCCGACCGACTAGATCACCATCTAGTCGGTCAGTACTTGTTCTTGTACCAACTAACATGCACAACAAAGTCCGAATCGAAGCGCGACGCTTCGAGGAAGTTAGAATGAACTTGTGCAAGGATACTAGAGCTACGAAATGAGCGTAATGAAGATAGAAACGTAAGATATACTCAAGGCTTAACATTCTATCAATCGAAACTAAAAGACTATAAATAAAACCTTAATAAACGGTCTTTGAGAGCTTCGATTGAATCTTCATAACTTCCAAAGCGTTGCAGGAGCTTCAACGAAGCTTTAGGCATGAATATGAGCTTTGGAAAGTGTTGAGATGTCGCTTTGAATATTCTCGTGAAATTGGCGACGATCTCCAATACTGCGCTCACAAATTGTTAGTTCATGAATTATTTATGTTTGCTCATCATCCAAAACCAAATCCGGGGAGTCCAATATTCAACATCACCGAGAGGAGGGACGGCCCGAGCAGGGACACTTTGGAGGGGATTGCAGAGTCCGGAAGCTGAAGATGCCGATCTTTTCTGGGGACGATCCGCACGCCTGGTTGTTCACATCGAAGAGGTATTTCGCGGCGCATCACATGACCGAGGCACAGAAGTTGGAGGCGGCGGCCATCTGCATGGAGGGGAGAGCTTTAGGGTGGTTCCAGTGGAAGGAGAGGAGGCAGCAGATCCGTAGCTGGGCGGAGCTGAAGGACTTAGTGCTGGAGAAGTTTAGAGACCCCCGCCTGGGGAACCTACAGGAGCAGCTATTTGCCCTCAGGCAGGAGGGACCGGTGCGGGAGTACATTGAGAAATTTGAGACGCTGGCAGGACGAGTTCATGGGGTGTCGGACGAGTCGCTGGAGGGCACCTTCTTGAAGGGGCTACGTCCTAGTCTTCGAGCTGCGGTGAGGCCATACAAGCCTCGAGGGCTTTCAGAGGTCATCGAGATGGCGCAGATGGTGGAGGACTCCCGAGCTGAGGATATGCGGGGCGGAAGCGGCTACAGTGGGCAGATTCAGCGGATCACCACGACTGGGATAGGCGGAGCAGGGGGTCCCTACTGAGACAGTTCAGACAGGGCTTGAGAAGATGGGGGAGCCGAACCCGCTACCAGCTGGGGGCCCATTCCGACGGATGACCGATGCGGAGATGAGAGAGAAGCGGCAAAAGAGACTCTGTTTTAGATGCGACGAGCGCTTCTCTCCCGGACACCGTTGTGTGGACCGGAAGCTGCAGGTTTTGATAGCGGAAGCAGACGAGGATGATGGCTTGGAGGACGAGTGCATTGGAGGGGAGGACGACTCCCACTCGGAGTAGCACCGCCGGTACTTACACCACCTTGAGGACAAGGTGGTTCTTTAGGGGGAGTATTGTTAGACCCGCAGGGTCTAACCGCCGGCCCATCTTGGGCCGGCCCATGTGGGCCGCCGGCCCCCCCCCCCTCTTGGGCTATTTTGTGCGCGCGCCCCTTCGCCCTAAAACCCCTAGTTTCTCTTATAAATATGGGCTAGCCGTCATTAGGATTTTTATGCTTGATATTTTGAGATATTCTCTATTGAGCGTCCTAGGAGTAGTTCTTAGATTAGACGAGTGCGGACGTCCTCTAGGCGTCTTGGGAGGAGAATACACCTTTTTGTATTCAAATATCTTGTTTTCTCTTTATTATTTTGCTATAAAAATTGGATCTTTGGTTGGTTCCTAACATGAAGTTGATGCCTGGCAAACTACAAATCAAAAGCCTACATGCGCTAGAGTGCACTTCCATCAAATGTCTGTCTACATTTGGCACATGCATCTTCTTCTTTTCATTCTTTTCTGAAAGGAACATATCTGGATTTATCTCTATCTGTGTGTAATAATCCTTAAATTACTGTGTGTAATCGTTACTAGTTATATATTATTTGATTGTAAACTAACCTTGTGTCTTTTTAAATTGAGTTCGGTGGTGGATTTCTTCTGTTGTTCACAGGGAGATGAAGAAGAGCATAAAAATACTGTATTAGTTGGTTAAAGGGAGGGGGAAAGAACAAAAGAAAAAGTAAATTGTTATATGTGAAAAAATAAAAAAGAAATGGTAAAGAGACTTGAACGTAAGACCTCGGCCGCCCCTACTTCCGAATAAA
Organism: Scilla litardierei; assembly: GCA_030789695.1. Taxonomy (NCBI): domain Eukaryota; kingdom Viridiplantae; phylum Streptophyta; class Magnoliopsida; order Asparagales; family Asparagaceae; genus Scilla; species Scilla litardierei. The sequence goes on from JAULAV010006261.1 coordinate 281,755, forward strand.
GATCCATCTTAAAGAATTCTTTTTATTGAGTGTCATTGTATTGGGTGTGTGTGTAAAGAAAAGCAAGGGATAATATAAATACATGAAGGGTTAGCTCATTTGGGGCTAATCACTATTCTCCCAAAATCCACAACATGGTATCAGAGCTAAACACCAAAAAACCCTAAATCAAACCCTAGCAACCCCTCTCCCGCCGCCACCAGCACCCGCACGCACCCACCCACCGCCAACAGCAACCCGCTCCCGCCGCCACCAGCACCCGCACGCACCCCACAAACCCTCCCGCCTGCGCGACGGCCGCCGGCCCGCCTGCGCTTGCGCCTGCCAGCGCGCGCGCCCCGCCGTCCGCCTGCGCGCGCAGCTGCCGCCGGCCCGCCTGCGCTTGCGCCTGCCAGCGCGCGCGCCCGCCGTCCGCCTGCGCGCGCAGATGCCGCCTACCGCCGCTGATCCGCAGCGCCGCCGGCCCGCCTGCGCTTGCGCCTGCCAGCGCGCGCCCGCCGTCCGCCTGCGCGCGCAGTTGCCGCCTGCCGTGGTGGCCCGCCGCTGATCCGCAGCGCTTCCACTGCTGATCCGCGCGCGTGCTGCCGCTGCCCCCTTCTCCCCAAAAGAGAACCCCAAGAAGAAAACCCTAACCCTAGATCTATGGTAGGGTCATGAAAAGGACTCCATAGACTTGCGGTTAGGCTATGACCTAGAAGAGGAAGAAAAGAAGTAGATCTGCGGATCTAAGGAGGAAGAAGGGCGAGATCTGCGGATCTGGAGAGATGTGGGGACAATCTTACCTCCGCCGACATGAAGGCCTTCATTGGAGAGATAACGAAGCTGCTTGCTTCGAAGGAGTTGGGATCCTCGAGTGGATCGATGCCTTCACGACCCGTGCAGAAGCTGGAGTTGATGCCCAATGATGTGAAACTGGAAGGGACGAAGAACTACCTCAGTTGGTCCAGGAGGGTGCTTCTCATTCTGAAGTCAAAGGGGTTGGAAGGCGTCGTTCTGGGTTCATGTAAGGAACCGGTGGATAAGACTGTGGATGATTGGAAAGTCTGGAGCACCACCAACTCACTGGTGGCTGCTTGGTTGATGACATCGATGGTTCCACCCATCGCTGGGATGGTGGAGGCCATAGAGAGTGCTGCGGGGATATGGAGTATGGTGGAAAAAATGTACTCTGGAGCAGGAAATGTGATGCTCATGATGGAGGTTCAGGGCAAGGTCGACACCTTGAAGCAGGGGGAGATGTCTATTCTAGCCTACTCTGCGGAGTTGAAAAGGCTGTGGTCAGAGGTGGACCACTATGACCCTATTGATCTGCCTGATCCTAGGAGCGCTGCGATACACAGGAAGTGGGTGGAGCGTAGGCGTGTCACACATTTTCTGAGGAACCTGAATGGAGATTTTGAGGCCAGGAGGGCGAGTATGTGCCACTTATCCTCCATCCCATCTCTGGAGGAGGCCATAGCTGCAATGACACAGGAGGAGACCAGACTGAGGGTTATGAAGGATGAGGGTATTCAAGTCACTCGGGCTGCACTGGCTGTACCGACAGTGGCAGCAGTGAGCGAGGATCGAGAGTGCTACACATGTGGGGTGAAGGGGCACCTGAGCTTTAACTGCCCACAGAAGGGCAGTGGACGAGGACGTGGCACAGGAGGCAGAGGAGGATGTCGTTGGGGCCGTGGAGGCCGTGGACGAGGTCGCGGCGGCCCACGGGCCAACTTTGCTACCGCTGATGGACGACAGGAGAAAGTGATGATCGAGGCCACGCCAGCTGAGGCGTCAGACCTAGAGCAGCGGAGACAGTCCAGGTCTATTACTGAGAGCTCGGAGAGTCATGCAGACCAGACTGGGGATATTGCCTCGCCATTCGGTAACTTTGCCCACTTCGCTCACACAGGCTCAGGTAACCGATTAGCCCTTTCATGTAGAGATCATATAGAGTGGATTATTGACTCAGGTGCATCTAGTCATGCGTCAGGAGCATATAGACAGTTTTCCACTTATAAACCACATACCATTCATGAAACTGTTCAGACAGCTGATGGCACATCCCAACCCATTAGAGGGATTGGTACTATTCAGTGCACTCCCTCCATACGCCTCTCTTCAGTCCTTCACGTCCCATCTTTTCCAGTCAACCTCTTATCTGTTGGCTCTATTGTTGATGATCTCGACTGTAGCATTACTTTTGACTCTACTCATTGTGTGTTGCAGGAAAGGAAGACTGGGAGGAGGCTTGGAACTGGCGTCAGGCGTGATGGACTGTGGTATCTTGACAGAGCTAGTGGAGATGCTGCACTGGCTGTCGTTGGTGGAGAGAAGGAAAGGGATGTACTTTTGTTACATTGTCAGTTGGGACACTTGCCTTTTGATATTTTGAGTAAAATGTATCCCGATGTTTTGAATAGAGTGAATGAAATGAATTTGAAATGTGATGCATGTGAATTTGGGAAACACACTAGGACGTCATATCGTAGTGTGGGGATGAGGAGTGTAGAGAGATTTCATCTTATTCACTCAGATGTTTGGGGGCCCTGCCCAGTGACTTCAGTAAGTGGGTTCAGGTGGTTTATCACCTTCATAGATTGTCATTCTCGAATGACATGGCTTTATATGATGAAAAACAAAGGCGAAGCGTTGAAGTGTTTTCAGGACTTCCATAGAAGTGTCAGAAATGTGTATGAGGCCAAGATCCGTGTCTTGAGAACGGATAATGGGACAGAGTATGTAAACAGGGAGTTTGCATCTTACCTATCTGAGAGTGGGATAACACATCAAACCACTTGTCCCAACACCCCCCAACAGAACGGAGTTGCTGAAAGGAAAAATGGACACTTGTTGGAGGTAACTAGGTCACTCATTCTCACCATGAATGTACCTAAGATATTGTGGAGTGAAGCAGTGATGACAGCCACATATCTTATCAACAGGATGCCTTCACGGATCCTTGGTATGAAGTCTCCATGTGAGATTCTTATGGGAAAGAACACTTTTGTAGTTCCACCAAAAGTGTTTGGATGCACATGCTTTGTGAGGGATCATAGACCTTCTGTGGGGAAGCTGGATGCTCAGGCAATTAAATGCATATTTGTTGGGTATCCTTCAAATCAGAAAGGCTATAGGTGTTGGAGTCCCTCAGAACGAAGGCTGTTTGTGAGCATGGATGTGACGTTCAGGGAGACTGAGCCTTTTTATGGAGGACTGACAGATTCTACATCAGTATTTGATACCGGTGCCTCTCTAAACACAGTAGGAGCTGATCGAGAGGGGGAGACTGATGACAGGAGGGTAGTGGTTGGACTTATACCGTGTCCTGTCAGGCCTACTGGTACTGGTCCTGATAGCAGGGAGGAGGAAAGGACCTTGGTGGAAGAGGAGGAAGACAGGTTGTACGGCAGGAAATATAGCAGGAGACAGAAGGATAGTCATGGCGATGGAGAACAACATGAAGACATCTTCCCCTCTGAAGAACCACTAGCTCCACAGCCACATGTCGAGATTGATCAGTCTATCACGCCTGCTCCAGTCCTGACCTCCTTACTGCCTTCCTCTCCTAACACAGATGGTAACCTTTCTTTGCATTCCTCTAGTTTAGATCTTCCACTTGCATCTCGTAGGGAGCCTCGTATCAATGCCGGCAGGCCTCCTGTATGGTATGGATACGAGACTGATATTGCTAATCATGTCTCCTATGCTTCTCTTACACCTGCATATAGGGCTATCATTGCATCCTTACAGTCTATCTCTATACCGAGTGATTGGCGAGTGGCAAAGCAACATCCCCAGTGGAAGAAAGCAATGCTTGAAGAACTCGAAGCACTGGAGAAGAACAAGACATGGAGACTTGTCTCACTTCCAGCAGGGAAGAAAGCTGTGAGCTGCAAGTGGGTATTCACAATAAAGCAAACTGCAGAAGGGAAGGTGGACAGGTACAAGGCGAGGCTGGTTGCCAAGGGCTACAGTCAGACTTATGGGATTGATTATGATGAGACATTTGCCCCAGTGGCAAAGATGAGTACTGTGAGAGTACTGATATCCTGTGCAGCGAATTTTGGATGGAAATTGCATCAGTTGGATGTAAAAAATGCCTTCTTACATGGAGACTTACAGGAGGAGGTATACATGGAGATTCCACCTGGCTTTAGTACACAACAGACGATGGGAAAGGTGTGTAGACTGGACAAGTCTTTGTATGGGCTGAAGCAATCTCCAAGGGCATGGTTCGACAGATTCAGGCGTGCAGTCATCACTATGGGCTACAAGCAGAGTAATGGTGATCATACTGTATTCTATAGACATTCAGGACAACGGATTACTCTTTTGGCTGTATATGTGGATGATATCATTATCACTGGAGATGATGAAGAGGGAATCTCTCACTTGAAGGTAAGGTTGGCAAGAGAATTTGAGGTCAAGGACCTTGGACAGTTGTGGAATTTCCTTGGACTGGAGATTGCCAGGTCGAGGAAGGGTATAGTTCTCTCACAGAGGAAGTATGCCCTGGATTTACTGGCTGAGACTGGTATGTTGGGGTGTCGTCCAGCTGTTACTCCTATTGATCAGAATCATAGGTTGCATTCACAATCAGGGGAGCCAGTTGACAAAGAAAGGTACCAGAGACTTATTGGACGCCTTATCTACTTGTGCCATACCAGACCTGACATTGCCTATGCTATCAGTATGGTAAGTAGATATATGCATGATCCTAGGACTGGACATATGGAGGCAGTCTTCAGGATACTGAGGTATCTGAAGAATAGTCCAGGAAAAGGCATATTATTTGGTAGTCATGGTCACATGAATGTGACAGGCTACTGTGATGCGGATTGGGCCAGTTGCCTAGATGATAGGAGATCGACCTCGGGCTACTGTGTGTTTGTTGGGGGCAACTTGGTCTCTTGGCGCAGCAAGAAGCAGGATTTAGTGGCTCGTTCCACTGCAGAGGCAGAGTATCGTGCTATGGTGCTTAGTACCTGTGAGATGATCTGGTTGAGATCACTCCTACATGAGCTACGCCTGCTGAGAGAAGGACCATTGCGGTTGTTGTGTGATAACAAGTCAGCAATTAATATTGCCAACAACCCAGTGCAACATGATAGAACGAAGCACATAGAGATTGACAGGTTCTTCATTAAAGAGAGACTGGACAAGAAACAGTTGGAGATCTCCTATATTACCTCTGGACAGCAACTAGTAGATTGCCTTACAAAGGGGTTGAACTCTAAAGGAGTAGAGGATGCTTGTAACAAGATGGGCATGATAAATATCTTTTGCTCATCTTGAGGAGGAGTATTGAGTGTCATTGTATTGGGTGTGTGTGTAAAGAAAAGCAAGGGATAATATAAATACATGAAGGGTTAGCTCATTTGGGGCTAATCACTATTCTCCCAAAATCCACAACACTTTTCTTATTAGATTTAACAAAGACAGTAAATTGTGAAAGTAGCATATGAAAGGCCACATTTCAAGCTGTGATATTTTGTAGCAAATTATCTTTTGATATGACATGGAAAAAAAACTTCTATGATTCTGGCCAGTGATGCATTTACTCAAGCTGATCAATGCACTTCTTGATCCTTAGGTATAAATTTGAATTATTTGGATTGGTAACTATTTGAAGAATGTGTGTAAGATGAGATATATACTTACATGAGATGCAACAAAGTATGCTATCAAGTTAAGAGCAATCCCCCACCAGATGGTCCCAAAGATGTAGCCTAAGAGACCTTGTAGACGACGAAGAAAGAAGACCGAATGATAGATTTTTGGTATGTATTGCAGTAGAAACATAATTAGTAAGACGGTCATCACTGATGTTGTCAGTCCTTCGTTAATCAGTGCTGGAGCTACCACCCATAAAACAACCTGCAGCATATTGATCCATTTAATACTTCGTCAGCTTCTTATATATGCATACAAATATGTGTATACATGCATGCATGCATGCATGTGTGTGTGTGTGTGTGTGTGTGTGTGTGTGTGTGTCAAGTTCCTTGTCACTGAGTAGATGTAGGTTCTTTTACTTCTTCGGCACTTTGTAGCTAACTAGTTTAAGAAAGTGGTAATCATTTTTCTCAGAAATTTGCTATCTTTGCTATTATAATGCACACCCTGGAAGTTCTCAATTTGGAGGTTGCACTTGAATTTTGTCATACTGACATTCATCTCGTTTCTTCGTGCATTGTAAATAAAAACAGAAGTTCGTTATACCACTAGTAGTACAGTGTTGCCACGAGATGTGAGTTGGTCAAATAATTTGCATAAGAAACTGTGATTCATCAAACTTTATGTCTTTTGCATATCTCATGTATATCTTGATGCCTTACTGTCACCTAGAAATGACAATCCTTCCTAGTTTAACATTTTGTGAATGCATTCATGTAATCTTGATGCATATCCTAGTTTAACATTTTGTGAATGCATTATGTAATCTTGATGTCTTTGCATATCTCATGTATATCTTGATGCCTTACTGTCACCCAGAAATGACAATCCTTCCTAGTTTAACATTTTTTGAATGCATTCATGTAATCTTGATGCATATCCTAGTTTAACATTTTGTGAATGCATTATGTAATCTTGATGTCTTTGCGTTATCTCATGTAATCTTGATTAAATACAACATAAGTAAGCATCATGAAGACTAGGTAACTACATCAACACAATGGATAAGCCCAACCACTTATCTTGAGGCCGAGACTGATCATGTCACCCAAGAGAGTCATGCTAATATCATGCAGTGTACCATTGTCATTTCCATGTGAATTACACATGCTAGACAAAAGGGTTTCTTGGCTTATTAGGCTGTAGCCTTCCCCCCCCCCCCCCCCCCCCCCCCCCCCCCCCCCCCCCCCCCCCCTCTCTTTCTGAATCACAAGCATCTCTGGCTCAAAGATACAGCACTTGCTCTCAAACAAACGCAAGGCTACAAATTATTTTCTTTTGACATCATTTGAGCTTTAGACACCTCATTCAAGCATCACAGTGACTTAGGTTGTAACAGAAACAGACCTCAAAGAAGAGTTGTTCATGTCTGAGGGTGTGGTTGGTTTCAGATTTCTTACTGTTATTAAAGCCAGGGATCCAAAGAGCATATCCTGGCTCTACCATTAGAGATTCTTTTTGAAATAGCATCCCATCACTCCAAAGATCAGTAGTTGTTAATATCAACTAACAAACACGAGAGAAATTTAGAAGGTCTAGAATGTGGAGCCTAAGTTACACACACACATGAACAATGACTGAAAACTAAGGTATGAACCTCACCTGAGGCACTGGAAGTATCACAAAGAGATCAAAAACCAAGTCCTTCATCGACGTCGCCCGCCCTCTTCTTGATCCATTGTCGGCCTCCCCGTCCTCCTCCGACCGCCTTTTCGAGCCGTAACAACCCATCCTCAGCTTAACCAGCACGTTCCCGAGCTGCACCGCGTCGGCGATGCAGCGGAGCAGCGTGACGGTGACGGCAAGCCATCCGTCGATGAAGAGGCACGTGCAGGTGGAGCTGATGGAGAGCGCGTAGAAGAACAGGGGGTCGATGGCGAGCCCGGCGGCGCAGACCAGAAGGAAGGTCCGGTTCCATTCTTGGATCCAGCAGGGCTGGTTTGGGTCGGGAGGATGCATCGGTTGGCGAGCGGCGGGCTCGGCATTGGCGGCTGAGGACATGGAGGGTGGAGGTGATGCGGGGCGAGAAATGATGCTGTGAGCAAGGCAACAAGATATACGTTGGTTGTAACAGTGCAATTGCTTAGGATGCTTGCCTCATGGTTTTGTAAGTCATATTAGAACAATTTGAATTACATAAAAGCCCTTGAGCTAATGTCTGATTTGTGTTCTTTATTATTCATTGGTTGCATTTGTGTGTGTGTTGGGAATGGCAATGTAGCATATGTACTTCTCTCATGAAGCCATACTTGCGTGTTTATTGCTTTGGCAAATTTATTGATGTAAGAGCATCTCAACCCGACTCTTCATAAATGGACGGTTGGGTTGGAATATTGTGAGAATATTTCTTATATGGATGATGGGAAAATGGAGGGAGCTCCAATCCAACCTTCCATAATTGATAAACACATACAATAGCATTTTCTAGCACTTAAAAATACCTCATTTAACCCCAAAATGTAGTGTATGGACATTAAAACCATGTACGTTTAGCACTTCCCTTCCCATGAAAAAAATGGAGGTTGCGACAATGACCCTCCTAATTTGGAGGGCCACTGTAGCTAGGGGTGGCAATTTTCGACCCGGCACGGGCCCGGCCCGATAAGACCGTGCTTGGGCCAACAATTTTGGCCCGAAATCCTTATCGGACCGGGCCGGCCCGGCCCGGTTCATTTTCGGACCGGACCCGGGCCAAGCTTTTCAGCCCATGGGCGGCACGGCATGGCACGAAAAGCATTTGATTGCCCCACTTCAATTTGACCACACACCAATCTAAAGCAGATTTCAGTAATGTGCATTCATTTATAGTGTTGAGTCCAATGTCATGAATCTTATTAGATCAAGGTCCAAATATCATAAATTTTAACAACTTCCCGTCAGCGCCAACTTTGATGTCTTCGGATCTTGGGGGTCGATCTTAGTTTTCGAGAAGAGACAAAGAACCACCAAACATGTTACTTCATCTTGTCAAATAAATGAAAACAATGTAGGACACATCACCTTATGCAACCCACTCAATCCTCTTCTTTCGTGCTCCATTTCAATGCATCTTTAAGCATATGAGACAAGGTTGTGTTTAAAAATATGATAAAATATTGTCACAATACATAATTTATTCAACCCTATCGGACCAGGCCGGGCGGCCCGAATTTTTATCGGACCGTGCCCGGGCCTCTCTGAAATGGCCCGAAGTCTTATCGGGCCGGGCCGGCCCAGTCCTTTAAGAAAACCGGACCGGGCCGGCACGACCCGATAAGACCGGGCCGGCCCGAATTGCCACCCCTAACTGTAGCAAACCGGCAATATTTTGCCGGTTTTGCAGGGCGGCTGGAAGAGGGAAAACACCATTTTTGACGTTTTCCGGTGTGGTTGGAGATGCTCTAATATATTATAATCTTTGTATGTTACTGTAACGACCGGTATTTTCTAGGCGTATTATTTGTGTGTGCCCGTATTTTCGTTTGGACCATCCGGATATTTTTGTGCGTGAATTCTTTTGTGCGTCGACACGAGCGCGTATCCGCTTTTTCGTTTTACCGTACCAACATTAATTGACTATCAAATTTTTAACAAATCGTCTTAACTTAATTATCCCACTAATTACAATTTTCTAATCGCCGTTAACTTCACTAATTACTTCATTCATTTTAATAATCACATCTTATTTAATTACTTGATTTATTATTATTGGCTAAAAAAAATCAAATCACTAATTTGATGAATTAATTTTTACCCTAATTAAATTATCCCTAAATCAAACATCGATTAACTTAGCCCTAATTAAATTACACTAAATTAAACCCCATTGAATCCCACCTCCTTCTGTTGGTGAGATCCAACATTTCTATTCATTATCTCCCCCACATACGGCTCCATCCCTTCAATGTGTTCCCCATTCACTGTTATATTTCAACAACAGGCAGCAACCACAACGATGAACGACCAATCTGCAACCTCCTTCCTCCTGCCAACAATTCTCCCCCTGCAAACAGATTCTGCAAACCCATCAAACAACTTCGATCAGCCCCAAAATCAATTCCCCAATCTTTTCTTCCCAAATCCAATCTGAAAACACAAATTCCAGATCCGGAAAAAAAATAATCAAACCCATTTCAGATCCGATATCCAAATTTCAGGATCAAAAGCAAGAATTCAAACACAAACTGTGAAATCTGAAAAAAAAACCAAATTCAACAAACCAAAAACCCAAATCTCAGATCCAACAAAGAATTTCTGATTCAAAAAATTCAGAAATCAAACCCTTAATCTTTTCTTCTTCTTCTTCAGATCATACCCAAAACCAAACCCATCTCAAACAACTTCAGATCATACAAACTCCCCTTCTTCATCTTCTTCCTCCTCCCCTCTCCTTGGCCGCCCCTCCCCCTCACTCTCGCCTTCAGCCGCGCGCGCCGCCCAGCCAAGAACGCCGCCGCCGCCGGAGCAAGCGCGCGCCGCCACAGGCCGGAGCGCCGCCTGCACCCGCCCGGAGCCGCCCGTCGGCCGTCCGTCAGCCCTCCCTCCGTCGCAAGGTGAGAGCCCATCTTCCCTTGTTTTGTGCAAGCCCCATTCAAATCTGTTGTTGACCTGCAAGCTTTCAAAACGAAAAAAAAAAAAAGAAAAAGGGGAAAGACAGAAAGGAGAAAGAAATGGGTTGTATGCCATGGGTATTAATGAATAAAGAAATATTATTGATAGATAATACGTTTTAAACCTGCTGGATGCTATAAAGAGAGGGTGGAAGACCATTTTTTTTGTGACAGAGAGAGAGAGAGAGAGAGAGAGAGAGAGAGAGAGAGAGAGAGAGAGAGAGAGAGAGAGCCTGACTGTTTGTGTAAGGAATATTTTGATTAATGGGATTGAATAAACTAGTGTTAAGAGAAATTGACAGCATGAATGAAATACCCTGTTAACTAGTGAAGAGAGAGACCTGTGAGTAATTGTTGGGCTAATGAATGATATGAGGTAGGTTATTAAAGGATGAAGAGAGCAGGTTGTATAAAGAGTTGGCAGGATGCTAATGAATAGAACTTAATGAATAAATTGTCAGGCTTGTTTAAATTAAAGAGGGTACTTCACAGAATAAGTTAAAGAAATAGATTCAAAGAGGCAAACGAAATGAAGAGTGACTGTGTGCAGAGAGAGCTAGCCTTATTTAATAAGAATGTTATTTGATGAATGAAAGGGGAATACCCAATTAACCAATGAATAGAGTAGATAGAGTTTTTTTTTTTAAACAATACTATTAAATTACAACCATGTTACTTTTTCCCTAGTCAAACTTAGTAGGTGTGCTATTTTATATCATGTTTTAACCATGCAATTAGCCTAGTTAATATTAATTAATTATGTTAATTATTAGTGTATGTTAAATTTCAGCAGTTAAGTTAGGACAATAAAATTTGATTAAAATAAAGCTTATCACGTTAATAAAAGAATGTTACAACACATATAGGCCTCACGCTAGCTAAATAACCCACTTTAAGGATTAACCGGATATTTTGACGTATCTCGCAATATATCTAATTTGGTGAATTGTTTAACCAAAACAGAGAGCCAGCAGTACCGACACGTAGTACCCGTCCAGACGAACTCACGACAACCGATACCACCGGAAACAGGCAAGTGATACTTGCCAGTAATTGTTTAGGCCATGTTTTAGGCCAATTTGTAAAATTGTGTAAAAGAGACTAGGCGGTGAAATGATAGTCGCCTAGACGCCCTATTTGATCTAGTTTGACAACGAAACTAGATCCGACACTTTACCTGCTTTCATTCATGCTGTCATGCCATGTTTAATTTCAATTAACGGTACGCAATTTATCTGCTCATTGCCATGTCATTGCATGCATTTAATGTTCATCGTGATTAAGTGATTGAGTAGCACACGCTACAAATGTTATTGCTATTGAGGCTAGGCACCTGCTTTGCGGGCACAACCCTATGCCAATAACACTTCCTGGCTCGTGATCCAGAAGATGGGCGCCAGTCCATATACACGTGGAGGGGTAGGGTTAAACGATCGCTTGAGCGTAGAAGTGAGCCCGTACAGCCACTTCAGCCAAAAGACGGAAACTCTGTGCACAAAGTGATAAATCAGTGATTCGTGAATCGTGAAATAGTGAATTGTAGCTTTCTGCTACAACGTGCTTGATTGTTATTATTTTGTTCATTTAAATGTTGCACTCTTAAATGTCATGCCATTTCACCATTGTAGAACTGCTAGTTGCATTATTTTATTTGTATCCTTGCACAAAAGTTCTCCGCTTCCCTTGGGAGACTTTTGCTGACATGTGCCCTTTTCTCTTTGGGTGTCACATGTCAGGATTTGAGACAGAGCAGGTTGTTGAGGACGAGCAGTTCGTTGACGCTGAGTTCGAGGTCCCTACTGAGACCGAGTTCGAGGACACGGGTGACCAGTCCTAGACTCATTTGGAGTCTTCCCTTAGTTGTTATCTTTCCTTAGTTGCTGTTAGGTTTCGGTGTGTAGCACCTACCTCTCTTTGTTTTGTATGGCCATGCTTTAGGCCTATTGTTCAGACTCGTACTTTTGTGACTATTCTGTGATGTAATATTTGTTGGATGTTGTTGGTGGATGTTCTTTTATCTGCTTTATTATTGTTGTTGTTTCGTCGCAATGCAAGGACCTGCTACCTTTCGAAGATTTTTACAGACGCTTATCAGACTGCAGCTTCACAGCTCCACGTCTGAGCGGACCTCCTCACGTCTCGCCTTCCATATTAGGGAAGCGGGGCGTGACAGGTTTTAGTGGTGGCCCATGCAGGTCCTCTCTTTGCATCTGCGAAATATCGAAACAACAATGATGATAACAACATCCATTTAAATATTCATAACAATCGAGTCATGATTAAGTCTAACCTGAACATTTCCTTGTCTTAGATGGCCGGTAGACGCATTACCCGAGGAGCTGGTAGTGGATCTGGAGCTGGTGGTGGAACAGGACGTGTTGCGGATGCTGATAGAGAACCCACCACGGCTGAGATGATGAGGATGATGCATCAGATGATGCAGGTTCAGCAGGGCATGCTTCAGAATGCCCCTCGCTTCGAGCCGGGAGCGAAGCAATTTCGGGAGCTGGGCCCGTCATATTTCACTGGGTCAGAAGGATCATTAGCTGCAGATGAATGGATGAAGAACACAGAGGATAACCTGCTTCTCTCGAAGGTTAACCCGGCTGGATGGGTTGACTTAGTGAAGAAGCAACTGAAGGACAATGCCCGCAGTTGGTGGGAGTCAGAAGAACAGCTGTTGGCGAAGCCTATCCCCTGGGCCACTTTCAAGGCAAGATTTAATGATGAGTATTTCCCTCGAGCTGCCAAGAGGGAGCTGATGCAGCAGTTTATCAATTTGAAGCAAGGGAATCTGACGGTGGACCAGTACCACCAAGAGTTCATGAAACTGAGTCGCTTTGCGCCGAAGATGGTAGAGACTGATGAGGATCGAGCTCAGAAATTCTTACAAGGTTTATCTTTGGAGCTGCAGAGTCTGATTTCCTCTTCGGACTTAGACTCCTACCAGAAGTTGCTGATAGCTGCCAAGAGGCAGGAGCTGATTGCCAATCAGAAGAGAGGACAGTATTCAGGTGCTGGGAAGAGGCCTATGGAGCAGGCCAGAGCTGTGGTTAGGCCTGGGTTCAAGCCTAATCAGTCCGTGCAGTTTAAGAGGCCAGGTGGGCCTAGTCAGAAGACGTGCAGTCATTGCGGCAAGACTGGTCATGTGAAGGAGCAGTGCAGGAGGCTTCTGGGCCAGTGCTTGGTTTGTGGTGACGCTACGCATACATTGAAGGACTGTCCGAGTGCTAAGCAGCCGTGGAAGGCACCAGTCGGAGTTCAGCAACAGAGAGCTCCGGTAGTCGCTGGACGTGGAGCACCTCTCATTCTCCAGAAGCAGGCTTTCCAGCAGGCCGTTCAGCCTAAGAGACAAGCCTTCACGATGACTGCATTGGAGGCCGAGACTGAGGACGGAGTTATTGCTGGTAACTTCTATACTAGTCTTCCTTATTAATGCATTGTATTTGATTAGTTATATCCATGTTAATTTAGTTACATATTACCCTTAGGTGTCATCTTAGTTTCATCTCACCCGGCCTTGACCCTGTTCGATTCTGGAGCTTCGATATGCATCATATCTCGGAAGTTCGTAGTCGAACACTCGATACCCACCTATACACTTTCCAAGTGTTGGAGCATTACAACTGGGAATGGTGTAGTGAAGGTTGCACTAGGATGTAAACCGTGCCCGTTGGTGATTAGTGGACACGAACTGTATGCCAATTTCATTGTCCACGACCTACCCAACTTTGATGCTATTCTTGGCATTGACTGGTTAGGAGCTTTTTATGCCACGATCGACTGTCACCGGAAGAAAGTGGTGTTCGAAATTCCCGATCATCCAGTGTTTGAATTTGTCGGTGGAGGACGTTCGCTTGGACCTGTCAAGTTCCGAGCCCAGCCTTACCGATTGATCATTGCATCTATGATTGCTGAGCCAGAGAAGCCTGCAGTAGTGAGAGATTTCGAAGACGTCTTCCCTGAAGACATTTCTGGACTGCCGCCCAATCGAGCATTGGAGTTCGGCATCGATCTTATGCCAGGAGCTCAACCGATTTCGAAGGCGCCGTATCGTATGGCTCCTGCAGAACTAGAAGAGTTAAGGAAGCAGTTGGATGAGCTACTACAGAAGGGTTTCATTCATCCCAGCGTATCTCCCTGGGGTGCACCCGTCTTGCTAGTGAAGAAGAAAGATGGCTCGAGAAGAATGTGCATTGATTATCGAGAATTGAATCAGATCACAGTGAAGAACAAGTACCCGCTGCCTCGCATTGATGATATCTTCGATCAGCTTGGTGGATCGAGGGTATTTTCGAAGTTGGATCTCCGGAGCGGATACCATCAAGTCAGAGTCAAGAAGGAAGATGTGCTCAAGACCGCTTTTCGGACTAAGTACGGACATTACGAGTTCGTTGTCATGCCATTCGGTGTGACCAACGCTCCTGCTGTGTTCATGAATCTCATGAACCTTATCTTTTACGACTTCCTCGACAAGTTCGTGGTGATTTTCATAGACGACATCCTGGTGTACTCGAAGAGTGAGGAAGAGCATGCAGAACATCTGAAGATAGTGTTGGAGACCCTCCGTCACCATAGACTGTATGCCAAGTACAGCAAATGCGAATTCTGGCTAGATAGAATTGCATTTCTTGGGCATGTAGTATCGGGAGCTGGTATCTCAGTGGATCCGGAGAAGGTCAAAGCAGTTAGTGAATGGCATACACCTCGATCGGCATCGGACATCAGGAGTTTCCTTGGATTGGCTGGATACTACCGCAGATTTATCAAGGATTTCTCGAAGATAGCTGAGCCGATGACAAGATTGACAAGGAAGGATGTTAAGTTCAGTTGGTCAGACTCTTGTGAGCAAGCTTTTTCTACCTTGAAGGAGAGACTGACTACTGCACCAGTCTTAGCTATTCCAGACCGAAGCGGAGGCTTCGAGATTTTTTGCGACGCATCAGGCAAGGGACTTGGATGCGTTCTGCACCAGCACAATCATGTGGTCGCATATGCTTCGCGACAATTGAAGATCCACGAGAAGAATTATCCGACTCACGACTTGGAGTTAGCTGCCGTCATTTTTGCTTTGAAGATTTGGAGGCATTTCTTACTAAGTGAGAAAGTGAAAATCTTCACTGATCACAAAAGTTTGAAATATATATTCACCCAGAAGGAGCTGAATATGAGACAGCGTAGATGGTTGGAATTGATGGCAGACTATGACATCGATCTTCAGTATCATCCAGGGAAGGTGAATGTCGTACCGGATGCCTTGAGTCGACTGCCTGAAGTGATGATTCTCACAGCTCAGTGGAGATTGCAGCAGGATCTACGAAGGATGAATGTCGAAGCTGTACTATCGGGAGTCACATCGTCGTTGATGAACATGCAAATTCAATCGACGATCATGGATCGAATCAAGATTGCTCAAGATGGAGATGCTAAGTTGAAGAAGATCAGAGAACAAGTTGAAGATGGACTTCGAACAGATTTTCTGATTCACGCGGATGGATCTTTGAGATATGGTAGTAGGGTCTGCGTACCTGCAGGAGATATTAGAGAGGAGTTGATGAATGAGGCTCACAGTTCGCCTTATTCTATTCATCCTGGAGGTACTAAGATGTACAAGGATCTTCGTCAGAATTTCTGGTGGCATGGAATGAAGAGAAGTGTGGCACGGAGCGTTGCCAAGTGCCTCGTGTGTCAGCAAGTGAAAGCTGAACATCATCGCATTGCCGGGTTACTACAACCTCTGCCGATTCCGGAGTGGAAGTGGCAGCACATCACGATGGACTTCGTGACTGGCTTACCTCGGAGCACCAAGCAGAACGACGCGATCTGGGTCATCGTGGATCGATTGACCAAGTCCGCGCACTTTATACCTTTCCGAGTTGGGCAGTCCACGGAGATATTAGCAAGGAAGTATATGGAGGTAATGACCTAACTCATGCCTTAATAATTTCCTTCTAGTACTAGTCGTAAAGCGAATTATGTCATGTAGGAGATCGTGCGCTTACATGGAGTCCCTGTGAGCATTGTATCAGATCGTGATACGAGGTTCACGTCTCAGTTCTGGAAGAGTCTGCAGACCAACCTGGGTACCAGTCTAAAGTTCAGTACTGCGTATCACCCGCAGACAGATGGCCAGTCGGAGCGCACTATTCAGATATTGGAGGATATGCTGAGAGCATGCATGTTGGATCTCAAGGGTTCGTGGGAGGATCACCTGCACCTGGTGGAGTTTTCCTACAACAATAGCTACCAGGCGAGCATTGGCATGGCGCCTTTTGCTGCTCTCTACGGGAGAAAATGTCGATCACCGTTGAGTTGGGATGACGTTGGTGATAGAGAGCTGTTGGGACCAGAGATGATAGTAGAAGCAGTTGATGTTGTGCGGGATATCAGGGACAAGCTTCGGATCGCTCAGGACCGTTATAAGCATTGGGCTGATGCTAAACGGCATCCTTTGGAGTTTCAGCCAGGAGATCATGTGTTTCTGAAGATCTCACCAAATCGAGGAGTGATTCGATTCGGAAAGCGAGGCAAGCTTAGTCCGAGATTTATTGGACCCTTCGATGTGCTAGAGCGAGTTGGAGAAGTAGCCTATCGCTTAGCCTTGCCACCGTCCTTAGTGGGAGTACATGACGTCTTTCATGTGTCCCAGCTCCGTCGTTATATCAGCGACCCTTCTCATGCTGTGGACTACTCTGAGATTACTGTTCGGCCAGATCTGACGTACGAACAGCAACCGGTGGAGATCTTAGATCGACGTCAGAAAGTTTTCTGGACCAAGACTGTTGATCTAGTCAGGGTGATGTGGCGTCGCGACTCGCCAGGAGAGTCTACCTGGGAGCGGGAAGATGAGATACGGGAGCGTTATCCATATTTGTTTTCTGCTCTTTAGTAGATGAGAATTCCGAGGGCGGAATTTTTCTTAAGGTGGGTAGAATGTAACGACCGGTATTTTCTAGGCGTATTATTTGTGTGTGCCCGTATTTTCGTTTGGACCATCCGGATATTTTTGTGCGTGAATTCTTTTGTGCGTCGACACGAGCGCGTATCCGCTTTTTCGTTTTACCGTACCAACATTAATTGACTATCAAATTTTTAACAAATCGTCTTAACTTAATTATCCCACTAATTACAATTTTCTAATCGCCGTTAACTTCACTAATTACTTCATTCATTTTAATAATCACATCTTATTTAATTACTTGATTTATTATTATTGGCTAAAAAAAATCAAATCACTAATTTGATGAATTAATTTTTACCCTAATTAAATTATCCCTAAATCAAACATCGATTAACTTAGCCCTAATTAAATTACACTAAATTAAACCCCATTGAATCCCACCTCCTTCTGTTGGTGAGATCCAACATTTCTATTCATTATCTCCCCCACATACGGCTCCATCCCTTCAATGTGTTCCCCATTCACTGTTATATTTCAACAACAGGCAGCAACCACAACGATGAACGACCAATCTGCAACCTCCTTCCTCCTGCCAACAATTCTCCCCCTGCAAACAGATTCTGCAAACCCATCAAACAACTTCGATCAGCCCCAAAATCAATTCCCCAATCTTTTCTTCCCAAATCCAATCTGAAAACACAAATTCCAGATCCGGAAAAAAAATAATCAAACCCATTTCAGATCCGATATCCAAATTTCAGAATCAAAAGCAAGAATTCAAACACAAACTGTGAAATCTGAAAAAAAAAACCAAATTCAACAAACCAAAAACCCAAATCTCAGATCCAACAAAGAATTTCTGATTCAAAAAATTCAGAAATCAAACCCTTAATCTTTTCTTCTTCTTCTTCAGATCATACCCAAAACCAAACCCATCTCAAACAACTTCAGATCATACAAACTCCCCTTCTTCATCTTCTTCCTCCTCCCCTCTCCTTGGCCGCCCCTCCCCCTCACTCTCGCCTTCAGCCGCGCGCGCCGCCCAGCCAAGAACGCCGCCGCCGCCGGAGCAAGCGCGCGCCGCCACAGGCCGGAGCGCCGCCTGCACCCGCCCGGAGCCGCCCGCCGGCCGTCCGTCAGCCCTCCCTCCGTCGCAAGGTGAGAGCCCATCTTCCCTTGTTTTGTGCAAGCCCCATTCAAATCTGTTGTTGACCTGCAAGCTTTCAAAACGAAAAAAAAAAAAGAAAAAGGGGAAAGACAGAAAGGAGAAAGAAATGGGTTGTATGCCATGGGTATTAATGAATAAAGAAATATTATTGATAGATAATACGTTTTAAACCTGCTGGATGCTATAAAGAGAGGGTGGAAGACCATTTTTTTTGTGACAGAGAGAGAGAGAGAGAGAGAGAGAGAGAGAGAGCCTGACTGTTTGTGTAAGGAATATTTTGATTAATGGGATTGAATAAACTAGTGTTAAGAGAAATTGACAGCATGAATGAAATACCCTGTTAACTAGTGAAGAGAGAGACCTGTGAGTAATTGTTGGGCTAATGAATGATATGAGGTAGGTTATTAAAGGATGAAGAGAGCAGGTTGTATAAAGAGTTGGCAGGATGCTAATGAATAGAACTTAATGAATAAATTGTCAGGCTTGTTTAAATTAAAGAGGGTACTTCACAGAATAAGTTAAAGAAATAGATTCAAAGAGGCAAACGAAATGAAGAGTGACTGTGTGCAGAGAGAGCTAGCCTTATTTAATAAGAATGTTATTTGATGAATGAAAGGGGAATACCCAATTAACCAATGAATAGAGTAGATAGAGTTTTTTTTTTAAACAATACTATTAAATTACAACCATGTTACTTTTTCCCTAGTCAAACTTAGTAGGTGTGCTATTTTATATCATGTTTTAACCATGCAATTAGCCTAGTTAATATTAATTAATTATGTTAATTATTAGTGTATGTTAAATTTCAGCAGTTAAGTTAGGACAATAAAATTTGATTAAAATAAAGCTTATCACGTTAATAAAAGAATGTTACAACACATATAGGCCTCACGCTAGCTAAATAACCCACTTTAAGGATTAACCGGATATTTTGACGTATCTCGCAATATATCTAATTTGGTGAATTGTTTAACCAAAACAGAGAGCCAGCAGTACCGACACGTAGTACCCGTCCAGACGAACTCACGACAACCGATACCACCGGAAACAGGCAAGTGATACTTGCCAGTAATTGTTTAGGCCATGTTTTAGGCCAATTTGTAAAATTGTGTAAAAGAGACTAGGCGGTGAAATGATAGTCGCCTAGACGCCCTATTTGATCTAGTTTGACAACGAAACTAGATCCGACACTTTACCTGCTTTCATTCATGCTGTCATGCCATGTTTAATTTCAATTAACGGTACGCAATTTATCTGCTCATTGCCATGTCATTGCATGCATTTAATGTTCATCGTGATTAAGTGATTGAGTAGCACACGCTACAAATGTTATTGCTATTGAGGCTAGGCACCTGCTTTGCGGGCACAACCCTATGCCAATAACACTTCCTGGCTCGTGATCCAGAAGATGGGCGCCAGTCCATATACACGTGGAGGGGTAGGGTTAAACGATCGCTTGAGCGTAGAAGTGAGCCCGTACAGCCACTTCAGCCAAAAGACGGAAACTCTGTGCACAAAGTGATAAATCAGTGATTCGTGAATCGTGAAATAGTGAATTGTAGCTTTCTGCTACAACATGCTTGATTGTTATTATTTTGTTCATTTAAATGTTGCACTCTTAAATGTCATGCCATTTCACCATTGTAGAACTGCTAGTTGCATTATTTTATTTGTATCCTTGCACAAAAGTTCTCCGCTTCCCTTGGGAGACTTTTGCTGACATGTGCCCTTTTCTCTTTGGGTGTCACATGTCAGGATTTGAGACAGAGCAGGTTGTTGAGGACGAGCAGTTCGTTGACGCTGAGTTCGAGGTCCCTACTGAGACCGAGTTCGAGGACACGGGTGACCAGTCCTAGACTCATTTGGAGTCTTCCCTTAGTTGTTATCTTTCCTTAGTTGCTGTTAGGTTTCGGTGTGTAGCACCTACCTCTCTTTGTTTTGTATGGCCATGCTTTAGGCCTATTGTTCAGACTCGTACTTTTGTGACTATTCTGTGATGTAATATTTGTTGGATGTTGTTGGTGGATGTTCTTTTATCTGCTTTATTATTGTTGTTGTTTCGTCGCAATGCAAGGACCTGCTACCTTTCGAAGATTTTTACAGACGCTTATCAGACTGCAGCTTCACAGCTCCACGTCTGAGCGGACCTCCTCACGTCTCGCCTTCCATATTAGGGAAGCGGGGCGTGACAGTTACCATAAGAGCAGAAAATATAAGTAGGTTTCTGTGCTTTTTGGGTGCACTTGTGTGTCAGCGTGTCAACAAAATATGTCCACGTTATCTTTCTTATTTATAAACTAGAAATTACCCAGCAAGTAACCACCTACGAACAGGGCGTCGTGCACGCGTGCAATCGAAAAGAAGTCAGAGGTGTGGGTGTCGGTATCGTTGGGGGTAAAAGGGGAGCAAGCATGTAAATAATTGGGATGAAAGGGCTAAAATGCAATACCCAAGGACAAATATGCAAATAATTGGGATGAATGGTTGCATGCGTTTTTGTATTTTGAATGGGGTGAGTTATTTACGATTGTGTCATTGTCACATGTGGCGATGTGACGTTACCACATGGAACAATCGCAAAACCGTAAATCCCTCTTTCGTATATATACTAGTCATAACCCGTGCCCGCGGGCACGGTTCATTTAAGATTTTTCCCCCGCGAAATCTGTGTTCCCCAAAAAATTATTTTCACGGCCAAAATTTAAAAGAAAAACAAAGTAGCGTAAAAATATTTAGTGATACGGGCGCCTTCGACGCGGAACAACAAATTCGACGCCGACGCCTTTGGCACTGGCAAAAATACGCCTTCGGCGCAGACGCCTTCTGTTGGTTCAAAAATATATATTGCATGTGGATACACATACATGTAAATGTGTGCGTATTTATGGTGAAACAATTCTTTTAAACAATTATTTTAGGAGCATGTTGTGTTGTTACGATGCAACGTTTAGGTGGCTGCGGGCTCCATCGTGTGCACCATTACTCCACAGCTATTACGAAAATAGCCTTTGCTTTAGCCATGAATGATCAAGGGACAATGGAGGTTCAGTGTGATGTGAGCACAGTGACGATGGAGGGGTTTTATAAAGGGTGGAAAGTGCATCAAATAGGTGTATGCAGGTTACAACTTGACAAATGTCTCTTGGTTTTCCAGCTGGCTTTCAATTTCAGCCCGCATAAAACAATGGGACCTGCAATGTGCCTCTGCATATTCCGCCTCTTTGAGAAACGTGTGGATATTAAAGCACAACCTGGCTCTTTGATGAATGTGTGGGTATTAAAGGCTGATGCATTCAATTTCAAAAAAGCAATTTGTTCTCCCAACAAATTTTCTCCCAACCCAAAAATTTTCCCTCCAAAATTTGATGTGACATCCCGTGGGCACGGTGCATTTAAGATTTTTTTTCCGCGAAAACTTTGTCCCCCAAAAAATATTTCTACAGCCAAAATTTAAAAGAACAACAAATTAGCGTAAAAAAATTTAGAGGCACGACCGCCTTCGGCAAGAAACAATAAATTCGGTGCTCCTTCGGCGCAGAACAACAAATTAGCGTATAAAAATTTAGCGGGCGCCTTCGGCGCGGGCGCCTTCGGCGCGAATAGGTTGGTTAGACCTCTGCTTGACGCCCAAAAAACTCAGCCCGCCTATTTGAACGCACATTCCTTGTATTTTTTTGGGTTTCAATTTTTTTGGGGTCAGCCGAAATAAGCTCAGCCGATATAAAGTTCTCTTTTGCATACTTGTAATTTAAGTTGCATATTTTTTGGGTTTCATTTTGTGTGTTTTTTGGGTCTCATTTTTTTGGTCATTTTTGAATGAAGAGTATTAAATGCTGATGGTGCCAATTTCAAAAAGAAAAGCTTTTGTATTCTCCCAACAAATTTTCCCCCAACCTAAAAAATTTTCCCCCCAAAACTTGATGTGACATTGTCATATAGGACAAAGTTCAAAAACAGCTCTCAATTGTAATATAGATATATATATTATTTTATTTTGCCGCATCCACGGCTTACTTTTTGAGAATGTACCGTTTTTATGCTTCTGAGGTGTATGATTTCTTTTGGATGTTCGATACGGTAATGGCTGAGAAGATCACTACTTTACATGTTTCACAAAGAACACCCCTTCAATGAACCATCTCCAAATTCTAGTGTTGGTAGACTTGGATGGGTTTGTAGTGAGAACGACGTAGAAAGGTGTTTTTTCCTCTCAGCCTTGTGAGACGCATCTCCCTCCTCCGACCTCCTCAGTCCCTCTCTCCATCTTCGCCCGTCCCCTCCTTAGCGTGCCGTCCCTTACCCACTGCCCCCTCCTCCGCCCCTTCCCCGCTCCCTCAAATCTCCGCACCCCCCTCTGCCGCTCTCCTTGTCTGCAGCAGGGAGAAGGGGTGAGGAGACCCCAGCGAGATCGGATGGACACAGAGGTAATTGAACGACGTAGTTTTTCTTCGGCGAAACCTCGACGAAACCCCGACGTAGCCCTAGGGGCTTTTTCAAAAATTTAGTAATTAGTCTGTGCGCATCATAAGTAATTTCAATGACAAACTTGTAAGTAAGTGGTATGTGCACAGAGTAAAACGATGGGTGCACAAATCAATTCCCAAAAAATCAATGAACGTTACTTTTGAATGGTAAACTTGTAAATAAGTGGTATGCGTGTAAAGTAAAAAAGATGTTTGCGCGTAAAGTAAAAGGGTGTGTGCCTGTATTGGCATAGGGGATATTGATCCCCGTGTCCTGCCTTAGCTGCCTATACCACTCGTGGAATTTTGCCAATAGAACGTGGGTCGTTTCGATAATTTACCCGAATATTTAGCAACGACGAAAGGCGAGTAGAGGAATACTAAAATAATTTGGTATTTATTATGGGTTGCTGATTCATGTGTATTTAAGTTTTTTGGTGGCAAGAAAACTGCGTGAGTGAGTGGGATAAGACTTGTGGATGTGGCTTTTTTGTCAGTTTTGGCACACTGGAAAAAAAAAACCTTAAATACATCTCAACCCTTGAGGTGTATTTAGCAATTAACTTTCTTATCCCCCGTCATTATTTTTACGGGTCTAGATGGTAAAGTTGCGCAAGTAAATATTTAGAGCCTACCCTGGCGACGACTAACAGTAGATGTCTTTTAAATTTGATGGGCCATCGTTATCAACAGCACAAGGCCATTGAATCATTCATGATTCTGTTGTTATCATTGTTATTACTCGGCCCTGTGGCAACGGAGTTCATGATTAGGGGCGGAGACGACGACAACAGAGACAAGAATAGATACACGTCGGATGTAATGTCGTTGGCTTGAGCCATTGAGAGTGCCGTTTTTATCTAATTGCATAAAAGCAGTTGGGCTAATTCTAAGCATGTGATGCATGGGCCACGGGTTGCCAGTGCCCTTTGCAGCGAAGGGAAGAAGAAAAGCGCGCAGGGGCCAAGTCACTGTTAGGCCTTTGTCTCGCTCTGCTGCCGGACATTTGGAGCATGTGTTTCATTGTCCTTTGCTGCTCCTTGGGTTGAATAATAAACTAATCGCATGCGAGAAACGAGAATTTTCTGTCATAATAAATTTTCATTTACCCTAGTACATGATGCTACAATAAATCTCATCAGTTGCTCTGCTGTATTCATGGTTTGTAAAATTCGGTATTGCTGATCTCCGTTGATAATAGTTAATGTGTATTTTGAGGTGTCGTTGTCGGAGGTTCATGATCCCCAACAGCGTTGCTGACACCCATCAATGGTTCATAAAAAAATATAGTCGATAAATGCATGGAATTATTAGGTTCTGTTATAACTAGAACATACAATATGAGAGGAATAATTTTAAAGAGAGTTGAGTGGGACGGGTGGTCCGACGAGAGGCGGTGGGTTCAACGCCGACGTAAGAATCCGCGGAGTCTCGCTGGCTGCAGCTCCGACTGTTTTTGTTGCTTTGCGATCATCGTTGGTGGTGTAGCCGAGCAAAAGTTGTCCTTGATTCTCTGATTAGTGGCGGAAAATTTGTCACGTTCCGGAGATATTTTTTTCCCTTCGAAAAGGAGAATTTTTACCCGGTACCCCTGGCTTCTCAAATTGAGCATGACTTATATACAAGCCAGTTGAGGTGCTGTGATATTTTGTCAAAAATAGATTAATGTTTCACTATTTCCCAAAACATTACCTTCAACTTTAAAAAACTTCTTTTTTATTACCAAAATGCCACATATAACTCATTACAAAATAAATATATTCAAAAATAGAGTTACTTTTACAAGGATCATGTTAGATTGAGGTAATTTTCTTTAGATAGTGTAACTTGGGGAAAAAAAAGTTCGTGATAATTTGTCAGTCTCAAAATTCAAGATAATCTTTTGATATAAAATAATGAAACATAATTTAGGTAATTTTTTAAAAATTAGCCAAAAAACAGGATGCCAATGCAATAACAAGAGTGTACGTAATTTTGGATCTCACAACATTTTCACACAAAAAGCTAAGGCAATAAGAGTGTTTGCCGACCAAAAAATAAGTCTATGTCTAAAATATTACTATTAGCATTCCAAATCCCATACATCAGTTTCTCCACTTCAGTAGCAGTAGACGCAGAAAATACTAGTTTTGATAACTACTACTTTTCCTCTTTAACTAGAAAATTTCGGGATGCATGCTTCCATCTGTGCATTTTTTTCGAGGGCCACCGGGTAAAAGAAAGATACTCAGAGGAACTCAATACACGACTCGACTCAATGCACGTGCAAAGCACGTGCCAAATGTCTAGCAAAAGGAACTCGAGACACATACAAAGACTTGTAACAAAAGACCTGGGAACAAGCATATCTTCTTCCAGTTTGGACTCAAAAGATATAATAGAACGAATTCGACAATCAAAAAAATCAGGCAGAATATTGCATCAATATGATGGGCCTGAGTTTCTCAGGTATATATCACATATACCACATGCCCACCATTTTATACATCCAAAGAAACAATACTCAGTATTTTTGACAGTAAATGCTCGCTTGTGTAAGCTAGCAGGCAAAATTTTCATGTGTAGCAAATGGGGGAAAGATGTGTTGGAATGAACAATTGAGGAAGCAGAGCTTTGTCATTCTGGAAAAAGTTGGCTTCTGTAAGTTGGTTATATGCAGCTCGAGTCCCGGCCAAATATGAACCGCTTTGTCCAGTCCGAGACCACCAGGGCCCTCGTGCGCCAGCTGACTTGCTTGCTAGAAATCAGAAAGAAAGAACTCAAAGAATCATGGCCTGTTCTCGAATAATTATATTGATTATGGTTTTTATTGGGGTAAAAGCATATGCAAGAATTTCCTACATTATTGCTTCTGGTTTTCCATTAGGAAAGTGATTATCAGAAATGCTGCATGTTTTTGGTTGGTCATGTGATTTTCAACAGAATTTTCATACACAAGTAATCATGGGAGGCTAGTGTACAACATACTCATGACACAAAGATCACTGATGCTATTCTTTTCTGCTAACATCATGTGGGTGGAAAGTGCAAAAGAATTGTGTAAACGTAGTTGAAAAACGAGGTATAATTTTGCCATTTATCTGCCAAATTATAGGGTTCTGTATGCCCATAAAATAGGGGGGAAATGACAATATCTAAAACAAGGACATGCTTTCAAATAGTGCATGTATGTGCACACATGCAATGTTTGCAGGCGAGGGGATCGACTGGCAGGCATAGGAGCGTGGGAAACTCTAGGCATTTATTTTTTTTCGTGTCCCTGCTCTTTTAACATCGAGTAGCATGCTAAACAGCGATCAAAGTAAAATACATTAGTGAGAATACATACCTTGCATACACAGAATACCAAAGCCACTGACTACTATGGCCTATCGATATCCAATCTCCTGGCAGCTGCGCAGCAGTTTGCTCTCCGCCTAATGGAGCAAATTGCCCAAAATGCTTGTACCTATGGTGAAAAAAACAAGGCAGAAGAATCGATCAGATAACAGAAAAATTTCACCAGAAGCACTTTAGATGTGAATTTCCACCACTATTTACCATTGGCCTGAATCCTAGTGCATCTGTTAGTTCACAATATAAATGGTAGAAGGTTCATCAAGATTGGCAGATTCAGTTTAATTGTAATCGTGTCATTTCAACTTTCATATGTGCATTTTGATTATAAACTCAGAAATTTATGATTTAAATCCTTTGATAAGTTATTTTTCTGGCAATTTCAAGTTTTTGCAAATTTCTTAATCCACCAGAAAAGCTAGGCCTTCTTACAAATTTCTTAATGAGGCAGCAACGCTTGTCCTTTCTACAAGTGTTTGTAGCAACGTAATGCTTTTGTCATTCAGGCCAGGGGTTTTGAGATTGTGACCCGCCTTTCCAAAAAGAAAAGTGTTAGTGGTCATGTAGCAATACTATCAAAGTCAAATTCTTTCTTGGTTAGATCATACAAAAAGATTTCGTGAGTTTTAATCTTTGGAAATGGAATTTAGCAGTTGGTTGATTGCATTAAATTTGAAATTCTGGTGTGTGAATGAAGGCAAACCAATCTCATAAACGGAATGAACTGTGCCCATTTGTAAATGAGCCCCAAAGAAGATAGCATTCTGAATGAACCTCCAAGAAGTCATTTGTCTGTTTGGGATATTTTTCTTGCGGATTTCATGATTCCAGCATTTCCGTGTAATGTACGATAAGCTGAGTAGGAGTACAGCTTATAAAAAGGATATTGCAATACTTCATGAAGTAATTTGGGAGAATTGTGATTAGCCTCCAAAGTGAGGCTATCACTTCTATTTATATGATTTCACACTTTCTTTACACACACACCCAATTTACTCACACACTACTCAATACTCCCCCTCAAGATGAGCAAAAGATATTTATCATGCCCATCTTGTTACAAGCATCCTCCACTCCTTTAGAGCTCAACCCCTTCGTAAGGCAATCTGCTAGTTGCTGTCCAGAGTTAATGTAGGAGATCTCCAGCTGTTTCTTGTCCAGTCTCTCTTTAATGAAGAACCTGTCAATCTCTATGTGCTTCGTTCTATCATGTTGCACTGGGTTGTTGGCAATATTAATTGCAGACTTGTTATCACACAACAACTGCAATGGTCCTTCTCTCAGCAGGCGTAGCTCATGTAGGAGTGATCTCAACCAGATCATCTCACAAGTACTAAGTACCATAGCACGATACTCTGCCTCTGCAGTGGAACGAGCCACCAAATCCTGCTTTTTGCTGCGCCAAGAGACCAAGTTGCCCCCAACAAACACACAGTAGCCCGAGGTCGATCTCCTATCATCCAAGCAACTGGCCCAATCTGCATCACAGTAGCCTGTCACATTCATGTGACCATGACTACCAAATAATATGCCTTTTCCTGGACTATTCTTCAGATACCTCAGTATCCTGAAGACTGCCTCCATATGTCCAGTCCTAGGATCATGCATGTACCTACTTACCACACTGATAGCATAGGCAATGTCAGGTCTGGTATGGCATAAGTAGATGAGGCGTCCAACAAGTCTCTGGTACCTCTCTTTATCCACTGGCTCCCCTGATTGTGAATGCAACCTATGATTCTGATCAATAGGAGTAACTGCTGGACGACACCCCAACATACCTGTCTCAGCCAGAAGATCCAGTGCATACTTTCTCTGTGAGAGAACTATACCCTTCCTGGACCTGGCAATCTCCAGTCCAAGGAAGTATCCCAACTGTCCAAGGTCCTTGACCTCAAACTCTCTCGCCAACCTCACCTTCAAGTGAGAGATTCCCTCTTCATCATCTCCAGTGATAATAATATCATCAACATACACAGCCAAAAGGGTGATCCGTTGCCCTGAATGTCTATAGAATACAGTATGATCACCATTACTCTGCTTGTAGCCCATGGTGATGACTGCACGCCTGAACCTGTCGAACCATGCCCTTGGAGATTGCTTCAGCCCATACAAAGACTTGTCCAGTCTACACACCTTTCCCACCGTCTGTTGTGTGCCAAAGCCAGGTGGAACCTCCATGTATACCTCCTCCTGTAAGTCTCCATGCAAGAAGGCATTCTTTACATCCAACTGATGCAATTTCCATCCAAAATTCGCTGCACAGGATATCAGTACTCTCACAGTACTCATCTTTGCCACTGGGGCAAATGTCTCATCATAATCGATCCCATAAGTCTGACTGTAACCCTTGGCAACCAGCCTCGCCTTGTACCTGTCCACCTTCCCTTCTGCAGTTTGCTTTACTGTGAATACCCACTTGCAGCCCACAGCCTTCTTCCCTGCTGGAAGTGAGACAAGTCTCCATGTCTTGTTCTTCTCCAGTGCCTCAAGTTCTTCGAGCATTGCTTTCTTCCACTGGGGATGTTGCTTTGCCACTCGCCAATCACTTGGTATAGGGATAGACTGTAAGGATGCAATGATAGCCCTATATGCAGGTGTAAGAGAAGCGTAGGAGACATGATTAGCAATATCAGTCTCATATCCATACCGTACAGGAGGCCTGCCGGCATTGATACGAGGCTCCCTACGAGATGCAAGTGGAAGATCTAAACTAGAGGAAGGCAAAGAAAGGTTACCATCCGTGGTAGGAGAGGAAGGCAGTAAGGAGGTCGGGACTCGAGCAGGCGTGATAGACTGATCAACCTCGACATGGGGCAGTGGAGCTAGTGGTTCTTCAGTGGGGAAGATGTCTTCTTGTTGTCCTCCATCGCCATGACTATCCTTCTGTCTCCTGCTATATTTCCTGCCGTACAGCCTGTCTTCCTCCTCTTCCACCAAGGTCCTTCCTTCCTCCCTGCTATCAGGACCAGTACCAGTAGGCCTGACAGGGCACGGTATAAGTCCAACCACTACTCTCCTGTCATCAGTCTCCCCCTCTCGACCAACTCCTCCTGTGCTTGGAGAGGCCCCAGTATCAAATACTGATGTAGAATCTGTCAGTCCTCCATAAAACGGTTCAGTCTCCCTGAACGTCACATCCATGCTCACAAATAGCTTTCTTTCTGAGGGACTCCAACACCTGTAGCCTTTCTGATTTGAAGGATACCCAACAAATATACATTTAATTGCCTGAGCATCCAGCTTCCCCACAGAGGGTCTATGATCCCTCACAAAGCATGTGCATCCGAACACTTTTGGTGGAACTACAAAAGTGTTCTTTCCCATAAGAATCTCACATGGAGACTTCATACCAAGGATCCGTGAAGGCATCCTGTTGATAAGATATGTGGCTGTCATCACTGCTTCACTCCACAGTATCTTAGGTACATTCATGGTGAGCATGAGTGACCTAGTTACCTCCAGCAAGTGTCTATTTTTCCTTTCAGCAACTCCATTCTGTTGGGGGGTGTTGGGGCAAGTGGTTTGATGAGTTATCCCACTCTCAGATAGGTAAGATGCAAACTCCCTGTTTACATACTCAGTCCCATTATCCGTTCTCAAGACACGGATCCTAGCCTCATACATGTTCCTGACACTTCTATGGAAGTCCTGAAAACACTTCAGCGCTTCGCCTTTGTTTTTCATCATATAAAGCCATGTCATCCGAGAGTGACAATCTATGAAGGTGATAAACCACCTGAACCCACTCACTGAAGTCACTGGGCAGGGCCCCCAAACATCTGAGTGAATAAGATGAAATTTCTCTACACTCCTCATCCCTACACTAGGATATGACGTCCTAGTGTGTTTCCCAAATTCACATGCATCACATTTCAAATTCATTTCATTCACTCTATTCAAAATATCGGGATACATTTTACTCAAAATATCAAAGGGCAAGTGTCCCAACTGACAGTGCAACAAAAGTACATCCCTTTCCTTCTCTCCTCCAACGACAGCCAGTGCAGCATCCCCACTAGCTCTGTCAAGATACCACAGTCCATCACGCCTGACGCCAGTCCCAAGCCTCCTCCCAGTCTTCCTTTCCTGCAACACACAATGAGTAGAGTCAAAAGTAATGCTACAGTCGAGATCATCAACAATAGAGCCAACAGATAAGAGGTTGACTGGAAACGATGGGACGTGAAGGACTGAAGAGAGGCGTATGGAGGGAGTGCACTGAATAGTGCCAGTCCCTCTAATGGGTTGGGATGTGCCATCAGCTGTCTGAACGGTTTCATGAATGGAATGTGGTTTATATGTGGAAAATTGTCTATATGCTCCTGACACATGACTAGATGCACCTGAGTCAATAATCCACTCTATATGATCTCTACATGAAAGGGCTAATCGGTTACCTGAGCCTGTGTGAGCGAAGTGGGCAAAGTTACCGAATGGCGATGCAATACCCCCAGTCTGGTCTGCATGGCTCTCCGAGCTCTCAGTAGTAGACCTAGACTGTCTCCGCTGCTCTAGATCTGACGCCTCAGCTGGCGTAGCCTCAATCATCACTGTCTCCTGTCGTCCATCAGCAGTAGCAAAGTTGGCCCGTGGGCCACCGCGACCTCGTCCACGGCCTCCACGGCCCCAACGACCTCCTCCTCTGCCTCCAGTGCCACGTCCTCGTCCACTGACCTTCTGTGGGCAGTTGAAGCTCAGGTGCCCCTTCACCCCACATGTGTAGCACTCTCGATCCTCGCTCACTACTGCCACTGGGGGTACAGCCAGTGCAGCCCGAGTGACCTGAGTACCCTCATCCTTCATAACCCTCAGTCTGGTCTCCTCCTGTGCCATTGCAGCTATGGCCTCCTCCAGGGATGGGATGGAGGATAGGTGGCACATACTCGCCCTCCTGGCCTCAAAATCTCCACTCAGGTTCCTCAGGAAATGGGTGACACGCCTACGCTCCACCCACTTCCTGTGTATCGCAGCGCTCCTAGGATCAGGCAGATCAATGGGGTCATAGTGGTCCAACTCTGACCACAGCCTTTTCAACTCCGCAGAGTAGGCTAGAATAGACATCTCCCCCTGCTTCAAGGTGTCGACCTTGCCCTGAACCTCCATCATAAGCATCACATTCCCTGCTCCAGAATACATTTTTTCCACCATACTCCATATCCCCGCAGCACTCTCTATGGCCTCCACCATCCCAGCAATGGGTGGAACCATCGATGTCATCAACCAAGCAGCCACCAGTGAGTTGGTGGTGCTCCAGACTCTCCAGTCATCCCCCTCCTTATCCACCGGTTCCTTACATGAACCCAGAATGACGCCTTCTAACCCTTTCGACTTCAGGATGAGAAGTACTCTCCTGGACCAACTGAGGTAATTCTTGGTCCCTTCCAATTTCACCTCATTGGGCATCAATTCCAGCTTCTGCACGGGCCGTGAAGGTGTCGATCCACTCGAGGATCCCAACTCCTTCGAAGCAAGCAGCTTCGTTATCTCTCCAATGAAGGCCTTCATGTCAGCGGAGGTAAGATTGTCCCCCATCTCTCCTCAGATCCGCAGATCTCTCCTCTCTTCCTCCGTAGATCCGCAGATCTACTTCTCTTCTTCCTCTTCTAGGGCATACCCTAACCGTAAATCTATGGAGCCCTTTTCATGACTCAACCATAGATCTAGGGTTAGGGTTTTGTGGGTTTTCTTTGTAGCTAGTTAGGGTTTTGTGGGGCTAGAAGAGGATTTGGAAGAGAGGGGATCACAAGGCAGCGGGGGCGGCCGGAGGGCAGCGCACGCAAGCGGTGGCGTGCGCAAGCGGCGGCGCCCGCAGGCGCTCGCGCAGGCGAGGTCGCAGGTCGCCTGCGAGGTCGCCTGCGAAGTCGCGGGTCACCGGCGAGGTCGCCTGCGAGGTCGGCTGCCGCCTGCGAGGTCGCGGGTGCTGGACGAGGTCGGGGGTGTTAGACTGGGTCGAGGGTGCTTGGCGAGGTCGAGGGTAGAGGCGGGTGCGGGTGCTGGTGGAGGATGGCGCACGCGGTGGGTATTTAGGGTTTTGGGTTTTTTTCTTTTAGGGCTCTGATACCATGAAGTAATTTGGGAGAATTGTGATTAGCCTCCAAAGTGAGGCTATCACTTCTATTTATATGATTTCACACTTTCTTTACACACACACCCAATTTACTCACACACTACTCAATACTTCACAATTTAATAAAAAGGGGGAAAGCACAGAAAAGATATCCATCCAACATGAAATTATCGAGAAAACTGGCAATTCATATAAAACCAACAGACATCATAATTGCCATTATCAATTAGTCATGGAAAGAAAGAAAAGGGGAAAACGATAATGACAAACCAGAAAGTCCTGATCCAGAAAAGGGTAAGGCATATCATTGAACAATTACTTTTGGTAAAATATGAATCAACAAAGCAATACTGCTAAGCCGGGCGAGAAAATATTTACCTGAAGGGGCGAAAGCGATGACGGCCCGATTCCCTAATCCGGATGGGACCTTCAGGGTTTTCTTCGGTATCTTTCTTTTTATTAAAACAGCGAGCAAGGTAATTGCCTTGTTGTGCAGCAACCTAGTATATCATGAATGAACAAAAGGACTTTCAGAAACCGCCATCCAAAAACATGAGCAGTAAATTTAAGTTCCATTGCAGGGGCGTTATTATACAAATCAATACTTCAAAGTTGACGATAACATTGGAGTACCTGAGCTGTCGCAGGAAGAGCCTTGACCTGTGCATCCACATCAGCAAGAGCTTTCTTGAACTCTTCAATATTCAGCTCAACAGACTCTTTCGTAGCATTTCCTTTAGAATCCTTCAACAGATCTACAACGTCACTCATTTGTTTACTCTTCAAATAGAGTTCGACCTGAGGATATCTTATGCAGATATCGTTTAAAACATCCTTGATTTCTTTTACAGTCAAAGTTCCAGAATTGTCTGCATCTGCTATCTTAAAGATGTCTGAGATATCATCCTGAAGGTCAATGGTATTCAGTAAAATATAGTTAGAACATATCACCAGAATGATAATCAAAGCCTTGTTTCCATCAAAACTGGGTTGACTACCGAGCACGATGTCAATCGAAAAAGCTCCATAAAAGAATCAAAATACAGGAGTTGGTGCTGAATTTCCTGACTTATTTTCGAAAATATTACTCTGCCTTTGTATTCATTGATAGAATATTTTCCAAATTCTTGATATCTTTGACTTAAATCATTGTTAACTCATTCCTTTGAATTCCAATCTTAAGCATTTGATTCGACCTTTCGATTTCATCATTTTCTATCCATTGTTTGTAATATTGAAACTCTCTTATATAGTACCCCCTCCTCCGCCCTAAGCACAAGCCGTAAATTTCCAATTATGTTCCTTGATTTTATTTAATTTTCAGTTCAATTTACGGTTAAATTTTGGTTCAATTAGTTTTTAAAAACGGCTTGATTTTTGGGATTGATGTGATGATGTGATCCCACTAATTAGAAAATAATTTTTTAATACACAAGTAGACATTATAATCTGGCAATTAAATTAACATGACGTAGAACATTGTAAAGTGGATATATTGAGAGAAATTAGAATTGGAGATGAATTATTTTTGTAACCAAAACCAATGTTTTTCCTAGAAGAAATTATAGTAGCATTGTAATATTTCTCTTGAAGTGCAACCTTAGTTGAATTGGTAGTATACTTCTTTTGACACTATAATTGTCTCGTGCTTAGCAAATTATTGTTGCATTTTAAGTTGATGTTGTAGGACATGTAGATTTCTCGTTGATTGTCTGACATATACATTATTGCATATATTTTCCCATGGTAAATGCAGATGAGTTTAATTTCGAAAAATAATAGAGAGTGAGTTGTTGCACTTGACTTTTATGCTTATTAATTGAAGAATGAGAACTTGTATTGAGCCATGGTTAGAAATAATTGCTCGAAAAATAAATTGGAATGTGATGCTTTTATAATGGAGTATACATTGCAGATTTAATAGTTACATGACACACGGGGTATGTGAAACTCATTGTCACGTAGGGTGCGGGAGCGACGAGGTTCTACCGACGATCGTACCCAGTTGTGGGTACATGAAGGTATTGTGTTAGGAACTAACAAGATGGAATTTTTATTAGAGAAAACAAAAGCAAATAGAAAGATAATTGGGCACAAAAGATGTGTGCCCTCCTCCCAAGACGCCTAGAGGACGTCCGCACTCGTTTACCCTAAGAGTCTCTCAAATATCAATCATCAAATTAGCATAGGCATACAAGAGAGACTCCCCCCTATTTATAATAGAGACTAGGGCAATCCTAGGACTAGGGGGATTAGGCAATCCTAGGACTAGGGGGATTAGGCAATTCTAGGACTAGGGGGATTGGGCAATCCTAGGACTAGGGGGACTCGGGGCCAAGAGGGGTTGCGGGCGGGGCCTGCGGGTGTAAACCCGCAGGGGCTGCGGCTGGGCCAGAGGCCCATCAATACTCCCCCCCAAAGAGCCACCTTGTCCTCAAGGTGGAAGTCTGGAAAGCGCGCCACCATATCATCCATGTCTTCCCACGTGCTGTCGTGCTCTGGTAAGCCCCTCCACTGCAGTAGTACCTGCCTCTCGCCTGTGTGACTTTGCCGAACCCCTTTTAGCAACTCGGGCTCCATCCTCACCTCCATATCCGCAGTAAGGGTCTCTGGTAATGTAGGGGAAGAGGTGTGATTGCCAATGGCCTGGCGCAACTGTGAGACATGGAAGACTGGGTGAATGGTAGATCCTGGGGGTAGGCGCAATCTGTAAGCCACCGGTCCTATCCTCGCCGCGACCTGGAAAGGTCCAAAATACCTCGGCGCCAACTTTTCATTCCTCCTATGAGCCACCGACCTCTGTCTGTAGGGCCTTAGCTTTAGATAGACCATATCACCGACCTCAAAGTGCACGTCTCGACGGTGTAAGTCTGCCCGAGCCTTCATCACCTGCTGAGCCCTCGTCAAGTGGAGCTTCGGCTCCTCTAGGATCAAGTCCCTCTCTGCCAGGTACTGCTCGACATCTGATACCGGAGTAGTCTCATGACCGTAATGAAGTAAGTGCGGAGGATCCCTACCATACAAAATCCTGAAAGGTGTAGTCTGCGCCGCTGTGTGATATGAAGTATTGTACCAGTATTCCGCCCACGGCAGCCAACGTGCCCACTCCTTAGGATTCTCCGAGATGAAGCATCATAGGTAAGTCTCCACACTCCTATTGACTACCTCTGTTTGACCGTCAGTCTGGGGATGATAAGCTGTGCTCCGCTTCAAGGCCGTCCCCTGTAGTCTAAAAAGCTCCTGCCAAAACTTGCTCTGGAATACCTTGTCTCTATCCGAGACTATGGACTTTGGCGGACCATGCAAACGAATGACCTCTCTCACAAAAATCTCTGCCACTGAAACGGCGCTGTAAGGATGCTTAAGCGGGATAAAATGTGCATATTTGCTGAGGCGGTCTACCACAACAAAAATGACGCTGTAACCGCCCGACTTAGGCAATCCATCGATGAAGTCCATAGAGAGGTCCTCCCAAACTCTGTCTGGTAAAGATAGCGGCTGTAGTAGTCCTCCTGGGGACATGGCCTGATATTTATGACGCTGGCACACGTCACACTCTGCCACCATCCTTGCCACATCCTTCTTCTGTCCCTTCCAGTAGACCTCCCGTGATAGCCGCTGATAGGTCTTGAGGACTCCAGAATGTCCTCCTATAGCACTGCCGTGGAACTCCCGGAAGATGGTCGGTATAAAAGTAGAAGTCCTCGGTATCACCAGCCGCCCCCAGTAAAGTAGCCGCCCATCCTGCAAAGAATATCCAGGGTACTCAGTCGACCCCTGTAAAAGGGCATCTCGTATAACCTCCAACTCCGGGTCCTGCTCCACCTCCTGCTGCAGTGGGCCCCAATCCTCTAGGATCGACACCGTAAGGGCTGCTAACTCAGTCTCTTCCTCCCGCCGAGATAACGCATCTGCTGCCTTGTTCTCCAATCCCGGGCGGTACTCGATCTCGAACCTGTAGCCCATCAGCTTTCGCAGCCACTTCTGATGTTCCTCTGCTACCATCCGCTGCTCTAACAGGTATTTTAAGCTCCGCTGATCCGTGCGCACTATGAAGCTCCGTCCCAATAAATATGGTCTCCACTTCTGTATGGACAAGACTATCGCCATCAGCTCCCTCTCATAGACCGATCGCAATCGGGCACTCGTGGTCAGCACCTGGCTGTAGTAAGCTATGGGACGCTGCTCCTGCATCAGTACTGCTCCCAGCCCATGTCCTGATGCGTCCGCCTTTACTACGAATGGTCTGGTGAAGTCGGGCAACGCCAATACTGGCACAGTGGTCATTGCCCTTTTCAGGGCCTCAAAAGCTGTCGTCGCCTCCTCCCCCCAGTGGAACTGATCCTTCTTCAATAACTCCGTCAATGGCCAGGCGATCGTCCCATAACCCTCTACGAATCTGCGGCAGTAACCTGTAAGGCCCAAGAAGCCCCGTAGCCCTCTGAGAGTAGTAGGGCGCGGCCAGTCCAGCATGTCCGCTATCTTCGCTCTATCGGCGGCTACCCCTCCTGCTGAGACCACGTGTCCCAGATACTCCACCTGCGGCTGCCCGAATAGACACTTCTTTCTGTTCAAATATAGCTGTTGGTACTGCAGCTCCTGAAAAACCACCTGCAGGTGGTCCAAATGCTCCTCCAGAGTACGACTGTACACCAAAATATCGTCGAAAAAGACTAGTACGAATCGTCTGAGAAAGGGACGGAATACCTTATTCATGAGAGCCTGAAAGGTGGCCGGGGCTTTGGTCAACCCAAAGGGCATGACCAGGAACTCGTAGTGGCCCTCATGCGTCCTGAACGCCGTCTTGGGCACATCCTCCCGTCGCATCCGTATCTGGTGATAGCCTGACTTAAGATCTAGCTTGCTGAACCATGCTGCTCCGTGTAGCTCGTCCAGGAGCTCATCAATCACAGGTATCGGGAATTTATCGGGGACCGTCTCCTTGTTCAGCGCCCTGTAGTCCACGCAAAACCGCCAACTTCCATCCTTCTTCTTCACTAGCAACACTGGGCTGGAGAACGGGCTTACGCTCGGCTGGATCACCCCTGCCTGCACCATCTCAGAAACCATCCTCTCTATCTCGTCCTTCTGATGTTGAGGGTATCGGTAGGGCCGCACGCTAATCGGGGAGACACCCTCTCGTAGAACTATGGCGTGCTCGTGGTCCCGTGGTGGTGGAAGGCCCCGAGGCTCCTGGAAGATCTCAAACTGGTCCATCAGCTGCTGAACCTCTCCTGGGATGGGCTGCTCTGTACTGGCCTCTGCGCCTCCCTCACCTGTCAAAGAGTACAGCTCTACTAGGTATCCGCCTCCCTCTGTCTGGATGGTCCTGAACATGGTCTTCAAAGAGACCAAAACTCTGCAGAGGCTAGGGTCTCCCTGGAGTATCACTGCTCGTCCCGCCTCCCGAAACTCCATCCGTAGCAGCTTCCAATTTATGGTCATCTCACCTAAGGTCTGTAGCCATGTCATGCCGAGGATGACGTCTGTGCTCCCCAGGTCTAGGGGTAAAAAGTCTGTAATAATCTGTATCCCCTGCATGGTCAGCACCAACCCCCTGCAAACTCCGCGGCTGCTCTCCTTCTTCCCCGTCCCCATCATCACACTAAAGCTGCCGCAGTCTGTTAGCTGAAGTCCAAGCTGTGTCACCACCCTCCTGGAAATGAAATTGTGGGTAGCCACACTATCAATCAGCACAGTCACCTTCTGATCGCCGACCTCTCCCCTTAGCTTCATGGTATGGTTTGGTGTGAACCCTACCACGGAGTTGAGGGACACCTCCGCCACGTCCAACTGCTGGCCCTCCAGCTCCTCCTCTCCCTCAGCGGCCTCCTCCTCGACATCAGACCCGCCGTCGTCGTCCTCCAACAGGATCACCTGGAGCTAGCGCTCCGCGCACCGGTGGCCCGGCGAAAACCGCTCATCACACCGGAAACATAAACCCTTCTGCCGCTTTTCCCTCATCTCTGCATCCGTCATGCGTCTGAACTGCCCCCCAGTCACTGGCGTGCTACTCTTCTCCCCAGTCTTCTCCCGGCTCGTCTGGGCCACCCCTGCAGTGGTACCGGATCCTCCAGCCCCAGATGGGGTGCCTCTCGAAGTCTGACTGCTGTAGCTGCCTCGGACCCGCCTATCCTCAGTCTGTGCGTCCTCCACCATCTGGGCCATCTCTATGACCTCTGAAAGCCCCCTGGGCTTGTAGGGTCTCACTGCTGCTCTCAGACTGGGGCGCAGTCCCTTCAAAAAGTACCTTCCAGTGACTCGTCAGACACCCCATGGACTCGCCCGGCCAGTGTCTCAAATCTCTCAATGTAATCCCGCACCAGCCCCTCCTGCCTGAGGGCGTACAGCTGCTCGTGTAGGTTCCCCAGACGAGGGTCTCTAAACTTCTCCAGCACCATGTCCTTCAGCTCCTCCCAGCTCCTGATCTGCTGCCGCCTCTCCGTCCACTGGTAGCATCCCAAGGCACGCCCCTCCATGCAGATCGCTGCCGCCTCCAGCTTCTGGGCCTCGGTCATGTGATGCGCCGTGAAGTATCTCTCTGCGGTAAATAACCAGGCGTGTGGGTCCTCCCCAGAAAATAGCGGCATCTTCAGCTTCCGGACGCGGCAATCTCCTCCAAAACGCCCCTGCTCGGGCCTCCCCTCCTCTCTGTGCTGCGGACGGTAGTGCCGACGTCTCTCGTCCAGTGTCTCGTAGCGCCTAGGTGGTACCCCTCTGTGGCCCCCGTAGTCTCCACGGCGATCTCCACGCCG
This sequence comes from Scilla litardierei, assembly GCA_030789695.1. Taxonomy (NCBI): domain Eukaryota; kingdom Viridiplantae; phylum Streptophyta; class Magnoliopsida; order Asparagales; family Asparagaceae; genus Scilla; species Scilla litardierei. The sequence continues at coordinate 320,698 of JAULAV010006261.1, forward strand.
CCCCTCAAAATCGTCCCAACCTGCGTCGTCGCCGAATTCTGCCCCGTAGCCACCCCTATCGTCAGAATAATAATCTCGCCCGTGTCCGTTGCCGTAGTAAGGGTCCTCTGCTGCTGGTCGACGCTCCGGAGGGTCAAAATAGTCTCCCGAAAACTGCCCGTAACCCTCCTCGTTCGCTGTCCGCTGTCCAGGAGGCTCAAAAAAGTCATCTAGGGGCTGTCCACGTGTTCCCCGCCCTTCGGGAGGCTGCCAGGGGGGTTCCCGCCCCTGGCGGCCCCGGCTGGAGGTGCCGCCGCCCCCTGGCGGCTGCCAGGGGGCCTCTGGTCCTTCGCTGCACACAGGCGGGCCCCTCCGGGGCCCCCGGAGGGGCGGCAGGCCCTGTCGAGCCTCTGGCGGGGCCGGCGGGCCCTGCCGGAGGCCCGGCGGGGTCGCCGGGCCCTGCCGAGCCACGGCAGTGCTTGGCCGCCCCTGCCGTGGCCTGGCGGAGGCGGGGGAGGGTCCCCCACCTGTTTCTCTTACCGGCCGACCCCCTGGATGCATGGGGGGGTTCGACCGGCCTTCATCTTGGCCGTGGCTACTCCGAGTGGGCGGGTAGGCCCCCCGCCCCTCCTTTGGCTCTCTTGCGCCTTCCGCCGTATATCCTCGCGGTAGTCCTCCCTCCATGGCTCCCCGTCATCTTCCTCGTCCATCTCCTCCACGTAATAGGGTTGCTTTTGGGGGAAAGTCTCCTCCTTCTCCTTCTCCTTCTTCAAAGGTGCCGTCTTTTGCATCGGATTAGGGCTCCCATCGCCTTTGGAGTTGTCGCCAATTGATTTAGGGCTCCCATCAATTGTGTGAATTGATCGTCGTGCTTTGCTTGATTTGACGCCAATTGGGAGATGGATGTAGTTAATTTCGCCATGGATTCGTCGTTTCCCGCCAATGACTTTTTGATTGCATCAATTTCGCCCGTGAATTTCGCCTCCAACGCCTCAAATTTGTCTTGCGATCTTGTTGAAGCCGCCATGGATCGTCACGTGCTCTGATACCAAATTGTTAGGAACTAACAAGATGGAATTTTTATTAGAGAAAACAAAAGCAAATAGAAAGATAATTGGGCACAAAAGAGGTGTGCCCTCCTCCCAAGACGCCTAGAGGACGTCCGCACTCGTTTACCCTAAGAGTCTCTCAAATAACAATCATCAAATTAGCATAGGCATACAGGAGAGACTCCCCCTATTTATAATAAAGACTAGGGCAATCCTAGGACTAGGGGGATTAGGCAATCCTAGGACTAGGGGGATTAGGCAATTCTAGGACTAGGGGGATTGGGCAATCCTAGGACTAGGGGGACTCGGGGCCAAGAGGGGTTGCGGGCGGGGCCTGCGGGTGTAAACCCGCAGGGGCTGCGGCTGGGCCAGAGGCCCATCATATTGATGGACATTATTAATTGACAAAACACATAGCTATAGCTCGGATGACAACTAGAGGGAGGTTATGACGCACGTTTACCAGTCTGGACCCTAAAATCGTGTGGAAGGTTATGACCTACGGATGCACACTGATGCTACACCATGCAGGAAAGTTATTAGTCCATATTGATCGATGTTCTGACAGAACGGAACACCCAAATTGCATATCATATCCTCGAACATGAGTCACACATTTAGGCTATGACCAATATGATATACTTGACACCATAGATTAGTGACATCATACCATGTTCGACATTATAATTAATAACATTTGTATTCAGTACTACGAAGATAATCAAATGAAATATAACAATAAAAACAAATCCAAGAGAAGACACGTAAAACTTGGTAACGAAGTTCGGTGCGCACACCTATATCTGCGAGGCCACGCCCAGAAAATCAGATTACTCCACTATAATATTATGAATACAATCACTAATATTCGATTTCTATTAGTAGAAACATGCTCCTCCTCAATATAAACCGCAGTGGGTAGTTTCAACCATAGTTTTAGGTTTCGGCCGAAACCTACCGGTTTCGACCGTTTCGGATCGGTTTCGGAGGGGACCGATCCGAAACCACACGTTACTTCTCGGTTTCGCCCGTTTCGGCCGGGGTTTCGGCCGTATTGGCCGACACCGGTCGAAACTTGTCCGATACCGACTGAAACTTAAAAAAATGAAAACAAGAAGGAGGAGGAGGAGGAAACATCACCAAAATCCAGAAAAAGAAGAAGAAACGAAGAGATGGACGTACCTCATGGTCGCCCGCCTCCCGTCGCATCCCCGAAGAAGCCCGCCTCCTGCAATTTGAGGTCTTACATGGTAGCATATTCTAGCATTTAATTTAAATTTTGTTTGCACGGTGCAAGTGCAATTGTCCAACACATGCTAGCATTTATTAAGAAGTTTGACATTTTGAGTGAGCTGGCCACTAAAGGCTTTCCATTTAATTACAAGCTTAACATTCATCCATAAAGGTTTTCCATTTATTTACAAAGTTATCATTTCAGCCACCAAACCCTTCCATTTATTCAAAAGCTTGCCATTCTCATTTATTTTCAATCATGTTGATCAAAAAAATGTAATATATTTAGCATAATACTTTTAACAAAATGTGTAACTAGTAAAAAGGTATTTGTGCTAATATTTGATAATATTTGATAGTATTTAATAGAGTTTTAAGTATCTGAAACTACCGATACCGATGAAACGAAACTACCGTCCGAAACCACCGAAACGGACGATACCGATACCGAAACCTAAATTTTGGGAAGAGCGATACCGAGACCGAAACCGAGACCTAAAACCTTGGTTTCAACCAAACCCATGGAGTAATATATGCAAGCTCCCTTTGCATGCAAGCTCCCCTTGCAAAACTGAATCGAATCAACTCCCTTGATCCCTACCTCAGGTAGCCGTCAGCCTCCCTCCAGGAGTTTCCAATCAACTTCAGCAAAAGCGATGAAAACCCTAGCCGCAATCTGTGCAACTTTTATATGCTCCGATCCCCTTTAATCTCGGAGTAGTTAAGGTAAGTCGCTCAAGAGAATCCTATGCAGATTGGCAGCCCGCAAACCTAGGAATCACTTAGGGCACGTGATCCCATCCATATCAGAAACCGTTAGGAATTTACGGAAATAAACTTCAATCAGATCTTCAGGAAATCTTATACAAAAGGCATATAACAGAAAAGTTATAGGGTAACTGAATAAGAGTATAAGATCTGTGGCTGTTGCAAATCAAAGATCTCATCCCGTCGCGAGCACCTTTGCAGTCTGAAACTTCTCTTCGATAAGATTGACTAGCATGTTACAACATGACTATCACCATGAATATTTAGGTGACCTCTCTCTTCAAGAAGACCAAGATTCCAGTGAATATAAGCTAGTGCCACTAATGACAAAACAATCACACCATGTGTGACCTAACAAACTCCCTCTTTGACATTTAATGGCACAATCACCATTAGAGAGTCATGTAGAATATGAATTTAGAATTTCAGAGGCACAAGAGCAATTTCCAGAACAAACAAGTTCAATAGATGGGATATGGGCTATTCCTCAAAACATACCAACAGGAGAAGAACTTTGATTATACAGGATCAGAGAACAGTACTATTAGAGAAAAGTACTAAGTCAATCTGAGACAAGCATAGCAAAAGATCCAGACATATGTCTCCACATAAGTTTTTCAACTAACCAACCAACAATATCAGAACTCTAACTAGCAATTACTAACTCAGCCCAACCAACAGCACCAATAGTCAACAACACCAACTAACTTAACCAACAGCACCAACAGTCAACAGCAACACTAACAACTAACTCAACTAACTCTCCCCCTTTGTGCCATAAATCACAAAGGGTTACCTCATTTAGAAACACTTCCAACAGCATCATCCTGATTCTCTGAAGAGGGAGAAGGCAACTTGGACTTCAGAAGAAGAATTCTGTCCTTAAACATGATCTTTTGGTCCTGAAGAAGTCTCATCTGATGGTTTACATCCTTTAAAGCAGCCTCATAAATGGAGATGTCTTCAAGAATAAGAGTGTGGTCCAGCAGGGCACATATGATCTGATGAAAGGGGGACAATAGTGGGTTGCCTAGCAGGAGAAGTATGAGATGAAGAGATAGCTCCAATTTCAGGTGATGAAGAAGGCACAGTGAAGTGTAGTGCCCTACGAAGCTACTGCACATGTACTAGAGGGGGGATGAATAGTACTTTAAAATAATCAAGATAGTTATTCCTAATTATTGTGCAAGAAACAAACGACAATGCGGAATAAACAACAATCAACAAGAATTATCAAACGCAAACAAAGCATGTAACGGGTTCGGATCCACCCAAGTCTCCCCGACCTGTTCCCGGTGATCCTACGTCCCAACCACCCGGATCCCCTCCGGATACTAGAGTTAGAAACCTCTAACCCTAGATTTAGCACTATGAAATTCTTGTGAAAAACCTTCACAAGACCAAATCATACAAATGACATGTGACTCCCACAAACCGGGATCACACCCTTCTCTCACAACCGAGAGAACAATTCAAATAACGATTGAAATGAAATAAAGAACACTTACCACAAAATCCTATGCCTTGAGTATAACTTACCAAATTAGGGCAAGAAGGATTTTGAGGAGAGAATGTCACCAAACCGAAGCTCCACCAATAAGATCAGAGATCGAAGGCTAGGATGGAGGATGGTGACTTTGGATCAAGCTCTTTGCTTGGAAGGCTCATAATGGAGAAAATCTCTCTTGAGGAATACAGCTCAAAGAGTTGAGGGAGAGATTCTTGTGAGGAAAAGAAAGCTTTGGAATGGAGTTGAATAGCTTCTCTTTGATTTCTCTAAACCTCTAAAATGGCAGCCTTGAATACTAGGAAAGAACCCCTCCAAGTATATATAGGATAGAGGAAAGAGAGAGAGAAAAACGTTTCAATTAAAGCTCCAACGGCTCTATTCTGAACCAGACTAGTCGGTCAAAGAAGGATCACTGATCGACTAGTTCATCAACTAGTCGGTCGGTGATACAACGTAGACCGACTAATGGTTGAACAGCCAAAAGGTCGAAGAACAGGAGATGACAACTAGTCGGTCTAAGAAGACTTGCCGACCGACTAGTTTCACAACTAGTCGGTCGGTGAATGCTATTTGATCGACTAATAGTCGAAATAGAATAGGCTGACTTCAAGTTGATTTAGTCGGTTTAAGAACAAATGCTGACAGACTAGTTTATCAACTAGTCGGTCGACAAACGTTCTTTGACCGACTAACTCGAAACAGTAGCTCAGGCTGTACAGAGGCAATGATAACTAGTCGGTCTGAGAAGGATTCCTAACTGACTAGATCGTCATCTAGTCGGTCGGTGACTCTTCTTTGACCGACTAATTGATCAATATAGTTAGGCTGAAAAGAGCAAGGCATTCTAGTCGGTTCAAGAGGAATTACCGACCGACTAGATCGTCATCTAGTCGGTTGGTTCTTCTACTTGAACCAACTAACATGCACTAGAAGCCGAGGGAAGAAGCGATAGGCTTCGGGAAAGTTTCTAATGGCTTCTATGATAACCCTAGCTCTAAGATATGAGCGAAATGAAGATTATAAAGTAAGTCCTACTCAAGGCTTAACATTCTAATCTATGAAGCTAGAAGACAATAAATAATACATGACAAACCGTCTTCGAAGCTTCAATCTTCACTCTTGACTTCAATAAACTCCTTGAGCTTCAACGAAGCTTTAGTCACACGATCACGCGTATTGAGAAGTCTTGAGACGTCGCTTTTGATGTACGTATTCTTTTGGCGACGATCTCCATAACTGCGCTCACAAACAGTTAGTTCACAATATTTATGTTTGCTCATCATCCAAAACCAAATCCGGGGAATCAATACTCAACATTCTCCCCATTTTTGGTGATGACAAACCAACATAAATAATAATCAATAATAATGATTCAAAAGAAATTTACTTACTCCCCCTGCATTGATGACACGTTAGTTCCGTACTCAATAATATTCATATGCATCAAGCAGACGAGGGAGATATAAAATATGAATCCTATTATTGCAATTTAGGATTCTAAATCCATTTTATATCTTAATTCCCCCTGAATCTAACATATCAACTTAGATTCATGGTAAATTGCTTTGATATCAATTAGCACATTGTCATTATTAATTCTCTCCCCTTTGGCATTAGCAAAAAGAGCGGGAGGAGATCAACGACAAGAATTCAATGGCTAAGAAATTAAAGCAAGAGAGTCTAAGAATACGACCACGGTCCAAATATCACCAAAGTAAAAATACCAAATGTAAAATACCGAAGAAAATCAAAACGTGCCAATCTGACCATAGTCGAAAATCGAAAAACGAAATCATCAAACCATAGGCGAAAATCGAAATACGAAATCATCAAACCATAGGCGAAAAATCGAAAAACGAAATCATCAAGCCATAGGCGAAAATCGAAATACGAAATCATCAAAACTCAAATCAATTTCACTTATTGAGTTATGGAACATACTCTCCAATATCAACATTCTTGAAGAAATAAGTGCATGGAAAACAATTCTATGTTTCCATAGAAATAATTTCTATTAAATCAAATTTAATCGTCGAGCGACGAAGTCAATATCAGAGACATAAATCCAATGAATACCAAATGTGGCAAAATGATACCAAAAGTAACATGCAAAAGTGTTATGCCAAACATAGATAGAACATCATAAATCTATGGCATACACAATTCTAGCATACTAATTTAAACAAAATGATACCAATGTAGATATTCTAAAAATGTATGCAATCAACACACATGGATACCAAATGTATATCAAATGTAAGAATATACTTACAACATTAAGCTCCCCCTACTTTGGTGCATCACTTAAGCACCATCAACTCTATTTGAATGAAAAACTTTGCAAATCAATGAGTTAGTAGGGTTGGTATCCCATGGTGGATTGAACCTAGAGAACATATCATTTTGGTATCCAAAAATCTTTTTGGATCCTATGGGTTAGGCAATAAATTTAGCGAACTAAATTCAAATTAAATGTAACTCATATCCTAACTAAATTCAAATTAACATGCACATCCATGATTAATATGCAAATAAAAAATAAACCAATTCTTACCACAATTGCGTTGGTACCCATAAAATGAAATTAAACTTATGGTACCAAGCAATGAAGGGTCAAAGGAAACTAACCCTTCGGAAACCAAGTCCACGAGGACCGTGATTTTCCAACATAATCATCATTCAAAATAATATCATTAATAAATGATTGCACATACATATTCTTATCATGCATGCTTGTGTTCTTCGGACCACAAATGGTGTATGTGTTGGGAGTCCTAATCCTATTGGGAACATGCATACGTTGTTGATTTCTATGTGATGCATGTTGTGGATAAACATATGGCATATGATGCAAAGGTGCATGATGATAATTATAAGAATGTGACTGAACATATGCATGTAGTGGAACACGTGCATGAGTGAGTCTCACATGGTGTGCACGTGCTCGTGGATGCGGAGCATAAAAATCATCATTCGTGCGAACATGTGGGGTAGGATGTGTGTTCCTACGTGGCATGGTATACATGAAAGCATGACCCTTCTTTGGAGGTCCACCCAAAGTGGGTTTCTTTCCAAATGGGTGTGTGTACCTAGCGGAAGCACCATTGGTAGAGGAACTATCAATGAAGTGTTTACTTCCACTAGTAGAAGCATCGGACGTTGGCCTAACAAAGGTCCCGGACGATTTGGATGAATCTCCCATCTTATACCCCAAACCAATGTGATGATTGGCCGGAGGTAAGTCATTTAGGATATCATCCAAATGTCCCTTACCCTTATTGAATTCATGAATTCGGCCTAATGTGCACTCATACTTCTCGGTGAGAGAATGCATCGAAGCATCCAAGGTGGACACTTGCGATGTGAGTGCGCAAACACGTGATTTGAGATTTTTATTCGCAATACTCAAAGTTGAGTTTTGAGACGTCAAATCCGCTATCACATGTTCATCCGAATCCTCGACATGAACATGCTCAAGTTGAGATTTGAGATGTTCAATCTCATTTCTCAACCCTTCAACAACGGTGTCGTTGACGAAAATAGACTTAGGCGAGTTTTTAAGACTATCTAACTCATTTTTAGTCTTAATAAATCTACTAACCAATTTAGAAAACCTATACCAAAGTTGTTCGTTGGCTAATTTAAGTTCATCCATGGTTACCGCACCGCCTTCATCCTCGCTTTCCTCGCTTTCCTCGCTTTCATCGGAGGAAGTCTCTTGAACACGTTCCTCTTTTCCCATGAAGCACATGTGTGCTTTCTCCACGCGTTCATCATCCGACTCTCCACTTGAGGAGTCCTCTTCGGAGTCGGTGAATGTACCTACAAGTCCTTTCTTGTGCCTTCTTGACTTGTCGTGCTTGGATGCCTTCCACTTCTTCTTGTGTTTGTTTAGAGGACAATCCGGCTTGATATGTCCTGGCTTGTTGCATTTATAACACACGGGAGCGGAGGCATTAGTAGAACCAAACTTAGATAGATTCTTAAACTTACCTTTTCGAAAGCATCGATCGAACTTCTTTGCCAAATCGGCCAAAGTTTCCATGTCCAACTCTTCTTCCGATTCTTCATCATCGGTAGATGGAGCGGCCTTGTCCGCAATCGCCTTTTTCTTTGGCTCGTCTTACTTCAAGTACGACTTCATATTTTCTTTCATCATGAGCTTATTGTCCTTGCGTAACTCATAAGACATCAAGGTACACATTAGTTGTATGACAGTGTACTTACTCATATCATTACCTTCCTCGATGGCGAAGGTACGCTTTTCCCAACAAGTAGGAAGTCCATCGATGATCTTTGAGACTTTCTCCTTTTGGGTGTAGGTTTTCCCAAGAGCTTCCAACTCGTTTGTGATGTCGACGAAGCGAGCATAATACGCCTTCATCTTCTCACCCTGTTGCATATGAAATAGTTCGAAATCTTTATTTACAACTACGAGTTTAGAGTCTCTTACCCTACTCGTCCCTTCATGCAAGATGAGGAGGGAGTTCCATATTTGATATGCACTCTTACATGTGCATATCTTATTGAAGTCCTCGGGCTCCAAAGCACATTGCAATGCGTTCATTGCCTTGGCATTGCTTACATCCGCGGGAGTCCACTTCGCGAAATCCTCTTCTTCGGGCTCGACGTACTCCGTCAATGTGTCTCTCCACAATGAAGCACTCCGGAGGAAGGTTTCCATCCGACATTTCCAGTACCCGTAATTGGTACCATTGAAGGAGGGAGGCCTAGTCGAGGATTGCCCTTCCAAAACTGAAGAAGCTCCTTGACGATCCTTGAAGACGTTGTAGTCGTTGTTTGTCATGGCTTTGAACTTGTAGCTTTAACCTTGGCTCTGATACCAATTGTAGTGCCCTACGAAACTACTGCACATATACTAGAGGGGGGATGAATAGTACTTTAAAATAATCAAGATAGTTATTCCTAATTATTGTGTAAGAAACAAACGACAATGCGGAATAAACAACAATCAACAAGAATTATCAAATGCAAACAAAGCATGTAACGGGTTCGGATCCACCCAAGTCTCTCCGACTTGTTCCCGGTGATCCTACGTCCCAACCACCCGGATCCCCTCCGGATACTAGAGTTAGAAACCTCTAACCCTAGATTTAGCACTATGAAATTCTTGTGAAAAACCTTCACAAGACCAAATCATACAAATGACATGTGACTCCCACAAACCGGGATCACACCCTTCTCTCACAACCGAGAGAACAATTCAAATAATGATTGAAATGAAATAAAGAACATTTACTACAAAATCCTATGTCTTGAGTATAAGTTACCAAATTAGGGCAAGAAGGATTTTGAGGAGAGAATGTCACCAAACCGAAGCTCTACCAATAAGATCAGAGATCGAAGGCTAGGATGGAGGATGGTGACTTTGGATCAAACTCTTTGCTTGGAAGGCTCACAATGGAGAGAATCTCTCTTGAGGAATATGGCTCAAAAAGTTGAGGGAGAGATTCTTGTGAGGAAGAGAAAGCTTTGGAATGGAGTTGAATAGCTTCTCTTTGATTTCTCTAAACCTCTAAAATGGCAGCCTTGAATACTAAGAAAGAACCCCTCCAAGTATATATAGGATAGAGGAAAGAGAGAGAAAAACATTTCAATTAAAGCTCCAACGGCTCTATTCTGAACCAGACTAGTCAGTCAAAGAAGGATCACTGATCGACTAGTTCATCAACTAGTCGGTCGGTGATACAACGTAAACTGATTAATGGTTGAACAGCCAAAAGGTCGAAGAACAGGAGATGACAACTAGTCAGTCTAAGAAGACTTGCCGACCGACTAGTTTTACAACTAGTCGGTCGGTGAATGCTCTTTGACCGACTAATAGTCGAAATAGAATAGGCTGACTTCAAGTTGATTTAGTCGGTTTAAGAACAAATGCTGACAGACTAGTTTATCAACTAGTCGGTCGACAAACGTTCTTTGACCGACTAACTCGAAACAGTAGCTCAGGCTGTACAGAGGCAATGATAACTAGTCGGTCTGAGAAGGATTCCTAACCGACTAGATCGTCATCTAGTCGGTCGGTGACTCTTCTTTGACCGACTAATTGATCAACATAGCTAGGCTGAAAAGAGCAAGGCATTCTAGTCGGTTCAAGAGGAATTGCCGACCGACTAGATCGTCATCTAGTCGGTTGGTTCTTCTACTAACATGCCTAGAAGCCGAGGGAAGAAGCGATAGGCTTCGGGAAAGTTTCTAATGGCTTCTATGATAACCCTAACATGCCTTGAACCAACTAACATGCCTAGAAGCCGAGGGAAGAAGCGATAGGCTTCGGAAAAGTTTCTAATGGCTTCTATGATAATCCTAGCTCTAAGATATGAGCGAAATGAAGATTATAAAGTAAGTCCTACTCAAGGCTTAACATTCTAATCTATGAAGCTAGAAGACAATAAATAATACATGACAAACCGTCTTCGAAGCTTCAATCTTCACTCTTGACTTCAATAAACTCCTTGAGCTTCAACGAAGCTTTAGGCACACGATCACGCGTATTGAGAAGTCTTGAGACATCGCTTTTGATGTACGTATTCTTTTGGCGACGATCTCCATAACTGCGCTCACAAACAGTTAGTTCACAATATTTATGTTTGCTCATCATCCAAAACCAAATCCGGGGAATCAATACTCAACATGAAGATGTCAGCAGTCTTCCCTGAGACAGATCTAACTATAAATCTAATGTTCTTAGTAGGAATGGACAGTTCATTTGCAGAGGGCAATATCTTCTGTGATTGTAACAACATGGTGATAAGACAGCGATGAGGCAATGAGGGTGAGGCTACAGAGGACTCTGACAGTGATAAGATGAAATCAAAAATGATTCTTCCCAAGTTGAAAGACTGCTTAGTACCATCAGAATATAGCAATCGACACATGTCTTTGGTAACCACAGAAACATTAGAGGTGGGTAGCCAGTTCCTTGTTGCAAGTCTATACAACAGAAAATATTTGGCAGACAAGGAGGAAAAGGGAAAAGATGTGGACCTGGGCCAACACGGCAACTTTTCAGCAATGATAACCTTTATAAATGTGTCATGGTCATTACCAACAATCCACAAAGGAAGAAAGAGAGGCAGGACAGGACCACTGTAGAAGCTTGTTAATTACAGAAGGTGAAAAATAGACAATTTTCCTCTGACAAAAGAATGAAAAGCCCATCTGGATGAAGAGTCTCCTGCAGACTTAGACAGATTACAATAAAATTTCCTGACCATCACAGGATTATATGACTTGAAACAGGTGGTAGCATGATATAAATTGAGCTCTTTCAAAATAGAGGTGAACTTGGTCTTTGAGAAAGAAGCAATAGACAAATGCTTCTCAGCTAGGATGGCCCTGTCAGAGTATAGGGGCCATCTCTTCTTGATTGCCTGGTTGAAAAACAGCATACTTATAGCACTTGAAACTGTAAATAAGGGAGAGATGTAGAACCTGTGGCGGCATGGACCTTAGCTCTCTTGGAAGGAGATGGAGAGGAAGAGCTGGATGGAGCAGATCTTTTCTTGGATGAGGTCCTTGGCTTGGGAGCATGAGGAGGATCAGCCAGATCATCCTCAGACTGGACAGGCTGATATGAAGGAACAGGTACATCTGGGACACCTAAGATGCATGTTGCATCTTGTGTTGCATCTTGTGTTGCAACATCATAAGCAACATCAGAGGAAAAGCCAGCAGCAGCAATAGCTTGTGTTGCATTTGGACCAACATGAGAAATATCCTCAGCACCAACATGAGGTGATGTTGCAACATCAGGTGCAACATCAAGTGCAACATCTGTCTGTGTTGCAATGTTTGAAGGGTCACTCGCCCCCAGAGGTGGATCAGCCTCAGAGGTAGCAGGATCAAGAGTATCAGAGGGGATACTAGAATCATCCACCGCAACAATGTCCTCCATACAATGGACATCTTTAATATCAGTAGGAACATCATGAACGTGACTGCAGTCTTGATCATCAACAGAGGTACGAGGATTTGGAGGTTGTTCATCTGCAACAGCAAGACCAGAAGACTCCTCAGCACCAGCATCAACACCAGTACCCTCATCAGAAATGGACATATCAGAAACTGAGTCTTCAAGAACAACTATTTCAGTTAATTTTAGAGTAGACTGACGTCGTCGAGTGGTGGTCAAAATAATTTCTTCATCATCAACCACTTGGTCACTTATTAACTTCCCTCCCAATTTGTCCAATCGAAAGGGACCAAGGCGTACTCCTTTGAAATCCATATATGACAGGTCGAATTTCTTTCCAGTCTTCCGGAAATGCCAGAACCAATCTTGAATAGTGACAGGGGCAGCAAATGCTGAAGAAGATGATGATTTCTCACTTCGGACCGAAATTGGGGAAAATGGAACCATTTCCAAATTCGCCATGGCGGTGTAATGCATGTGGCCGGAAGACATCTGAGATGAAGTGGGAGGAGAGGAACCAAGAGAGGAGACACGGGCGGATCGAGATACCACCCTTTTTCGCTTTACAAGAGGAGAGGAGGAAGACGATGCCGCTTTCGATGAGGAAGAACATCGAGAGTACCTGCGAGGCCCTTGTGCAGATTTTTGATCTTAATCGCGGGCCATATCGGTGGATAAGAGGGAGAATCTATCAAGGAACCAGCAAGAAACCCTAGAAAAATAACTCTTCTTTTCTTTGAAAAATTTAGAAGTTGAAAAGAGCGTCGTAAAGAGACCCGAAAATAAAGACCCAACCCTAAATAAGCTCTTAACAACACATCACCCCTATGTTGCAACATGAGATGTAACATGGTCAAGAACATTAGATACGACAAAGTCTAAGTGCTTGTCGTAACTCTGCAAATCTGCCTGAATCAAGGGGTTTTGTGAAAATATCAGCCAATTGATTGGATATTGCTACATAGTCCATAACAAGTACTTTCTTCTCTATCAATTCTCTAATGAAGTTGTGTCGGATATCTATATGCTTTGTTCTCTAGTGTTGAACTGGATTCTTCGAAATGTTGATTGCACTCTGGTTGTTACAGAGAATAGTCAAAACAGCTTGGTCCACTCCATAATCAGTCAACATCGGCTTCATCTATAATAGTTGTGTACAACAACTTCCAGTCGCTATGTACTCAGCCTCTGCCATGGATAAGAAGATAGAGTTCTGCTTCTTGCTGTATCATGAAACAAGATTGTTTCCAACATAAAAACACCCACCAGTAGTGCTCTTCCTATCATCAGCATTGCCTGCCCAATCAGCATCATTGTATCCTGATAAAAGAGTGTTAGTATCTTTGGTATACCATATACCATAATCAGTCGTACCACTTATGTATCTAATAATTCTTTTAACGGTCGTGAGGTGAGACTCCTTGGGAGATGCTTGATAACGAGCACACTCCCACGCTGAAACTGATGTCTGGTCTGCTGGCAGTGAGATACAGAAGGCTTCCTACATTCTCCTGTACAATGTAACCTCAACAGACTTTTCACTGTCATCCTTAGAGAGCTTGTCACTTGTGGACATAGGAGTACGTACATGTCTGGCATTCTCCAGACCAAATCTCTTCACCAGATTCCTTGCATACTTGCTCTTAGAGATGAATAGCCATTCATTGGATTGCTTTACTTGAAGACCAAAGAACATATTCAGTTCTCCAACCATACTCATCTCAAACTCCTTCTGCATGAGAGTTATAAACTCAAGTACTAACGATTGAGAGGTAGACCCGAACACTATATCATCAACATAGATCTGAGCTACAATCAAGGCAGACTTAGTTCTCTAAACAAATAAAGTCTTGTCAGCTCCCCCTCTCTCATATCCTTTCTGCAGGAGATATTTCGTTAGTCTCTCCTACCAAGCCATTGGTGATTATTTCAAGCCATAGACATGATTAGGAAGGATGGGGTCTTCAAATCCTTTGGGCTGCTCCACATATACCTCTTCGTTTAGAATACCATTTAGGAAGGCGCTCTTCACATCCATTTGATGAAATTTGAAGTTGAAGCTGCATGCTATGGCAAGTAAGAGTCTGATAGACTCCAGTTGGGCAACAGGAGCAAACGTCTAATCAAAGTCGATACCTTCCACCTAAGTATACCCTTGAGCAACAAGACGAGCTTTGTTGCGAGTGATGTTACCTTTCTCATCAGTTTTATTTTTAAAGATCCATTTCATACCAATGCCATTCATTCCATTGGGTCTTTCCACAAGGGTCCAGACAACATTTCGCTTGCATGGGTGACACGCAGTATTCATCAATGAGGACCTCCTTGACATTTTTCGGTTCAACTAAAGAGATGAAGCAAACATACCCAGAAAGGTCTCGATAGTTAAAGTGGCTAGTCCCTCTCGTACGACGTTCTTCGAAGACGTCACCTATAACCAGCTCAGGAGGATGGTTCCGTATAACTCTGGTAATCCCATCATGAGCGTGAGTAACAGCTTGACCACCTTCTGGTTCTTCGGTTGATGTTGTATCTTGTGTTGCAACATCAATTGATACATGATCATGTGTTGTATTTGGTGTTGCAACATCAGTTACAACATGCTCTTCTTCTTCTGTACAGTCCTCCTGTGATGACCTTTCTTCAACTGTAGCAGTCTCTGTTTGCTGATCAAAATCATCCACAACATTTATAGACTCCATCATGGTATTGGTACGTTTATTGTACACTCTATAAGCACGACTGGATGTAGAATAACTCAGAAATATCCATTCATTACTCTTAGCATCAAACTTCCCTCTTTGAGTACGATCATTTAAAATATAGCATTTGCTTCCAAAGATGTGGAAGTTGGAGACATCTGGCTTTCTTCCCTTCCAAATTTCATACGAAGTTTTCTCAGTTCTAGGACGAAGATAAACTCTGTTAATTGTATAGTAGGCCGTATTGATAGCTTCAGCCTACCACCTTACACTGACTTCTCTAGCATTCAGCATAACACGAACCATCTCTTGCAAGGTGATGTTCTTCCTCTCGACAACTCCGTTTTGTTAAGGGGTCTTTGGGGCCGAGAATTCATGCGCAATACCTCGAGACTCACAGAATTCAGCAAATAATCGGTTTTCAAACCCATTCCCATGATTACTTCTGATTCTAACAATCTTGCAGATAATGCTTCCTTTCTCAATTGAAGACGAACACCTAATTTCTTAAATGCTTCAAACATGTCTGATTTTTCCTTAAGGAAATCTACCCAGGCAAAACCTAGAAAAATCATCAACACAGACAAAAATGTATTTCTTACATATAACACTTGTTTCATAGGTTGGCCTAATCAGATCCATATGCAGAAGTTCCAGAATCTTGGACGTAGTAATAACCTGCAGTTGTTTGTGGCTAGTCTTCTGCTGCTTTTCTAGTTGACATGGACCACATACGCCTTCCTTCTTCTTGTTTAAACAGGTATACCTCTGACAGCTCCCACTTTCGAGATTTTTATAAGAGTTTTAAAGTTCAGATAACCTAACTTTTGGTGTCACTGTTCAGACGCGTCAACAGGTGTATGAAGACACGTAGTAATCATTTGAAGGAGATAGCAATTATCACCAGATCTTTTCCCACTAAGAATGCATTCTTGACTAGAGTTAAACACAAGACACTTCTCCTTAGTAAACCTCACCAAAAGCCCTTGGTCACACAACTGACTAATGCTTATAAGATTAGCTTTCAGATCTCGACATGTAGAACGTTCTTAAGTTTAGGAAGTCCTCCCACATTCAGATCTCCATTTCCTACAACCTTGCTTTTTCGACCGTCACCAAACGTTACACGACCTCCAATGCATGTCATGTAATTGTCTAGCACTTTCTTATTATCAGTCATATGACGAGAGCATCCATTATCAAAATACCACATATTCTCGGATGATGCAATCAACGAAGTGTAGGCCACCATACTGTACAGTTCAGACTTCCTTACTCATTGCTTCTTCATCTTCATATCGGGATGTCTAACATTTCTTCCTTCTAAACAATGTCGCATGCGACTGTAACGATTTCTCTTAGTATGGCATATGAACTTGCAGTAACCACACACTGGACGACCACTTCTTATGCCTCTAGTCAGCTTCCTCTTCTGACCATGGCCCTTGTGCTGACCCATCCTTGCAAGTTTCTTGGTTACAAGAATACGACTCTCCGTAGGCACATGAGAATAGGCTCCTATATGGTACCACACACCAGTGCGATCTCCTGAAGTCTTCTACATATTCAGAATATCATATAGTTTCGACTTCTCAGAGTTCCACTTATTTATAACACTCTCAGCCTTCTCAGCCCTGAGCAAAGTTTTTTTGAGGGTATCTTCCAAATTTCTGAGACTGTGTTCAGTTTTCAAGAGATTTACTTTGGCTTCTTCCTTTTCTCGCTTTAACCTGATATTCTCATATTTCAACATCTTGTTTGTCTCACAGATCTTCATCTATTTATCATACATCATTTTGTAAGTTGTTCGGATATCCTCTTCACTCACGTCTTCATCACTTTCAACTTCAGTGTCGAATTCGTTGTTATATGTTGTAGTTGATGTATCAACATTGGGACTGACATTGTCTAGCTTTTTGACAGAGGTCGTAACTGATGTGGTAACATTAGATCCAACATGACTGTGAGTGCTGCAATCAGGTTGTCTTTTCAAGGATGATGTAAAGGCAACATAGTTGCTGGTGATGTCCTCATCTCCAGTACTCCCTTCAGACTCATCATCACTCCAGGTATTAGCTAAGGACTTTCCTTTTTGCTTCTTCAAGGTGTTGGCACACTCAGCTTGTATGCGTCCAAAACCATCACATTCTCTATACTGTATCCATTTTCTTTTATTTTTCTGGTTATATCTTTATATCTCTGAATATGGCAACTAACACATTTACCTGCAGGGGGGATTACTTGGACGTGGCATATTGTTTCATGATCTGAAGTTCTGCCCTTTGCTACTGATCTTTTTCAACTTCTGCTGAAGTTCTTGGTCAGTAGGACAATGTCATCATCAAGTTCCGACTCTTCATCTGCTTAGAGTGCTCTCCAACTTCTACCTTTAGGGCCACTCATTTGTCTCGTTTATTCTGCTTCAGATTCATTTCACAGGTTTGTAAAGACCCCATAAGTTTATCCAGCTTCATAGAGGAGGTATTCCTAGCTTTCTCAATGGCAGCGACTTTGACAGAAAATCTGTCTGGAAGAGACCGTAAGGTCTTTCGAACCAACTTCACTTGTGAGTACTTTTTACCAAGTTGAAACACATGATTAGCAATGTCTCTCAACTTTCCATTAAATTCAGCAATAGTTTCTTCATCATTCAACTTTAGTTCTTCAAATTGAGATGCAAGCATTTGAAGTTTAGAGATTTTGACCGCATTAGTTACTTCATGGACATTCTGAAGTATGTCCCAGGCGTCTTTAGCATACTCACACGTTGATATGAATTTAAACTGTTCTTCATCAACTGCCGTGAAAATGGCATTCAGTGCTTTGAAATTTTCCAGAGCATCACTATCTTCATCGTGGCTCTAATCCTTTGCCGGCTTGAGGTGTTCTTTCCCATTTTTGTCAACTTCGATCGGCGGAGTACATCCTTCAACGACCGCGATCGATGCCTTCTCATCCAGAGACTAAATGAATGCATGCATCCGAGAATTCCAGTAAATGTAGTTTGTCCATATGAGCAATGGATGACGAGTAACAGAAGCACCTTCTCTTGTATTCATGATTCAAGTACTGAAGTTCCAAGATCAGACCCGCTTTGACAATACAAAGCAGCACGGATGACCTGCTCTGATACCAATTGTAATTCAGTACTACGAAGATAATCAAATGAACATATAACAATAAGAACAAATCCAAGAGAAGACACGCAAAACTTGGTAACGCAGTTTGGAGCGCACACCTACATCTACGGGGCCACGCCCAGAAAATCAGATTACCCCACTATAATATAATGAATACAATCACTAATATCCGATTTCTATTAGGAGGAACATGCTTTCTCTCAATACAAACCGCAGTGGGTAGTTTCAACCAAACCCATGGAGTAATCTATGCAAGCTACCCTTGCATGCAAGCTCCCCTTGCAGAACTGACACATATCAACTCCCTTGATCCCTACCTCAGGTAGCCGTCAGCCTCCCTCCCGGAGTTTCCAATCAACTTTAGCAAAAGCGATGAAAACCCTAGCCGCAATCTGTGCAACTTTTATATGCTCTGATCCCCTTTAATCTCGGACTAGTTAAGGTAAGTCGCTCAAGAGAATCATATGCAGATCGACAGCCCGTAAATCTAGGAATCACTTAGGGCACGTAATCCCATCCATATCAGAAACCGCTAGGAATTTACGGGAAATAAACTTCAATCGGATCTTTAGGAAATCTTATACAAAAGGCATATAACAGAAAATTTATATGGTAACTGAATAAGAGTATAAAATCTGTGGCTGTTGTAAATCAAAGATCTAATCTCATCGCGAGTACCTCTGCAGTCTGAAACTTCTCTTCAATAAGATAGATTAGCATGTTGCAACATAACTTACAACATGACTATCACCATGAATATTTAGGTGACCTCTCTCTTCAAGAAGACCAAGATCCCAGTGAATATAAGCTATTGCCACTAATGACAAAACAATCACACCACGTGTGACCCAACAAGATTAATAGATGTTACCTTATATTGATGTATACATTTGTTTATTATGCCCGCCATTCCGTTGCATTCTGTTGCATGGTCTAATTATTTTAGTTGCCACATGATTTTTTCCTTTATGTTTTCTTTTTTAATCCTTTATATTTACTGCTTGATTTTGTTGGGAAATTATAGCTTAGCGAAAGCCCCCGACGAATAGCTACCCAACAATCGCTACGCCGCGATCTTACATAGATAATCCACAATTGCAAAATCCAACCAACCTAGCAAGAAAAAAGTAACAAAAGCAAAAAAGCAACAACTCAAGCGACAGATTTTACCTTGGTTCGGCCCGCTAACGGTCCCTACATCCAGCTTCTCGGTGATGGTTTCCACTAATATGATCATAGAGAATACACCGACTCCTACAATCTTCTTCAACAATAGAGAGCATCAATAACTCTAAAGTTGGAATTCAAACTCTTCTCACCAAAACACAAGAGATCTCAAATCTAACCAAAAGAGAAGAAAACCAAAAGCTCTCACAAATAATCCCTCAACCCGAAAAGAGAAATCCCAAGAAGAAGATTACAAAGAAAATCACTCACCAAAGTATACGCTTAATCTCCAAGATGCGTGAGGAAGAAGCTTCTTGATGATGGCTTGCAAAAGCTTCTCTTTCTCTTCGTATACATGAATATCTCTCAAAAAGGCTGCAAATTGGCCTTTTATATCAATAACTAGGGGTGTGGAGATGCAACAAACAATGGTCTTTTGATTTGATTAGTAATCAATCAAACGGCCCAGATTCAAATCCGTAGCATTTGCGATAGGTGCCGTCAAACATCTGACCCAAAGCGGTCAAGCATATGATGAAATACTACTGCTTAGAAACCTTTGCACCATCAGACGTCTGGTGTAGTATGACCAGACGTCTGAATAAATTAGACTGTAGACTCCAGAGAGTTAAAAGAACACGCTCCATGTCCTTAGCCATCTAAAGGTATGTTGTTAGACGTCAGATACTTCAGCCAGACATCTGATCACAAAGAGTCAGACGTCAAGCATGTCTGTCTTTTGATACACTTTGGAGCGGCAAGAACCAGACGTCTAGTGCTATACCACCAGACGTCTCATGGCTACAGAATTTCCAGGGAACCTACTGAGTTTATTTCGCTAACAACATTCTTGTTTTTTTGTTGAATGTCAGTCAAGTTCGGAGAATAGGTACTCTGAGAGTGAGCCTTTGACCAAGTAGATGGAAAAGAGCAGATCTTTCCTGAGGGTTAGATTCAGTTAGTCTTTTTATTTTCTTTTAAAAGCTCAATAAACATGGACCTATTTTTGTATCGGCTTTAAAGCCTTTCTTTTCATCATTTTTAGTTGTAATATGTGTTAGATGTATATGTCCCTTTGTATAGGGTCTTTTGTGCTTATTTACCATTCCATGTACTCTATATATATCGGGCTATTGCCCTTAGAATAATACAAGAGAGTTTATTCCTAACATGGTATCAAAGCTAGGTTTAACCTAAACCTTAGCCGTCTTTTTCTCTCTCCCGCAAAATCCAAACCCTAGCCCAGATCTTGTGCCCGCGTCGCTGTTCCCTCGTCTCGCCGAAGAGCTCCTGTGCCGCTGTCTCGCCTCGCCCAGATCTGTGCGCCTCGCCCCGGCCCCTGTGCCGCTGTCTCGCCTCGCCCAGATCTGTGCGCCTCGCCCCGGCCCCTGTGCCACTGTCTCGCCTCGCCCAGATCTGCGCGTCGCGACTGTCCGCGCCCCGAAGAGCCGCCGCTGTCCGCGATCCTGCGCCCGCGCCGCCGCGCCGCGCCCACTACCGGTGCCCTCTGCGCGCCGCCGCCTGCCACTGTCGATGCCCCCTATGGCGTCTCCTACGGATCTTCCTCTTCATCATCATCATGTTGCTATCCCTAGGTGTTCGTTGATTTTTGATGGCCTTAATTATAAGGAGTGGGTACCGCACATTCGTCTCCATATGCGCGGTCAGCGCCTTTGGGACCTTCTCACCGGCGATCGTCCTTGTCCACCGTGACCGGTGCTTCCCAACGAGACACCACTCCCTCCCACTGCTGATGACATCGCCAAGAAGGCGGCAACCGATGCGTATGCGACTGCTGTTGCTGCTTTTTCCTCTCAGGATGTTCTCTATCGGCGGTGGTGTGATGACGATGCACGTGCCGCCAACATCCTCATCGCTAGCATTGATGTGTCCCTGACTGGCGACATTGTGAGTTTGGCGACGTCTCAGCTGATCTGGGATCATCTTCGCTCTCACTATGAGCCTACCGGTGACTCCCTCTACCTTGATGTCGTCAGACAGGAGCAGGCTCTTCAGCAGGGTGATGCCACGGTCGATGAGTTCTATGCACAGATATCTTCTATCTGGCGTCAGCTCGACTCTTTGGGACCAGCGATCTGTCGTATCTGTCAGTGTTGCCAGCATCAGCACTCCCACCTGCAGCTTCGTCGGGTCTATGACTTTTGACCCGACTTTGGCCCGAGTTCGAGCAGATACGTGCCCAGCTGCTTGCCCGTCACCCACGCGTGACGTTCTTGGAGGTTCTTGCTGCTATTCGTACTGAGGAGACTCGTCTTCGTACTGCTGGTCTTTTGGCACCTTCTGCTTCTGTTTTGGCGACCCGTGCTCCTGCCTCTTCTGCTCCTATCACACCAGATCTGCCTTCTGTGTTTTTGGAGAGATTTTATTTATAGACAGTATGTGATGATTTTAGACATATTTTTCTTTCTTGTTAAAAATTTGCATAAAAACCTGTGTGGTTCATTTGATGCTAGACGTGTTTAAATCAAGATGGAAAAAATTTACTTATTTTCCTTTTGATTTAAGTACGTTGTGGGTCTTCTGTTTCCTTTTCCAGGTATTATGGAAAACGGGGCTTGACACAATGACAAGAAAGAAAGGCCCAGCTCAAAATAGTCAAGGTTACTCCGCCAAAACCTTCTTTTCAAACCTTCTTTTCTAGTCATATAGTTAAAGTTTAGGCAAACATGGAGCAGTCACTCAAATTCCCCTCGAGTCTAGACTAAGTGATAATATGAAAGTGTGCCATAGGGAATCATATTCCACAAAAGGACAGCGAAGTCAGACCAGATTCTCATGACGCCTAGACAGACGATTGCTTAGCAGCATCACGATGCA
Organism: Scilla litardierei; assembly: GCA_030789695.1. Taxonomy (NCBI): domain Eukaryota; kingdom Viridiplantae; phylum Streptophyta; class Magnoliopsida; order Asparagales; family Asparagaceae; genus Scilla; species Scilla litardierei. Next base: position 343,020 of record JAULAV010006261.1, read on the forward strand.
TATAAAAATTGTTCAACTTTTCGGGTAATAGTAGTATGATATCTAAATTATGTGCCACATCTTTAATGCGCCCACATTTTTGACATGAATTTCTGATAGAGAAAGCCAGTAAGAGAATGTAATGTATTTTTCAATGCGGCAGCTAACGCGTTAAATGGATGGGGTTGTGGTACAAGTACAATGACTGGCACTTTACGATGCTCGGCATAAAAGAAACAAGAGGATTCATAGAAATTTTTTTCGTAATGCCAATATGATTGATCTGTCAGATCCTGACATGACTTGGAACCAGATCAGACTTGCTGCTGCACAGAAGAAAATTTTCAAGTTTGGTGGTTTAATTGTTTCTTGCTTTGGAATTGTGCTTAGGTGCTCTCATTGCTCTCTGATATTTATATTGCACATACCATGACTTTTCGTTGACCTATTGTGGCACAGTCTCCGAGTGCATAGACCCCATCGCATCCACGTACTCTCAGCCATTCGTCAGTTGCTAGCACACGCCTATCAGCCTGTCATGTGAAGAGAGACCAGCAGGTTTAATATAACAAAATGAATATATTACTGATTGAGAGTTATCAGAAAAGTAGAACTTCTACAAGGCTCATGAAAGAAGTTTAACTGACCTGACCAATTTGTTTCATAAAATCCAATATGACAGGGCGGGTCCCAATCCCAGTAGACCAGACAGCCATTCCATAGGGTTCAGAAATTTCTCCTGTATCTTTATTTGTCATGGAGATGGCATTATCAGACACTTTTACCACCCGAAATCCTGTTTTCACTTGGATACCATCTCGTCGGAATTTTTCTTCAGCAAATTGTGTGATCCTCTTGTCAAACCTACACAACAACAATAATAAAATAGAATCACATTTTATTTCTGATGGCAGACACATTAATCATTTTTCTACTACAACATCTTTCAAGCAACCATCACCTTTTATTTTAAGGTTTACGAAACTGGTACCCCACATGATGATGACCCAAGGAAGGGAAAGACGAAGAAAAATGAAAAGGGAAAAGCACTTACATGTTGAGGATCTGTCTGCATACTTCATCTTAAACTGTATTTTAAAGCAATAATCTTGATTAGCGTTGCATGTATTCTTTGATAGGGTGTGTAGCATGCAGAAAATGGAGGACAATGTTTCATATCTCTAGGAGAACACCAGACTGTTCACTATTGCCGGACTTCAAATATGTTTAATAGTTTGGAACGTGTGGCAAAAGAAGACAGATATTTCATTGGAACAATTAAATAAGGGTTAGTCATTCTTGTTTAACAAGATATATGAGGATTTGAAGACTTTGATGCGGAAATGTGTTGCGGCCGGTATTTGGGAAGAGGGGCATTTGGGTAAAATGACTTTTGGGGGGTGTTTGGCTATTTAAGGGGGTTGAGCCGGCCCTAATTCTCATGCGAAAATTGAGAGAGTATTTTCTTTTTATTAGTTTATCCCCTAGATTAATCCTTAGCTAGTCGTCCTTTTAAATTGTAGTTGTTATTTAGCGAGTAGTTGATTTGTAGTAGGTTTTCCTATAATTTCAGATCTGAGATCCAATAAAAATCCCATTTTTATCTTCAAATCCCTAGTGGATCGCATCAAAATGCAAGACGAGGAATCATGTCAAGATCTGATTCCTATTAAGTTTGACATTAGGGGGTCAAAGAATGCTGCTATAGGCTCTAGGCATCAGTCGGTGCCTTTCTACTTCCTGATATATGTGATGTCGCAGTGTGTAAGAGCTCTACTGAAATGAAGGTGGAAGGACCTAAGAAAAGTACTGGCTGATCAAATGAGTCCGAGGCCAAAAGACGAATTTTAAAGCAGGTAACAAGAACATGTTTTGCATACACAACTAATCATTGTGTGTCAAGCGCATGGACAAAATCAAGAGAATAAGGACTGAGAATGCACATTAATTATATTAAACCCATGATCTTACTCCCCGCATGGATGGCCTCGTTGCTTTGTAAATATTTTCTAGATGTTGAAAAGGTGAGAAAAAAGTTGGCAGAGGCCATTCACTTGACAAACAATTAAACTAAAAAATATTGAAGAGTTTAAACATACTAATTTCTTTCTTACATGGTCAAGATATGCTCCGAAGCTTCGACAACTGATATTTTCACTAATTCGCAAACTGTCGGATATAGCTTAGACAAATCTTCAGTTACAAAATCATGCAACTCTGCAGCAAATTCAACACCAGTTGGACCACCACCAACAATAACAAAATGGAGATTCTTCTTCCTATCCTCTTCTCCCAAATTCGGAAGGCTGGCTTTTTCAAAACAGTCCATGACACTCCTTCGAATTTTCTGAGCGTCTTCTACTTCCTGCATATAAAGTTAATTACTGTACTGAATTTACATGCCTTGGGACGGGGGGGGGGGGGGGGGGGGGGGGGGGGTGGGGGGTGGGGGTGTGTGTGTGTGTGTGTGTTGGGGGGGTGCAGGTGGGGGGCTAGCCATGAAATCATGTAAGTAATCATATTGCAAGTGAACACAAAAGGTGGGGGTGGGGAGGATGACTCTAATCAATAGACGGTTAAGACAAGCCGGATAGGCACGCATGGCAGGAAAAGGATTAGATAGTACATTCAGGCGAAACAACCCGCATTATCCATTCCTACTTATGCATTAACCTAGAAAACATCTAGTATCGAGGCCTGCCTAGTTCCTCTGGCCACCTTTCTTCAAATCAGAATACTTAATTCAGAATAAGAAACTTGATATTAGCAGTACATTCAGGCTAAGCAACCCATATTATCCCTTCTTAGTTCAGCATTAACCTGGAAAACATCTACTATTCAGTCCTCCAGCCTTGTTCCACAGGCCTCCTTTTGTAAAATTAGCATACTTAATTCAGAATAAGAAACTTGATATAACAAAGTGATTTGATATAAGGTGATTCCATATTTCCTTTTAAAATAAAAGTGATTTCAGCAATTATTGTACCTTCAGAAAATGGCAATGTTCCACCACACCAGGGGTGTTAAATGTATTTGCCTGGGCTCCAGTTGCTATTACCAAGTAGTCATAATCAACATGAAATTCACCATTGCCCTCCAAATTTGTTCCAATTTCGGAGCGACAATGAACTTTCTTGTTTACTGGATCAATCTTTAAACATTCAGCTTCCCAAAATTTTACATCTCCCTGTTTCTGTTAAAGCAATAAATGATAAGTACATTGCCCATACCATATCATCTAGACGATACTGCTTGTAGAACAGATAAACCAAGCATGTAAAAACATAAAATACAAGAACGGAAAACAAGCATCGATGACGAAAATATGAGGAGATAGATATCCCATGTGAATTAAGACCGTAACGAGACTACGAAACATAAGCAGATGATGCTGATATTTTCCATTTATCTATTTGATGATATCAGTAAAATGAGAAAACATCCTACATTAACTTGATACTGACACATTAATAATAGCCAACTCTTCTGCAGTCATGTACTTATGAGTCCACCATAAAATGCTATATTATCATAAATATTTATCATCCATGTTATATATTATCCTAGCCAAGTAATAATGGAATTTTGATTTATTAACATTACACTTCCTTCAATAAAGATTCCTATCTACTGACGCAACTAAATACGCACGTTTCCTGAAATATTATTAAGGATATGCCAATCAAACAGATTTAATTTTAAAATTGTAGCTTTGATCTTGTATGTCAAAGCTAGAATCATAAATCTAGATCTTATAAAGTCAACTATAATCAAACAAATATAGGACTGTTGACAAACAGAATGTTCGGCGAACAACTCGTGAACAAGCTCAGTATATGTTCGTTTATGTTCGTTCGGGAAGCTTAACAGACAAGCTTGAAAAGATTTTTAGAGCTCGGGGAGTAAATCTTGTGATTTGGGGAAATGGTGATTAGCCCCCAAATGAGCTAACCCCTCATATATATAATATCCCTTGCTTTGCTTTACACACACACCCTAATACAATAACACTCAATACTCCCCCTCAAGATGAGCAAAAGATATTTATCATGCCCATCTTGTTACAAGCATCCTCTACTCCTTTAGAGTTTAACCCCTTCGTAAGGCAATCTGCTAATTGCTGTCCAGAGGTAATATAGGAGATCTCCAACTGTTTCTTGTCCAGTCTCTCTTTAATGAAGAACCTGTCAATCTCTATGTGCTTCGTTCTATCATGTTGCACTGGGTTGTTGGCAATATTAATTGCTGACTTGTTATCACACAACAACCGCAATGGTCCTTCTTTCAGCAGGCGTAGCTCATGTAGGAGTGATCTCAACCAGATCATCTCACAGGTACTAAGCACCATAGCACGATACTCTGCCTCTGCAGTGGAACGAGCCACCAAATCCTGCTTCTTGCTGCGCCAAGAGACCAAGTTGCCCCCAACAAACACACAGTAGCCCGAGGTCGATCTCCTATCATCTAGGCAACTGGCCCAATCTGCATCACAGTAGCCTGTCACATTCATGTGACCATGACTACCAAATAGTATGCCTTTTCCTGGACTATTCTTCAGATACCTCAGTATCCTGAAGACTGCCTCCATATGTCCAGTCCTAGGATCATGCATGTATCTACTTACCACACTGATAGCATAGGCAATGTCAGGTCTGGTATGGCATAAGTAGATAAGACGTCCAACAAGTCTCTGGTACCTTTCTTTGTCTACTGGCTCCCCTGATTGTGAATGCAACCTATGATTCTGATCAATAGGAGTAACTGCTGGACGACACCCCAACATACCAGTCTCAGCCAGTAAATCCAGGGCATATTTCCTCTGTGAGAGAACTATACCCTTCCTGGACCTGGCAATCTCCAGTCCAAGGAAATATCCCAACTGTCCAAGGTCCTTGACCTCAAATTCTCTCGCCAACCTTACCTTCAAGTGAGAGATTCCCTCTTCATCATCTCCAGTGATAATAATATCATCAACATACACAGCCAAAAGAGTGATCCGTTGTCCTGAATGTCTATAGAATACAGTATGATCACCATTACTCTGCTTGTAGCCCATAGTGATGACTGCACGCCTGAACCTGTCGAACCATGCCCTTGGAGATTGCTTTTGCCCATACAAGGACTTGTCCAGTCTACATACCTTTCCCACCGTCTGTTGTGTGCCAAAGCCAGGTGGAACCTCCATGTATACCTCCTCCTGTAAGTCTCCATGCAAGAAGGCATTCTTTACATCCAACTGATGCAATTTCCATCCAAAATTCGCTGCACAGGATATCAGTACTCTCACAGTACTCATCTTTGCCACTGGGGCAAATGTCTCATCATAATCAATCCCATAAGTCTGACTGTAGCCCTTGGCAACCAGCCTCGCCTTGTACCTGTCCACCTTCCCTTCTGAAGTTTGCTTTATTGTGAATACCCACTTGCAGCCCACAGCTTTCTTCCCTGCTGGAAGTGAGACAAGTCTCCATGTTTTGTTCTTCTCCAGTGCCTCAAGTTCTTCGAGCATTGCTTTCTTCCACTGGGGATGTTGCTTTGCCACTCGCCAATCACTTGGTATAGGGATAGACTGTAAGGATGCAATGATAGCCCTATATGCAGGTGTAAGAGAGGCATATGAGACATGATTAGCAATATCAGTCTCATATCCATACCGTACAGGAGGCCTGCCGGCATTGATACGAGGCTCCCTACGAGATGTAAGTGGAAGATCTAAACTAGAGGAAGGCAAAGAAAGGTTACCATCCGTGGTAGGAGAGGAATGCAGTAAGGAAGTCGGGACTCGAGCAGGCGTGATAGACTGATCAATCTCGACATGGGGCAGTGGAGCTAGTGGTTCTTCAGTGGGGAAGATGTCTTCTTGTTGTTCTCCATCGCCATGACTATCCTTTTGTCTCCTGCTATATTTCCTGCCGTACAGCCTGTCTTCCTCCTCTTCCACCAAGGTCCTTTCTTCCTCCCTGCTATCAGGACCAGTACCAGTAGGCCTGACAGGACACGGTATAAGTCCAACCACTACCCTCCTGTCATCAGTCTCCCCCTCTCGACCAACTCCTCCTGTGCTTGGAGAGGCCCCAGTATCAAATACTGATGTAGAATCTGCCAGTCCTACATAAAAAGGTTCAGTCTCCCTGAACGTCACATCCATGCTCACAAACAGCCTTCTTTCTGAGGGACTCCAACACCTATAGCCTTTCTGATTTGAAGGATACCCAACAAATATGCATTTAATTGCCTGAGCATCCAGCTTCCCCACAGAAGGTCTATGATCCCTCACAAAGCATGTGCATCCGAACACTTTTGGTGGAACTACAAAAGTGTTCTTTCCCATAAGAATCTCACATGGAGACTTCATACCAAGGATCCGTGAAGGCATCCTGTTGATAAGATATGTGGCTGTCATCACTGCTTCACTCCACAATATCTTAGGTACATTCATGGTGAGCATGAGTGACCTAGTTACCTCCAACAAGTGTCTATTTTTCCTTTCAGCAACTCCGTTCTGTTGGGGGGTGTTGGGGCAAGTGGTTTGATGAGTTATCCCACTCTCAGATAGGTAAGATGCAAACTCCCTGTTTACATACTCTGTCCCATTATCCGTTCTCAAGACACGGATCTTGGCCTCATACATATTTCTGACACTTCTATGGAAGTCCTGAAAACACTTCAACGCTTCACCTTTGTTTTTCATCATATAAAGCCATGTCATCCGAGAATGACAATCTATGAAGGTGATAAACCACATGAACCCACTTACTGAAGTCACTGGGCAGGGCCCCCAAACATCTGAGTGAATAAGATGAAATTTCTCTACACTCCTCATCCCTACACTAGCATATGACGTCCTAGTGTGTTTCCCAAATTCACATGCATCACATTTCAAATTCATTTCATTCACTCTATTCAAAACATCGGGATACATTTTTCTCAAAATATCAAAAGGCAAGTGTCCCAATTGACAATGTAACAAAAGTACATCCCTTTCCTTTTCTCCACCAACGACAGCCAGTGCAGCATCCCCACTAGCTCTGTCAAGATACCACAGTCCATCACGCCTGACACCAGTCCCAAGCCTCCTCCCAGTCTTCCTTTCCTGCAACACACAATGAGTAAAGTCAAAAGTAATGCTACAGTCGAGATCATCAACAATAGAGCCAACAGATAAGAGGTTGACTGGAAATGATGGGACGTGAAGGACTGAAGAGAGGCGTATGGAGGGAGTGCACTGAATAGTACCAATACCTCTAATGGGTTGGGATGTGCCATCAGCTGTCTGAACGGTTTCATGAATGGTATGTGGTTTATATGTGGAAAATTGTCTATATGCTCCTGACACATGACTAGATGCACCTGAGTCAATAATCCACTCTATATGATCTCTACATGAGAGGGCTAATCGGTTACCTGAGCCTGTGTGAGCGAAGTGGGCAAAGTTACCGAATGGCGAGGTAATATCCCCAGTCTGGTCTGCATGACTCTCCGAGCTCTCAGTAGTAGACCTGGACTGTCTCCGCTGCTTTAGATCTGACGCCTCAGCTGGCGTGGCCTCGATCATCACTGTCTCCTGTCGTCCGTCAGCGGTAGCAAAGTTGGCCCGTGGGCCGCCGCGACCTCGTCCACGGCCTCCACGGTCCCAACGACCTCCTCCTCTGCCTCCTGTGCCACGTCCTCGTCCACTGCCCTTCTGTGGGCAGTTAAAGCTCAGGTGCCCTTTCACCCCACATGTGTAGCACTCTCGATCCTCGCTCACTGCTTGTTGGATATGGAAGACGTTTGTACACCCTTGTGGGGGATGTACGAGGGAATACGGACCTCGAACGTCGCGCACACGAAGTCATGTGCAAAGGGAATCTGTTCCCTTGCGGAGAGGATCTCTGTATGAGCGGGAAAGTCGCATTATATATGCATAAGTGCATGCGACATATGGCTAATAAAGGGGGAATATCTTAAGCTTATGTTGTACCATGCATATGGTACAACTTAAGCTTATAATGTGACATGCATTATGGTACACCTTAATTAAGTTGTTCCAAAGGAACAACTTACCCTAAAATAACTACCTTGGGGGCTATAAATAAGACCCAAGGGTAGCCATTTTCCTTACACATTTGCATGAAATTCATGCATGCATCTTCTTTATAGCGAAGCTCTGCAGAAATATTTCCTCTCCCTCCTTCCAAGTTCTTAATCTAAAATAGAGATTTAGATTGTGGATTAGTAGCCTTACTCCGTTCGTGAGAAGACTCGATCCGTCGTGGCGAATCCGAAGGCAAAGTTCCGAGACTATCGTTCCGCATACGCAAGCGTAAGTCTCCACTTTAATTATCGATCCTAACTTTGTTTTGGACAGGATCCATCATTGGTATCAGAGCCATATGGGTTCGCCCCGGTCAATCCACCGCCCCGTCGAAACTACGAACGAGTCGTTGTCTTTTTCACGAATGGGTCTCCTACTATTACGGATATAGTAGGAACGCTTCGTGACGGAGAGAACGCAGCGGTTGTTCTTTTCACGTTAGGGTCTCCTATCATTACGGATATGGTAGGAACTCTCCGTGACGGGAAGAACCGACCGTTCACGTAGTACGTTAGTCATTTTTGGCACACGGCCATTAGGCAATAACTAACTTCATCGACGAACGGGTGCTTCATCGAGGAAGATGATGGAAGTTATTTCCATCGGGTAAGAGGAAAATTTGGTGCATGTGCACCATGGCCAAATGGGCTATGAAGGCCATGCATCCCCTCTCCCCATGCGGAGGGGGTTGGCTACGGCCAATAACCACCGGCGACCACCCCATCAAGGGGGAGGAATGAGTGCGGCAACCCCGTTTAAAGGGGGTGGCCGGCCATGGCCAAAGGGGCCATGGCCGGCCAACGCCGAATGGCCTTGGCCATGACCGGCCATGGCCAAGCCATGGCCGGCCATGGCCAGGCCGGCAGTGGCCGGCCCTGGCAGTGGCCAGGGCCGGCGCCCTGGCCTCAGGCCAGGGCCTGGCCGAGGCCAGGGCAGGAGCCCTGGCCCCGGCCAGCGGCCTGCCGGCCCTGGCAGAGGCCAGGGCCGGCGCCCTGGCCTCAGGCCAGGGCCTGGCCGAGGCCAGGGCAGGAGCCCTGGCCCCGGCCAGTGGCCTGGCCGGCAGGCCCTGGCAGTGGCCAGGGCCTGGCCGGCCGGCCCTGGCCGAGGGGGCCAGGCCCCCTGGCCGGCCAGGGCAGAGGCCCTGGCCGGCCTTTGGCCAAGCCCGGGTCAGGGCAGAGGCCCTGACCGGGAAGAAGTTGAATTCGAAAATTGGTCGACCAATTTTGTGTTTTTGGTCGACCAATCTGACAAATGGTCTGGGTCGATTGTAAACTTGCCAGATGACCCATACGGGGTAACAAATGGCCTTGGTCAAACTCGAATGTGTAGATTAGTCCATACGGGGCTAACCACAGTGCCGAATAGTTCATACGGGACTAACGTTTTAATGAAGTTTTTCATTTGGGCTCTACTCCTTGAAGATTAGCCATAGTGCTCTACTTCATGCGAGATTAGCCATGTCATTGTGCTCTACTCTACGGAGATTAGCCAATGTACTTGTGACGTTGTGCTCTACTCTACGGAGATTAGCCAACGTGCTTTCAAATTTTTTTGGAAAAAGATGTTTTTCAAATAGGTTATGTCCCGTCCTTAAATCGGGATAGCGCAATTTAGAATTCCAAGTCCTACCACGATCCGGCCATGGTTATCTAACCCATGGGTGTGTAGAACAGGTCTCGTGGCTTGGCAATTGTTGCGTTAAAATTCTTTGCGCTAATTCTCACCTATTCTATTTTGAAAGATAAGTTTTTCAAAGTGATTTTCCGCTGCTAATACCATACGGGTATTATTTCTGATTTCTTTTTACTTGAGATAAGTAAGAGGGATACTTTGAAAGTTACTACTAGATGGTAGTTGGGAACGTAGTGAACTTCTCGATTCTAGAGTAACATTTCAACGCATCCAAGGAACTTATCAAGTGTTTAAAGAATCGAAACTTTATGCATAGAATTTTGATCGTGTTTTTCATTCTCTTTGCAGTTTTTTGAATCGAAAATGTCTACCGCTTCTAAGAATATTGTCGCAGAGCTTAACAAAGGTGAAAAGCTCAACGGCGACAATTATAAACTTTGGTCAATAAAGATCCAATATGTTTTGGAGGAGCAAGATGTGCTCGAAACACTCCAAAACATAATGGTAGAACCTGAGTTGGGCAATACGGCCCAACACAAAAGGGACCGGGAAGCTTATGACACTTGGACTCGAAAGAACAAAATAGCACGTATTACGTTACTGTCCGCGATGGACAATGACATAATGCGCCTATTTCGGGAATTCGACCTAGCTAAAGACATATGGTCTGAGCTAGAGATAAAGTTTGGTGGAACTTCGGTTACCAAACTCCGCTCCTTGAATATTCAATTTGATTCGTACAAGATGCGGCGAGATCATTCTATGAAAAAGCATCTCCGCCACATGGCGAATCTTATATCTGAATTAAAGGATGCGGGTGTTACGCTGTCTGACGAACAGCAGATCCAAGCGGTCATTCGTTCACTCCCAGATAGCTGGGATAACATGAAAATGCATCTCACTCATAATGAATGCATTAAAACTTTAAGCGATGTTTCGAAACACCTCGAACTCGAGGAAGAGCGGATTCAAGCCGCAAAACCAAGTGCAGAAGTGCACGTGGCCGCTAGTTCCTCACATGGAGGAAATAAGCGGAAACGCTTAAGGTTTGTGAACGAACGTAAGCAAGAACCGGAGACCTCAAAGAAGACAAAGAACAAAAAGTGGCAAAAGAATGTGCACTCAAAGAAGAAAAACTTGAAGAAGATCAAGTGCTTTAAGTGCAACAAGTACGGTCACTTCGCCCGTAAGTGTACGGATGGAAGTGACAAGGTAACTTGTAGGGCTAGTTACATATGTGTTTCTAGTTCCGTGTTTCTTGCTGAATCTAACTATTTTTGGTTGATTGATTCAGGGGCCACAGACCACGTTGCGAAGGACAGAAGGTTCTTCGTAGAGTATCGAAAGATAACTCAAGGAACAAAGTGGATATACGTCGGCAACAACACACGTGTTGAAGTCAAAGGCGTCGGAACATGCAAGCTAGTTCTCGACAACGACCGGACTTTATTATTGCACGACGTCCTCTTTGCTCCAGATATTAGAAGGAATATCGTTTCCGTGGTCATGTTAATGTCTTTAGATTATGAGTGGAGGTTCTATAAACAATGTGTTGACCTTGTTTGTAATAATTCTTTGATTGGTTCTGGTAATGTTTGTAATGGATTAATTGTTTTAAATACAAAGTATGATGTTGCTTCTTCCATTAATGAAAGTTTTCATTTGACAAATGCTTCTAACTCTGAGTCTGAAATCATTTGTTGGCATGCAAGACTTGGTCATATTGGACCAACTAGAATGGATAGACTTGCCAAAAGTGGCTTGCTATCTAATGTTTCAAAAGTTGAAATGTCAACTTGCGAACATTGTCTTGTAGGGAAAACTTGTCGCAAGCCGTTTGGAACTGGCACAAGGGCCGAAGTTCCATTACAGCTTATCCATTCGGACATTTGCGGTCCAATGAATGTTAAGACAAGACACGGGAAGTCCTATTTCATCACATTCATTGATGACTTCACCCGTTTCGGACATATCTATTTGATATCCCACAAAAGTGAAGCTTTGGCTTGCTTTAAAAACTATATGAGTTTGGTGGAGAATCAATTAGATCGCAAGATTAAGGTTTTGCGAACCGATAGGGGCGGTGAATATCAATCAATAAGTTTTAAGGAACTTTGTGATGAAAAAGGCATAGTACATCAGGTAACTATGCCTTACACTCCGCAACAAAACGGTGTTGCGGAAAGAAGGAATAGGACATTGATGGAAATGGTCCGATCAATGATGTCTCAGGCAAATTTGCCTATCACCTTTTGGGGTGACGCATTATTGACGGCAGCATTCATCTTAAACAGTGTACCCTCGAAGTCGGTAAGTTCTACTCCTTATGAGTTGTGGAACAATAGAACTCCAGACTTAAACATTCTAAAACCTTGGGGTTGTGCCTCTTACGCACATTTATCCTCTCACAAATATGGCAAACTTGGGCCACGTGGGAGGAAGTGTATCTTCATCCGATACGCTGAAAACTCCAAAGGATATGTTTTCGTCGGTCAAGAGGACAATGGGGATCTAATAGAATTCGAATCGATGGATGTTGTCTTCTTGGAAAAAGAGTTTCCAAGACAGGGTGAGATAAGTCAAGACTTATCCTTGTTTGAGACTTGGGATCAAGAAGGATCGGAACGTTCGAGTGGGAGAATCCTTGGTGAAGAAGAAAATACGTTTCAAACTTCACCAATGGATGATACGAACGATACCAATCCTAATCCGAGTGGGAGTGATGTTATTCCAAGTGGGAGTGATGTCATTCCAAGTGGGAGTGATCAAACTCAAACAAGACGTAGTAATCGAACGAGGCTAACACCTCTGAGATTTGAGGATGAATTTCCTCAAACATTCATGACATTACTACAAGATGATGACGAACCTGCAAACTTCAAACAGGCCGTCACATGCCCTGCTAAAGATAAATGGATAGCGGCAATGGAAGAAGAACTTCAATCCATGAAAACAAACCAAGTCTGGGACTTGGTTGATTTACCTAAGGGACGTAGAGCCATTGGGAACAAGTGGGTTCTCAAAATCAAGCATAAGGCTGATGGCTCCATCGAGAAATATAAAGCTCGCCTTGTTGCGAAAGGTTTCACGCAACAGGAAGGAATAGACTACGAAGAGACTTTCTCTCCTGTCGTGCGTTTTACCTCGATTCGCTTAATTCTGGCAATGGTGGCTTGTTTGGACCTCGAATTACATCAGATGGATGTAAAGACTGCCTTTCTTAACGGAGAACTAGATGAGGAGATCTACATGGAACAACCAAACGGGTTCGTACAAGAAGAAAACAAACATAAGGTTTGTAAACTTCGTAAATCCATATATGGTCTTAAACAATCCTCAAGGCAGTGGTATATGCGCTTTCAAGAAGTTGTTTTGTCGTATGGATTCTCCATGCTCGACGAAGACAATTGCGTATATATTAAGAGGATTAAAAACAAGTATATAATTATGTCTCTTTATGTAGATGACATACTTATAGCCGGAAATGATAAGCGTCTTATATTGGATATCAAAGCTTGGCTTTCATCCGTCTTTGAGATGAAAGACATGGGTGAAGCTGCATATATCCTTGGGGTTAAGATCTCAAGGAATCGTTCCAAGAAACTTCTTTCTCTCTCTCAAGGGACGTATATAAAAAAAGTTTTAGAACGGTTTAATATGCAGGACTGCAAGCCAATTGATACTCCAATAAGCAAAGGCGAGGGTCTATGTTTGGAGATGTGTCCCACAGATCCAAAAGAAAAGAAAGCTATGGAAAAAGTTCCATACTCCAGTGCTGTCGGGAGTCTGATGTACGCCATGATGTGTACTAGACCCGACATTTGCTATGCTGTTGGTATGGTAAGCCGTTACCAATCCAACCCAGGGCAGGCACACTGGAAAGCGGTGAAGAGGATATTAAGATACCTCAAAGGGACTGCGGACTATGCGTTATGCTATCAAGGCAATACCTTGAGACTCGAAGGCTATACCGATGCTGATTGGGCGGGTGATCTCGACGAGCGAAGATCTACCTCAGGCTTTGTTTTCTTACTCGGGAATGGTGCAATATCCTGGAGCAGCAAGAAACAAACCTGCATCGCTCTATCAACCATGGAAGCCGAGTTCGTAGCATTCAGCATGGCGGTCCAAGAAGCTGTTTGGCTTAGGAAATTCTTAGACAGGCTGACGAATGCCTCTGACTCGAGCACTGTTCCTATATACAGTGATAGTCAAGCTTCGATTGCCTATGTCAAAGATCCTAAATTTCATTGTAAGACCAAACACATTGACATTCGATTCAAGTTTGCGAAGGATTATGATAAACGGAAGGAAGTAGACATAGGATACATATCCACGCATGAGATGATAGCGGATCCCCTTACTAAGGCGATCCCCAGAGATGTGTTTTTCAAACACTTATCATCTATGGGAATGCGTAGGTGCTGAGCTGTATCATGTAATATTTCCCATGTCTATAGAAGATCAAAATTTAATTTGCATACAAGTTTCTTACAAATGATTTTATATACATTTGTGTTTAAGTCTCAGCTATTTTTTTGTGTATGTCGGACAGATTAAGGTTGGCTCTCTCACATGAGCAACCGCCTTATCTTATCAGATGGATAAGATAGAGATGAGACTAGTTTAAAGTCAAAATCATTAGACAAATGATTTAGAGTCATGACTTAAACAAGATAGTCGAATAAAAGATCTGCATCATACGGATGCTTACAAAAGATCTGAGATCTGTATCACAAGGATATAAAGATCTCATTGGATTTTTTGAATCCTATCTGTCTTATGCAGGATGAGAGTCCGTGAGTATTTCACGAGTAGTATGGGGACTCAAAAAGATAGGCACTGTGGTGTCTGATCTTTTCATCCGTACATCATTAAGACATACTCTCCCTGGGAAAGGAGTGATGTTGTAATACGTGTTCATACCACGTATGCATTTCGACCACTGAGTTAGTAGCAATAGTGTTTGCTATTATGTGAGACTCAAAGGCCATACGGGTCTTAACACTTACCCTCAAGGACTCCAATTGGTTCCTTTAGATTTGACGAGATGATCGCTATCTTAGCGTGTTACTAATGAGCTATGGTAATTCGGCTCGGCGGGGCACGTTAGAAAAGCGAATCAAGTCAAGATCAGAAGGTTCACAAGAAGAGGAAGATTGATTTCATATTCACATTTGGACTTTAATGATTCAAAGCTGGCCAGCCAATTGTAATCCAGATGGGATTCAATTGTTGAATATAAAGTATAAGAAATGTGAAGAAATAATCTAGGGTAAAGCATGCGTTGAACTACTCAACTTTGCACCTTCGAGGTCGTTGTGTATCTCTAACAAGTGCACAACAACAGACTCTACGCGCATGACGGTCGCACGGTCTATTTCTCGGTATGATAGATGAAAGAACTAAGGGAAAGACGTTCTCTTACAATCCCCTCAAGTGTGAGTGGGAGATGTTGGATATGGAAGACGTTTGTACACCCTTGTGGGGGATGTACGAGGGAATACGGACCTCGAACGTCGCGCACACGAAGTCATGTGCAAAGGGAATCTGTTCCCTTGCGGAGAGGATCTCTGTATGAGCGGGAAAGTTGCATTATATATGCATAAGTGCATGCGACATATGGCTAATAAAGGGGGAATATCTTAAGCTTATGTTGTACCATGCATATGGTACAACTTAAGCTTATAATGTGCCATGCATCATGGTACACCTTAATTAAGTTGTTCCAAAGGAACAACTTACCCTAAAATAACTACCTTGGGGGCTATAAATAAGACCCAAGGGTAGCCATTTTCCTTACACATTTGCATGAAATTCATGCATGCATCTTCTTCATAGCGAAGCTCTGCAGAAATATTTCCTCTCCCTCCTTCCAAGTTCTTAATCTAAAATAGAGATTTAGATTGTGGATTAGTAGCCTTACTCCGTTCGTGAGAAGACTCGATCCGTCGTGGCGAATCCGAAGGCAAAGTTCCGAGACTATCGTTCCGTATACGCAAGCGTAAGTCTCCACTTTAATTATCGATCCTAACTTTGTTTTGGACAGGATCCATCACTGCTGCCACTGCCGGTACAGCCAGTGCAGCCCGAGTGACCTGAATACCCTCATCCTTCATAACCCTCAATCTGGTCTCCTCCTGTGCCATTGCAGCTATGGCCTCCTCCAGAGATGGGATGGAGGATAAGTGGCACATACTCGCTCTCCTGGCCTCAAAATCTCCACTCAGGTTCCTCAGGAAATGGGTGACACGCCTACGCTCCACCCACTTCCTGTGTATCGCAGCGCTCCTAGGATCAGGCAGATCAATAGGGTCATAGTGGTCCAACTCTGACCACAGCCTTTTCAACTCCGCAGAGTAGGCTAGAATAGACATCTCCCCCTGCTTCAAGGTGTCGACCTTGCCCTGAACCTCCATCATGAGCATCACATTCCCTGCTCCAGAGTACATTTTCTCCACTATACTCCATATCCCCGCAGCACTCTCTATGGCCTCCACCATCCCAGCAATGGGTGGGACCATCGATGTCATCAACCAAGCAGCCACCAGTGAGTTGGTGGTGCTCCAGACTTTCCAATCATCCCCATCCTTATCTGCCGGTTCCTTGCATGAACCCAGAACGACGCCTTCTAACCCCTTTGACTTCAGGATGAGAAGCACTCTCCTGGACCAACTGAGGTAATTCTTCGTCCCTTCCAATTTCACATCATTGGGCATCAATTCCAGCTTCTGCACAGGCCGTGAAGGCATTGATCCACTCGAGGATCCCAACTCCTTCGAAGCAAGCAGCTTCGTTATCTCGCCAATGAAGGCCTTCATGTCAGCGGAGGTAAGATTGTCCCCCATCTCTCCACAGATCCGCAGATCTCTCCTCTCTTCCTCCTTAGATCCGCAGATCTACTTCTCTTCTTCTTCTTCTAGGGCATACCCTAACCGTAAATCTATGGAGTCATCTTCATGGCTCGACCATAGATCTAGGGTTAGGGTTTTTTTAGGATCCTCCTTTGTAGCAGAGAGTCAGCAGCGAATGAGAATTAGCAGCGGCAGCGCGCAGCAAGGCAGCAGCGACGGCGGCCTGTGCAGCAGGCGGCGGCGGCGATGGAGGCCTGAGCAGCAGGCAGCAACGGCGGCTGCGGCGGCCTGCACCGCAGGCGGCTGCTGCTGCTGCGGCGGCCTGCACCGCAGGCGGCGGCGGCTGCGGCGGCCTACGCAAGCAGCGGCGCGCGCAGGCGAGGCTGGCGCAGGCGGCCTGCTGTGCAGACGCGGGTGCGGGTGGCTTCGGGTGGTGGAGACGCGGCTTCGGGTGGTGGAGACGCGGTTGCGGGTGCCCGCGGGTGGAGGCGCGGGTTGGGTAAGGGTTTTAGTTTTGTTTTTTTTTCTTTCTAGGGCTCTGATACCATCTTGTGATTTGGGGAAATGGTGATTAGCCCCCAAATGAGCTAACCCCTCATATATATAATATCCCTTGCTTTGCTTTACACACACACCCTAATACAATAACACTCAATAGTAAACGAATTAACATAGATGTGTTCGTTCTTTTATGTTCTTGAACAAGCTCGTTAAGTGTTCATGAACAATCTCGTTAAGTGTTCGTTTAGAGCTCGTTTACTATGAGCTCGAATGTTAGTTTAGTATTTAAATATATATTATAAATATATATAATATATAATATATTTATATTTATATAGCATATATATTATACATATTATTATTAATAAAAACAAAAGATTAAACGAGCTCTTATTAACTTATATTATATTTTGGAATGGTTTTAATTGTTGGAACATCGAGTTCTTTTGTTGTATTGCATTTAGACAAATATTATATTATTTACTATGCTTGGAATTGGCCCATTGGATGCTTATAATTGGATTTTATTGAGCTATTATGATGTATTTATGGCTTTTATGCTGCAAATATTTAATCATTTTTTGATTGATTTAGTCATTGGTATAATTGCTTAAATATTATTATTCATGATTAAAAAAATTAAGTATCTATTGTTCGTTTATTGGTTTGAATATATGTTTATGAACAAGATTGATCATGTATTCACGAACAAGTTCCTGAATATGTTCGCGAACAAGTTCACGAACAATCTCGATAAATCTTGTTTGTGAACAATAAACGAGCTTGTTCGTAAACAATATATGAACGATCTTGAACAAGATCAAATGCTAAACAAACGATCTTGAACACAAACCATGATTTCTAAACAAGCTCGAACTGGGCTTAAACAGGGATTTTGTTCATGAACAAACCAAGCTCCTTGTTCAAGCTCGTTCAAGCTCGTTCGTCAACAACCATAAACAGATACAATGCAAGAAGTGTAGATCTGATCTTACATGATAAAGCTAGAATTGTGAATCTAGATTTTGTAAAATCAATAGTAAAAAATCTACGCTAGAATTGTAGATCTAAATTTTGTATTTTTCCTTTTCCAACATTATGTACTTGTATATATCTACTATACACAGATAATGATATCAAATCAAAAATTTAAATTCTATTCTCTTTGTTTTTAAGTTTAAGATAGTTTGGATAATACTAAAATAAGGCCTTCGAACTAGACCTAAATTCTATCACTTGTATCTTTTTTATCACCCATAATGCCTACATTTGTGAATCTCTCTCCGATCACCGTCTGCACCACTCTTGTTATGTACTGTTTGATGAGACTCACTAGCCTAGTTCATTTTCTCTATTATCCTAGCCACCCACATGACACCCTTACGTTCCATCCCATTTCATCATGCAACTATTACCTCTGCACCTTCTCCATCGCCTTTGGCACCGCAGCTCCCACCTCCAAATGTGACAGATGTCGGACTTGACCCATATTTCACATTCTTCAACTATGGCTTCATCTCCCTATCCAGTTTCTTCTCCCTCTTTCTCATCCTTGGTATTCCAAACCACTTCTTCAAAATCCTCGCATGTACGTACCGTACAAATTCCTTCCACCACTTTAGTCCTTCCCTCCACCCAGACTCATTCCATGACCACTAGAACTATGAATAATTTATAAACCAAAGCATCTCTCCATGTCACCAAAATACACTTTCACACATCCTTGAGCCTATATATATGCGCTAGGTAATACGTCGCCCACAATGACATGACACCACGTATCAAGAATTTGTTGCACTTTTGTATCATTAACCTTGGGGTCGTATTCCTAAGCTAGCTAACATATTATTATTGTTTATAAGTAAATTTTCACATTCAAATGTTTTTTATATTGGCGTGGATAACTTTTAAGGCTCATCTTATTGCCAAAGGTTTCACTCGATGCACTGGGTTGAATTATAAGGAGACCTTCAGTTTTGTTGACAAACCAGCAAATGTCATGCAAAGATGATTTTTAAGATATGTGGATGTCAACAATGCCTTCTGTGAAAGTTGGCTCGATTGAACCACTGAAGAAGTATTGTAAATGTGCAGACGAGTTATCTTGTGCAGGGCTAGCTCGCTTGTGCTCTAAATCCTGCCTATCTAGCTCTGCACAAGTCAGATACATGAATTTCAAGCTAATGGACTTCTACAGACATGGATCGGCGACTCATAGCTCGGTAACTCTACAGTCAGCTTCGAATAGCTCGACCTGGCACTTCGTCGACTCGGTCTTCAGTAAGGAGTTCGACAGCACGAAAGGGCCGACCATATGATGTAGTGTCCTATCCGAATTAGAGTTGTGATTAGATTAGAACTCCGTTAGAGTCGGAGTTCTAGTCAAATAGGAATTTCTCTTCTATTAGAACACTATTGTGCCTTAGATTATATAAGAGGTGTTTAGGCGCGGGTTTTTTTAAGGGGGATCGCTTGTTGCGATATTAAGAGTTGTGAGCCGTCATTGTTAAGAGCCAACGTTGAGAGATTGTATTATGAGCTTTTGGTTATATCTTGAGTACGTCTTCTTCGTTGTGAAAAATAATATTTGTATTTTTCTTTACTCTTTCGTAATAAAGCTCATTGGTGTTTCCTAGGACGGTCCCCGCCTAAAGTTGCAATCTGTCTCTGAGCTTAATTATGATCCGCTCATCTTCTTCCCTCACTGTGATCGCCGATGATCATAAGCTTCTGTTGACGCACAACAAACTGGTATCGGAGCCTGGTTTCGACGACCTTCATAGACGGTGACGGTGAGCAACAGCGGCGACGGCGACACTCCGAAGGTGTCGACCTCTAAAGAGCATTCTCAAGCAGCTCAAACTATAGTGTCTAACACGAAGTTCGAAATTGAGAAGTTTGATAGGAAGATCAACTTCGGGATGTGGAGATGCGAGGTCATGGATGTCTTGAACCAACTTGATCAAGATATCACATTAGATGAGAAGCCGACGAGCATATCGGACTCCGAGTGGAGAACTTTGAATCGCAATGCATGTGAGACGATCCGACTGTACTTGACGAAAGAGAAGAAATACATGTTTGTGGAGGAGACAAATGCAAAGAAGTTTTGGAAAGAGATCAGCGACAAATATACGAAGAACTCCCAAAACCGATTGCATTTGAAGAAGAAGTTGTTTGGTTTGAAGCTTGAGGAAGGAGTTTCTATTGAAGAACATCTCAACTATTACAACAAGCTTCTAACCCACCTAAGGAATGTCGATTCAAGGTCGACAAAGAAGAAATGGCAATGATCCCCCTCAATTCTACCCAATTATTACTATCACTTGATGTCAATTCTAACTTACGGTAAGAACTCGATCATGTTTGAAGATGTGTCCAATGCTCTTACTAGCAATGAGTTCATGAAGAACAAAAAGAACACGAGAAGACGAACTAACGACGCTCTTATTGTAGTAAGAGATCGGAGCAATGAGAATGGTGGATCTTAAAAGGAATATTTTCGATCTAAGTCCAGGGACAAGAGTAGATGCCCTCCTCGCAAGGACTTAGCGAAGGACCAATATGCCTTTTGTCAGGAGAAATGGCATTGGGTCAGAAACTGTCCAAAGGCAAAGAAGAAGCACGATGCGACCGTAAACGTTGTTAATGGCGTTGAGGTCGAAAAGTGGGTATTGGTCGGTGTTTCGAAGAGCGTGACGTCAGATAGTTGGGTGCTCGATTCAGGATGCACCTTTCATATGACGCTACACAGAAAGTACTTTACAACATTCTATGAAGGTGGTACGAGTACAGTCCTATGAGGTGATGATCGAGCTTGCAGCACGGCAGGCATCGAGACAGTTCGGATGAAAATGGACGATGATGTTACACGAGACATCGACGAGATATGCTATGTTCTCGACCTAAAGCATAACCTCATGTCGTTGGGTTCACTCGAAGCCAATGGCTATCGAGTGACAATGGAGAACGGAGCTCTAAGGATGCATGATAAAGGGAAGACATAGAGGTAATCTCTACCACTTGGATGGCTCGATCGTGACTAGCATAGCAGCACTGACCCGTGAGGCCGACAAAGACGACTCGTTACTTTGGCACATGTATCTGGATATGTTGGAGGAGAAAGTTCTACAAAAGCTTATCGGAAGAGACCGTCTAAGAGGAGCCAAGATCGGGAAGATAAAGTTCTGCGAGCATTGTATCTTCAAAAAACATACACGAGCTTCATTGGGACGGTCATCCATAATATGAAGGGAACGCGTGACTATGTTCACGCCGACGTATGGGGGGGTCGACTAGGTTGGCCTCATTGGGAATTAAATACTACTTCGTATCTTTCATTGATGATTTCTCACACATGGTTTGAGTGTTTCCTCTGAAGTCTAAAAACCAAATTCTGAGTAAGTTCATAGAATGGAAGAAGTTGGTCAAAACTCAAACACGTCAGAAAGTCAGGCAACTTCGAAATGACAACGGTGGAGAGTATATGTCGGACCTCTTCCAGGAATTCTACAGAAGAGAAGGGATACAAAGACACTTCACCATGAGCAACACATCACAATAGAATGGAGTAGCAGAGATGATGAATCGGACTTTGCTGGAGAAAGTCCGCCGTATACTATCTACTACCGACTTATCGAAGGAGTTCTAGACGAATGCCATAGCATATGCGACCTACTTGGTCAATTGCTTATCTTTTGTTACATTGGATGGACGACCTCCTTTGGAGATCTGGTCGAGAAAGCCAGTTCCCGACTACGAGTCTCTACGTATATGGGGCTGTTCGAGCTATTATGCTGTGAAGGAAGACAAGCTCGATGCTAGAGCCAAGAAAGCCATTTTCTTGGGATTTAGCGATGGTGTCAAAGGATACAGGATGTGGTATCCGAGACAAAGGAAAGTGATTATGAGCAGAGACTTAAATTTTGATGAGTCATCACCATTGTAAGCACTGTTGTAGGAGTATGGACCAACGGTGGAGCCCAAATAGACACAGACGAAGCAGGTCTACATGGAAGTGTCTAAGGTTCCAGACAGCTCAGCTACTAACTTTAGCAGACCTTCACCAGAAACTGCAGACGGTGTACTCCAGACAGATACTGGTAGTATTAGCGGTTCAAGCTCGAATGGTGAAGATAACTTGTCTACATAAATCGCACAGCAGATGGATTCCATTGCAGCTACGAGACCGAGGTGTGAGATACGAAGACATGCACGATACACTGAGATAGTCTCATTTGCTTTCCCCACTGTAAGTATTGACATACCCACTTCTTTCATAGATATAGAGCATTCTAAAGACACATACAAGTGGAAGAAAGTGATGGACGATGAGATAGAATAATTGATGAAGAATAAAACATGGGATCTAGTGAAACTTCTTAAAGGCAAAAGGACGATTGTGTGTAAGTGGGTCTACACCAAGAAGAACGAAGCCGAAGTTTGAGAAGTTCGCTACAAAGCCCGCCTAGTGGCAAAAGGTCTATGCACAGAGAGTAAGCATCGACTACAATGAAATCTTCTCGCAAGTGGTAAAGAACTGCTCAATTCGGATCCTGTTGGCATAAGTTACACAGATCGGCCTTGAGTTGATGCAACTAGATGTCAAGACCGCACATACCAAGCATATCGATGTGAGGTACCACTTTGTCCGAGACTACGTGGAGAAGATGATGACATCAATTTGCTGAAGATTGGAACAGAAGACAATCCTGCTAACATGTTGACCTAGGTTGTGTCTGGAGCTAAGTTTAAGCGTTGCTTGGGCTTGCTCAATGTTGTTTCAAGCTGAAGTCGATGGCGGCCCTAGCTGGGACATTGAGGCTCGGTGGAGCCAGGTGAGCATCGAAGGGGGCATTGAGCTTTCCAGAGCAAGTTGAAGGGAACACAAAGTGACTCTTACCGAGGCGGCACATTGAAGGTCGACTGTGTGACGAGGTCTAAATCTCGTCGAGGTGGATATTTGTGAAAATTGGCTCAATTAAGGCACTGAAGAAGTATTGAAGATGTGCAGACGGGTAGGGTCGGCCTATGATTGACCTAGTACTCAATTACCCAACCCTCATGCAGACGACCCGTTAACGCTACGACGACAGACATGCGCTTGCGGTTTATAAGTGTATAACTCCTAATAGAGATCTATATGGCTCAGCCCGATGGCTATGAGAGGACGATGGGCTTGAATGTAGGCTGAAGAAGTCACTCTATGGGCTGAATTAGTCACCTAGGCAGTGGTATATGTTGGACGTGATCTAAGCCTATATGGGGGTGAATAGGCTTATGGGATATTTTTGCAAATTAAAACTTTAGCCTACTAGATCAGACAATCGCAGAGCAAATGTAGTGCAGCAAAAATAAAGCAGAAGCAATCACAGAGTGCACACAATATTTATCCGGGTTCGGTTGCCCCCAACGACTTATGTCCAGCCCCAAAGTAATCACTAGAATAATAATGTCAATGGTATAAACACCCAAAACTTCGTGCCCTAACACTCAGCTCACCAAGCCTATACCTCACTCCTCAAAGTGTTGAACACTACTATTCTAGCAAAAACTTTCCCTTGACTTGCCCCAACAAGTCAAGTCCCCAAAAAAGAACCCCAAAAGAAAAGTGTAAAATAATACATAGATCAATCAACTTAATCACAAAAAATAATAAAATAATGAGTTTAGAAAGCTCAGTGATTGTTGGATAGTCTTTGTCGGTAAGCACGTCGTCAGCTTCGCATTGACGAAAACGATGTCTCAATCCGATCTCTAAATCAAAAGATATAAGCCTTTGAAGTTCGTTGCTCAAATCGATCTACAGCTGCTTGTGCATAAAGAAGGCAGTTAGCCAGGCTCGTCGGAATCAACGTTGTGGCTTGGTCGGAATTGGATGCTTGGCCCGTGAGTGCCTTGGCGGTCAGTGCGCAAAGGAAGTTACAGCTGCAACAGCGGGCCGTGACTTTTGGCTCGAGGATTTTGCCGGCACAGCTGCGCCGTGAGTTGGAAGATGGATGTTTAGACTTTGCTTGGATGCTTGAAGATCTGGCTTTGGCTTTGGATGTAGACTTAAGTTCTTGGAGATGAAGATGGCCCCTTTGCGTGAAGATGCTCGATTGATCTTTGGCTTGCTACTTGAAGATGATGGCTAGGAGATATCTTGAGGCTTTTGCGTGAGTTATACTGAAGTTGATTCCTCTTCAATTGGTTTTGGACTTACTTTTCTTGTGGCTTGTAGACTTGGCTTGAAGATGCTTGCATTGAAGAGGAAGGGCCGACCACATATAGATACTTGACGTAGTTCGTCGGCTAGGAGATGAAGTTTAACAATTTATTTTTTGTCTTTGAACTTTTAATGCTTGGAGGAGACAATGGCTACGTCTATGGAGAGTTAGGACCGGCCATGAACATGGATATTGAAGAAGGTAGGGTCGGCCCCATACAAGTTAGGGTTTTTGATTGATGAAATATTTTCTCTCCTCAAAAATTTGGCTTAGGGAGTAGGTGTGTGTGTGTATATAGAGGATGTATAGCACAACCCTAAATGCAATCTAACTCCTCAACACCCCAATCTCCTAGTTGAACTCAAACTCCTCCTTGATATGAACTGTTGACTGCATGCATTGAACTTTGAACATGCATTGTACTAGGACAATCTTTGATGAAATAGGACTCCTTGATTAACTTGAATTCTTAGTTGCAATCAAACTTTTACTAGCCAATCTTTCAATCTTCATGGCGCATTAAACTTGGATAATCCATAATTAATTTGAATTCTTATTTGCACACATTATCTTCACCACCAATTATCTTCTCTTCTCTTCATTTGACTTTCTAGAAGATGTTGACCAAGTCATAATTACCATTTTGCCACTTTCGTTCATAATCACAAGTTTGCCACTCAGGTCTTTTGTTCACAGTTTGCAACTTTACCATTGTCGTTCTTCTTGTTCATTTGCACCTGAAAAACACTTAAAACAAGAAATCATAGATCGTTGTATCCAATATCGTTGTATCCAACATCATTGTATCCAACAATATAAGCATTTTAAATGCTTCATGACGAATGATCAAGGATATGTTCGTAGCCCCTATGATCATTGTGTATTCTTTCGGAGGTTGGATGATGTATCATTCATCTATCTCTTACTTTATGTTGATGATATGCTCATCGCTTCATCAAATAAAGTGGAGATATATAGATTGAAGTCAGAGCTGATTTGTGCATTTGAGATGAAGGACTTAGGCGAAGCACGGAGGTTTCCTGGGATAGAGATCTATCGAGATCGAAGAGGAGGTATAGTTAATCTTTCACAAAGTCACTATTTGAAAACTGTCGTACAGAGATTTGGTTGTGAAAGTATAAAGTCTGTAGCTACTTAGCTTGCACCTCACTTCAACCTCTGTGCTGAGCATTGCCTGAAGAACAACGATGAGAAGAAGCTCATGGAAAGAATACAGTATGCCAATGCGTTAGGAGCTTTGATGTATGGTATGTTATGTACCCTACCCGACCTATCACATACTATAAGCATGGTGAGCCGATACATGCACAATCCGGAAAAAATACACTAGCGAGCTATTCAATGGATACTTAGACACATCAATAGAACCATTGACGTCGGATTGACGTATAGACGAGCTAATGACGGTCCACGAGCTGACGGATATGTCGATTCAGACTATACTGGAGACTTGGATGGAAGGAGATCTATGACGGGCTGTCTTCATTCAGTCAGGAGCTCTGATCTATTGGCGAAGAATACTTCAGTCTACGATGGCTTTGTCTACTACGAAGGCAGAATACATGGCATTGACTGAAGCAGTGAAAGAGACGATATGGTTGATGAGCTTGATGGACGACTTGGGAGTATACCATAAGAGGTATGACCTTTATTGCGACAGCCAAAGTATGGTGCACTTAGTTAAGAATCAGGCCTTTCGCGCACGTACCAAGCATATCGATGCGAGGTACCACTTTGTCTGAGACTACGTGGAGAAGATGATGATGACATCAATTTGTTGAAGATCGGAACGAAAGACAACACTGCTGACATGTTGACTAAGGTTGTGTTTGGAGCTAAGTTTAAGCACCGCTTGGACTTGATCAATCTTATTTCAAAGTGAAATCGATGGCAGCCATAGTTGGGACATTGAGGCTCGGTGGAGCCAGGTGAGCATCGAAGGGGGCATTGATCTTTCCGAAGCAAGTTGAAGGGAACACAAAGTGACTCTTACCAAGGTGGCGCATTGAAGGTCGACTATGTGGCGAGGCCTAAATCTCGACAAGGTGGAGATTTGTAAAAATTGGCTCAATTGAGACGCTGAAGGGTATTGAAGATGTGCAGACAAGCTATCTTGTGCAGGGCTAGCTTACTTGTGCTCTGGATCCTGCATATCTGGCTCTGTACAAGTAAGATAAGTGGATTCCGAGCTAATGGACTTCTACATGCATGGATTCTCGGGTCAGAGGATCGACGGCTCATAGCTCGACAACTCTACAGTCCGAGCTTCGGATAGCTCGGCCCGGCACTTCGTCAGCTCGGTCTTCAGCAGGGAGTTTGACAGCATGGAGGGGCCGACCATAGGATGTAGTGTCCTATCCAACATAGAATTGTGATTGGATTAGACTCCATTTGAGTCGACGTTCTAGTCAAATAGGAATTCCTCTTCTATTAGAACACATATTGGTGCCCTAGGCTATATAAAGGGTGTTTAGGCGATGGGTTTTAAGGGGAGATCGACTGTTATTGCGATATTGAGAGTCGTTAGCCGTCATTATTGAGAGCCAACTTTGAGAGATTGAATTGTGAGCTTTTGGGTAAATATTGTGTACTTCTTTTTCCTTGTGAAAAAAGAAGATTTGTATTATGTTCTTCTCTTACTTCTTCGTTGTGAAAAAAGAAGATTTGTATTTTGTTCTTCTCTTTCGTAATAAAGCTCATTGGTGTTTTGTATGCTGGTCCCCGGCCTAAAGTTGCAATCTGTCTATGTGCTTGATTGTGATCCGCTCATCTACTTCTCTCATAGTGATCACTGACGATCCTAAGCTTCTGCTGACGCACAACACCTTCATGTTAAAATATTAAAAGATGGTTATATGTGTCAACCTCCAGGGCTCACTGACTCGACTCTATCAAACCTGATTATTTTTACAATCTCAACGATCTATTTATGTATTCAAATAGGCTCCTCGATCCTAATACACGGCTTTCAAATAAGCACTTCATGATTTTGGTTTTCTCATTTTTATTGCAGATACATCGTTATTTATTTATCATCAAAGATCTATTACGACTTTCTTTTTGGTGTATATGAATAACTTAATTCTCACATGTAACCATTCTGATTTTGTTCAATCAGTCAGTGCAAAAAATAAGTCTCAAATTTTCTTTTAATGACCTCGATGAACTGCAATATTTCTTCGATACCAAAATCATTCCAACATCAATCAACATGCCTCTATCCCAACATAACTACATCGAGGATATTTTCTCAAGGACTCAGATGGATGCAGCTAAAGGCTAAAGATATCAGTACTCCGCTCTCAACATCTGTTTCTTTTCATCTTAATGATGGCTTGGACTCTATGGATGCCACCAAATACCACCGCATTCTTAGTGCGTTATAATACATGTCCCTCACTGGCCAGACAGTTCGTTTGCTGTAAGTAAACTATCTCAACTTATTCTGTTAGGAACTAACAAAAGGTACGATTTTTATAGAGAATAAAGTAACAAGAACTAGATAACTGAATACAAAAGAGGTGTATTCTCCTCCCAAGACGCCAAAGAGGACGTCCGCACTCGTCTACCAATGAAATCCCACCAAATATCAATAATCAAGCATAGGTAAACAAAGGCGGCTACCTCCTATTAATAATAGAAACTAGAGTTTTGGGGGAAGGGGTAGGCGCGCGCGCGGCCACAAGGGCGGCCTGGGCTAGGGCAAAGGGGCGGCCTGGGCTTGGGCCGTCCCCTTTGGCCTGCGGGTATACACCCGCAGGCATGATGGGCCTCCAGGCCCATCAATACCCCCCCAAAGAGCCACCTTGTCCTCAAGGTGGAAGTCTGAAAAGCGCGCCGCCATCTCGTCCATGTCCTCCCACGTGCTATCGTGCTCTGGCAAGCCCCTCCACTGCAACAACACCTGCCGCTCTCCTGTGTCGCTCCGCCGAACCCCCTTCAGCACCTCGGGCTTCATTCTCACCTCTATATCAGCAGTAAGGGTCTCTGGTAATGAAGGGGAAGAGGTGTGTTCGCCAATGGTCTGGCGCAACTGTGAAACGTGGAAGACTGGGTGAATGGCGGATCCTGGGGGTAAGCTCAATCTGTAGGCCACCGGTTCTACTCTCGCCTCGACCTCGAAAGGCCCAAAATACCGCGGTGTCAGCTTTTCATTCATCCTATAAGCCACTGACCTCTGCCTGTAGGGCCTCAGCTTCAAATACACCACGTCCCCTACCTCAAATTGTATGTCGCGACGGTGTAGGTCTGCCCGAGCCTTCATCACCTGTTGTGCCCTCGCCAAATGGAGCTTCAGCTTCTCCAGAATCCGGTCCCTCTCCGACAGGTACTGCTCCACATCTGGCATGGGAGTCGTCTCATACCCATAATGAAGTAAGTGCGGGAGATCTCTGCCATACAAAATCCTGAAGGGTGTAGTCTGCGCCGACGTGTGATATGAAGTGTTCTACCAGTATTCTACCCAGGCTAGCCAACGCGCCCACTCCTTAGGATTCTCTGAAATGAAGCATCGCAGGTAAGTCTCCACACTCCTATTCACCACCCCCATCTGACCGTCAGTCTGGGGATGGTAGGCTGTGCTCCGCTTCAATGTCGTCCCCTGTAGCCTGAAAAGCTCCTGCCAAAATTTGCTCTGGAACACCTTGTCTCGATCCGAGACTATGAACTTTGGAGGTCCATGCAGACGAATGACCTCCCTCACAAACACCTCTGCCACCGTGACTACGCTGTAAGGATGCCGAAGCGGAACAAAGTGCGCATATTTGCTGAGGGGTTCGACCACAATAAAAATGACAGTGTATCCACCCGACTTCGGCAACCCGTCGATGAAGTCCATAGAGAGGTCCTCCCAAACTCGATCTGGTAAAGATAGTGGATGTAGTAGTCCTCCTGGGAACATCGCCCGATACTTGTGACGCTGGCACATGTCACACTCTGCCACCATCTTCGCCATCTCCTTCTTCAATCCCTTCCAATAAACCTCCCTCGCCAGCCGCTAGTAGGTCTTAAGGACCCCAGAATGTTCTCCAATAGCACTGCCGTGAAACTCCCTGAGTATGGCCGGAATAAATGCAGATGTCCTCGATATCATAAGCATCCCCCAATATACTAGCCGCCCATCCTAAAGAGAATACCCCGAATACTCAGTCGACCCCTATAGAAGGGCCTCTCGTATAATAGCCAACTCCGGGTCCTGCTCCACCTCCTGCTGTAGTGGGCCCCAATCCTCCAGGACAGACACTGCAAGTGTCGCTAGCTCTGCCTCCTCCTCACGCCGAGATAATGCATCAGCTGCCTTGTTCTCCAGTCCCGGGCGATCAATCTCAAACATGTACCACATCAGCTTCCTCAGCCACTTCTGATGCTCCTCTACTACCATCCGCTGCTCTAATAAATTCTTCAAGCTCCCCTGATCGGTGCGTACTATGAAGCTCCTGCCCAACAAATATGGCATCCACTTCTGTATGGACAACACTATGTCCATCAGCTCCCTCTCGTAGACCGACCGCAGTCGGGCCCTCGCGGTCAACACCTGGTTGTAATAAGCTATGGGTTGCTGCTCCTACATCAGTACTGCTTCCAGTCCATGTCCCGATGCGTCCGCCTCTACCACGAAGGGTCTGAAAAAGTCGGGCAATGCCAATACTGGGACAGTGGTCACTGCCCTTTTCAGGGCCTCAAATGCTGTCGTCGCCTCCTCACCCCAATGAAACTGGTCCTTCAATTACTCCGTCTGCGGCCAGGCAATCGTCTCATACCCCTCCACGAACCTGCGATAGTATCATGTCAGCCCCAGGAAACCCTGTAGCCCTCTGAGCGTGGTGGTGCACGGCCAGTCCAGCATGGCCGCTATCTTTGCTCTATCTGCTACCACCCCTCCTGCTGATATGACATGCCCCAAATACTCCACATGTGGATGCCCGAAAAGACACTTCTTCCTATTCACATAAAACTGATGGTACTGCAGCTCCTGAAACACCACATGCAGGTGGTCCAAATGCTCCTTCAGAGTACGACTGTACACCAAAATATCATCGAAGAAAACTAATACGAATCGCCTGAGGTACGGTCGGAATACCTTATTCATAAGAGCCTGAAAAGTGGCAGGTGCGTTTGTCAACCCGAAGGGCATGACAAGAAACTCATAGTGACCCTCATACGTCCTGAACGTCGTCTTGTGCACATCCTCCCGTCGCATCCTGATCTGATGGTAGCCGGACTTAAAATCTAACTTGCTAAACCAGGCTGCCCCGTGTAGCTCATCCAGGAGCTCGTCTATCACTGGTATGAAAAATTTGTCTGGGACGGTCTCCGTGTTCAACGCCCTGTAGTCCACGCAGAATCGCCAACTACCATCCTTCTTCTTTACTAATAACACTGGGCTGTAGAACGGGCTCACACTCGGCTGGATCAGCCCCGCATGTACCATCTCTGACACCATCCTCTCTATCTCGTCCTTCTGATGCTGGGGGTATCGATAGGGCCGCACGCTAATGGGGGACACGCCCTCTCGTAGTACAATGACGTGCTCGTGGTCCCGCGGTGGTGGGAGACCCCAAGGCTCCAGGAGGATCTCCTCAAACTGCTCCATCAGCTGCTGCACCTCTCTTGGAATGGGCTACTCTGCATTGGCCTCTGCTCCTCCCTCACCTGTCAACAAGTACAGCTCCACCAAATATCCTCCTCCCTCTGTCTGGATGGTCCTCACCATGGTCTTCAAAGAGACCAAAACTCTGCAAAGGCTGGGGTCCTCCTGAAATATCACTGCTCTCCCTGCCTCCTGAAACCCCATCCGCAGCAGCTTCCAGTTTATTGTAATCTCCCCTAATGTCTGTAGCCAAGACATACCCAAAATGATGTCGGTGCTCCGATACCAAATGTTAGAGACCCATCCCATACTAGGCCTCCAACCCTAGCCAATTTGTTAGAAACCCATCACATACTGGGCTTCTAACAATAGCCTTGCTAAGGGCACATCCTAGGCCCATAACACTGGGCTCACACCCCATTTGTTAAGTATTAGTGAGTATCCAACCCAAAACCAATTGGTATTAGGTGGAGAGGCCCTCTAATACTTAAACTATTTCTTTTTCTTTTGCACTTCCGATGTGGGACTATTTTTGGGATCCTAACATACCACCACGCTTCCGACAACGCCGCCCACGGCGGCCCACTCTAGGGCGCCCACTCTAAGTGGCACACTCTGGCCTCACCCAGGTCTCCTTCCCCAGGTCGCCCCTTCCGCTTGCCATAATCATCGCTATGACGGCCCACTCTGGGGTGTCCACTCTAAGTGGCCCACTCTGGCCTCACCCAGGTCACCCCCTCTTAGGTCGCTCCTTCCCCAGGTCTCCCCTTCCGCAACGTGTGTCATAGCATGTGGCTAGCTCTGATACCAAATTGTTAGGAACTAACAAAAGGTACGATTTTTATAGAGAATAAAGTAACAAGAACTAGATAACTGAATACAAAAGAGGTGTATTCTCCTCCCAAGACGCCAAAGAGGACGTCTGCAACTCGTCTACCTATGAAATCACACCAAATATCAATAATCAAGCATAGGTAAATAAAGGCGGCTACCCCTTATTATTAATAGAAACTAGGATTTTGGGGGGAAGGGGTAGGCGCGCGCGCGGCCACAAAGGCGGACTGGGCTAGGGCAAAGGGGCGGCATGGGCTTGGGCCGCCCCCTTTGGCCTGCGGGTATACACCCACAGCGTGATGGGCCTCCAGGCCCATCATATACATTATCTGTTAGGTCTCGTACGTGACTTTGTTGTCAATAGTGGCACTAAGATATTGTGGTATCTGCTCATAATTATCGTGAAGAAGAGAGACGACTCAGCTTGGTCATGTTGAAAGAATTGTTGAACATTATGTTGTATCATAATGTTCAACACGTTGTGTCTGTTTGCGGCAATGATTGTACGCTGTATATAGGATCCCGTTCTGGTAACTCGTGATCCCAGCTTTCTATCTTTAACAGTATCATGTATTTATGTTGATTGAACACTGTTAAAGATTTATTTGGAAGTCTATATCTCTTGGTTATTCTGTTAAAGAAGGTTGGAGAGATTTTTGCTCACATTATCTTTCGCGACGGGCTCTTGAAGATTTGCGGGATCTCATGATGTTGAGGGTTGCGGATTTTGTGGGTCGCCGAGCTGGAGCTGCTTTGATTGGAGATTTACCGTTTGACCCGCGGATCGAGGGGAGCGTGTGTTATTTGGGTTTGGCAGCGGCGACGGCTAGGTTACGACTTTTGGAAAAAAGTTCTGTGGTACTCCGGGAGGGAGGCCGACATCTACGCACGTAGGATCAAGGGAGTTGATCTAGTCGGTGGTGCAAGGGGTGCTTGCGGCAAGGGGAGCTTGCTGAGAATACTCCACGGGGTTGATGGTTATCGCCCTTCACAGTTTGTATTAAGGGGGAGCATGTTCCTCCAAGTAGAAACGTGGTATTAGAGTTTGTACTCTTTAATTATTCTAGTGGAGTATTCTGTTTTTCTGGGCGTTGCCCCGCAGATGTAGGTGTGCACCGAACTACGTTACCAAGTCTTGTGTGTCTCTGATTGGATTGTGTTGCTTCCTTAGATTTGTGTTTTATTATTGCGTACTGAATTTCATTTGGTATCAGAGCAGGTCATCCGTGTAACTTTGTCTTGTCAAAGTGGGTGTGATCTTGTGTGTCAGTATGCAAATCATGAATACGAAAGAAGGCGCCTCTGTTACACGTCCTCCATTACTCACCGGAACAAATTACACATACTGGAAGTCCCGAATGCGAGCTTTTATCAAGTCTCTAGATGAGAAGGCATGGGTCGCCACGGTTGAAGGATGGAGTCCTCCGACTGAAGTTGACAAGGAAGGCAAGGAATATCTAAAACCAGCGAGAGATTGGGATCCAGAAGAAGATCGTGCGGCATTAGGAAACTATAAGGCGATAAATGCCATCTTCACTGCAGTTGATGAATAGCAGTTCAAGCTGATATCCACATGTGAGTATGCTAAAGAAGCTTGGGACATTCTTCAAAACGTTCATGAAGGAACAAGTACAGTTAAGGATTCTAAACTTCAAATGCTCGCGTCGCAGTTTGAAAATCTTAGAATGAATGAAAATGAGACTGTATCTGAATTTAATGGTGGACTAAGGGACATAGCCAACCAGGCCTTTCAACTGGGCAAGAAATACTCTCAAAAGAAGTTGGTTAAAAAGACGATGAGGTCTCTTCCCGAAAAGTTTTCTGCAAAAATTGCGGCTATTGAAGAAGCAAGAAATACTTCCACCATGAGACTGGATAAACTCATGGGTTCTCTGCAAACATATGAGATGAATCTCAAACAGAACAGAAGGGAGAAGGTGGGGCATTAAAGGCAGAGGCAAGTGAAACTTCTAAATCGGATAATGAGTCGGAGCTTGATGACGACATTGTGTTACTAACCAAGAATTTCAGTAGGATGATGAGGAAGATTAGTAACAGAGGTCAGAATTTCAAACCTGCAAATAGGATGTTGCGTTTAGGTCCCCCCGCTGTTGAAAAGACTACTAGCCGTCCTACCCAGAGGTATGATTCAAAAACCAAAGGAAATGGAATACAATGCAGAGAGTGTGAAGGATTTGATCACATACAAGCTGAGTGTGCCAATACCCTTAAGAAGCAAAAAGGAAAATCCCTAGCCAGTACTTGGAGTGATGAAGATTCTGAAGGAAGTGCAGAAGATGAAGACATAACCAGTAATTATGTTGCCTTCACTGCAACTCTGAAAAGTCAGTCTAAGTATGACACACCTAGAAATGTTTAACACAATGTTGCAACATCTGATACAACATCGGGTACCAAACGAGGAAATGTGATACATGATGTTGAAACAGATAGTACAACATTTAGCAGTGAGGTCGACTCTGAAGGTGATAGTGAGGAAGATGTTGGTGAAGAAGACATTCGGTCAGCATATCAGATTATGTTCAACAAATGAATGGATATCTGCAAAGTGAACAAGAATTTGAAGGATGAATGTTCCAGACTGAGAAGTGAGAAGGATGAGACCAGGGCTAAACTGTTGAAGACGGAGCTTAGTCTCAGAAATCTTGAGAACAGCCTCAAGAGAACAATGCTTAGAGCTGAGAAGGCGGAGAGCACCCTTAACAGATGGAACTCCTCAACAGATGGAACTCTGGGAAGTCTAAACTTGATGATATTCTCAACATGGGAAAGGTGTCTGGAGACCGAACATGAGTCGGATACAACAGAGGGGGCCACTTACATACAGCCAGGACAAGGCGCATTCTCATTACTAAAGAGCATGAAAAAACGGAGTCAGCACAACGGGTATGAGCCAAAGGGGAAGAAAAGAAAAGGTTCAACATCCAGGCGTCCTGTATGTGATTACTGTAGGCAAGTAGGGAAAAATGACTGGAGTTGCTTCAGACGCATGAAGCATTGGAATGAAGGCAGAAGTGTTAGACATCCCAACAAAAGGACAACGAAGAAATGGGTTAAGAAATCTGAGTTGGTAAGCATGGTGGCATACACTTCGTTGGTTACATTCTCAAAAAATCTGTGGTATTTTGACAGTGGGTGCTCTCGACACATGACTGGCAATAAGGGACTTCTCACTGAGTATTCTGCCGGCAACAAAGGTCATGTAACCTTTGGCGATGGTCAGAGAAGCAAGGTAGTTGGAAAAGGGAACCTCAATGCGACAGGGTCCCTGAAGCTGAAGGATGTGATGCATGTAGAAGACTTGAAGGCAAACCTCATCAGCATAAGTCAGTTGTGTGATCAAGGTTTTCTCGTCCGATTCACCAAAGACGAATGTCTTGTCTTCAATAGAGATGATGTATGTATTCTTACTGGAAAAAGGTCAAATGACAACTGCTACCTTCTGCAAGATCTCAACAAGTGCTTCAATATCACCACTGATGTTTCAGAGCAGTGGCATCAAAAACTGGGTCATTTAAATTTCAAGACCTTAATGAAGATATCTCGAGATGGATCTGTTCGTGGGATACCAATTCTAACCAAGAAGAAAGAAGGTGTATGTGGACCATGTTAACTGGGAAAGCAGAAGAAGACGAGTCATAAGCAAATCCGGACGATTACTACCTCGAAAAATCTGGAGCTATTACACATGGATCTGATCGGACCCACATCAGAAACTAGCATGGAAGGTAAGAAATATATTTACGTATGTGTTGATAATTTTTCTTGATTTACCTGGGTAGATTTTCTTAAGGAGAAATCAGACACATTTGAAGCCTTCAAGAGACTGTGCACTCGTCTTCAAGTTGAAAAAGGAGATAGCATTGGCAAATTGTCAGGATCCGGAGTGATCATGGAAAGGAGTTTGAGAATCATTCTTTCTCTGAATACTGTGAATCACACGGTATTGAACATGAATTTTCGACTCCAAAGACCCCTCAACAAAACGGAGTGGTTGAAAGGAAAACCCGCACTCTTCAAGAAATGGCACGTGTAATGTTGAATGCTTGGGGGTCAATGTTAAGTGGTGAGCTGAAGCTGTCAATACAGCCTGCTACACTATTAATAGGGTTTATCTTCGGCCAAGAACTGAGAAAACCCCCTATGAGATCTGGAAAGGCAGGAAACCTGATGTATCCTACTTTCACATCTTTGGGAGCAAATGTTATATCCTGCAAGACCGTACCCCCAGGCGGAAGTTTGATGCTAAGAACGACAAAGGAATCTTCCTTGGGTATTCCACGAAGAGTCGTGCCTTCAGAGTTCCGAACCAACGCACAGATGTTATGATGGAATCTATCAATGTAGTGGCTGACGATTTTGATCAGGGAGGGGCTGTCTTAAGTGAAGGAAGGGTGCTTCAAGAAGACGGCACTGATGAGGAAGATCGTGTTGAAAATAATGTTGCAACAAGCAAGACAAATCTGGAAAATGTTGAACAAAATGTTGCAACACAGGATACAACTACAGTTGAGATACCACAGGTTGAGGCTGAAGACGCTCAAGGTGCTGAAGGAATCACTAAAGTTATACGCGATCATCCTCCTGAGTTGATCATTAGTGATGTGCATGACAGCCGCCGGACAAGAGGCACTAGTCGTGTCAACTATAGAGATATAGCTGAGTATGCTTGCTTCCTCTTTGTTGTTGAACCCAAAAATATGAAGGAAGCTATTGTTGATGAATTCTGGGTTTCGGCCATGCAAGAGGAGTTTAACCAATTTCAACGTAATGATGTCTGGAGCCTAGTTGAGAAACCTAAAGGGATAAATGTCATCGGGACAAAATAGATCTTCAAGAATAAAACAGATGAGAAGGGAAATGTTACTCGCAACAAAGCATGTCTAGTGGCTCAAGGATACACCCAGGTGGAAGGCATCGATTTTGATGAAACGTTTGCTCCAGTCGCTCAGTTGGAATCCATCAGATTATTGTTGGCTGTAGCCTGCAGTCTAAACTTCAAGCTCCATCAGATGGATGTGAAGAGTGCATTCCTGAATGGGTTATTGAATGAAGAAGTTTATGTCGAACAACCAAAAAGTTTTGCAGATCCCTTTCTTCCGAATCATGTCTACCGGTTGAAGAAGGCTCTATACGGATTGAAACAAGCTCCAAGGGCTTGGTACGAGAGGTTGACTACGTATCTCCTTCAAAAGGGATATGAACGAGGAGGAGCCGACAAGACATTGTTTGTCCAAAGGACCAGGTCAAGTGTTATGGTTGCTCAAATCTATGTAGATGATATAGTTTTCGGATCAACCTCACAACAGTTGGTGCGTGAGTTCATTGCCCTCATGCAGAAGGAATTTGAGATGAGCATGGTTGGTGAGTTGAACTTATTTCTTGGACTTCAAGTTAAGCGGTGTACTGATGGTTTGTTCATCTCCCAAAGCAAATATGCTAAGAATCTGGTCAAGAGATTTGGTCTGGAAAATGCTAGGCATGTTCGCACCCCTATGTCCACCACTAATAAACTTTCCAATGACGATGGAGGAAAATCAGTCGAGGTTACTCTGTACAGAAGTATGATAGGCAGCATATTGTATTTGACAGCTAGCAGGACGGATATCACGTTCAGTGTAAGAGTTTATGCATGTTATCAATCTTGCCCTAAAAAATCTCATATCACAGCAGTTAAGAGGATTATCAGATATGTCAGTGGAACGGCAGATTATGGCATATGGTATACCAAGGATACAAACACACTTGTTTCAGGGTACAGTGATGCAGACTAAGCAGGGAATACATATGATAGAAAGGGTACTACATGAGGATGTTTTTACGTAGGCAATAATCTAGTCCCCTGGTACAGCAAAAAGCAAAACTCCATATCGTTATCTACGGCAGAGGCTGAGTATATCGTAGCAGGGAGTTGTTGTACTCAACTCTTATGGATGAAGCAAATGCTAACGGACTATGTGTTGGAGCAGGGGATACTAACTATCCTATGTGATAATCAGAGTGCAATAACATCTCCAAGAACTCAGTTCAGCACTCCAGAACAAAACACATAGATATCCGACATCATTTCATCATAGAGTTGGTCGAGAAGAAATATCTCACCATGGAATATGTTGCTACTGCAAATCAACTAGCTGACATCTTCACAAAATCGTTAGATTCAGGAAGATTTGAAGAACTGCGACAAGCCCTAGGGCTGTGTCGTATCTGATGTTGATCTTTTTGTTGAGAAGAATGTTGCAACATCTAGTTGCAACATAAGGAGGAATGGAGCATTTTTTTTATTGGTTCGGATGCCTCCCAGTCATTTTTACCCGCTATTTATGTTCTCTCATTCCACTCTTTTCTTCACGGCGCTCTTTCCTCTCTCAAATTTTTTCAAGATTCTCTGAGCGGTTCTTCTAGGATTCTTGATTTCGTGTGTGGAATCCTTCTTTTTCTTCTGAAATGGCACGAGATCGAAAGGAGAAATCGTCACAGATCCCTCGACGCTACTCTCGTCGGACCTCCTCATCGCAAAAGAGTGCTTCTTCTTCTCCTCCTCCTTCAATCAAGCGGAAGGGAGTGGCTCCACGACCTTCGCGTGCCTCTTCCTTTGGTAATTCTCCCTCTTTTCCATCTCCAGTATCATTTAAAGACATGCACTCTCCGGTTGTTTCGAATTTGGAAATTGTGAGGTTTTCCCCAATTTTGGAAATTCCTCTTCTACGAGAACCCTTGGTGCCTGATTCTTGTGAGGATGAAGTTTTTCCAGCTCCTGACACTGTTCAGGACTGGTTCTGGCACTTACGGAGAACTGGATGGAGACTGGATCTCTCTTGGGTTGATGTTTCTGATATTCATGTTGATCAGCTCATGCGTAAGAAGATTCGGGGTAAAGTAATAAGTGTAGAAGTGCCTCGGGATAAAAAGATCATCATTCATACCAGGAATCCTAAATCTTTCGTGAAAATTTCTGAAATTGTTGTGGTGGATATCTCTGATTCCGACTCATCTGTTTCTGCTGAGAAGTCTAGGACAGGGGGGGAGTTGATGAAGCTTCCTCTTACCCCAAGGTTGCCGAAGAATCAGGTGTCAATAATGCGAAGAAGTCGGGTGTGTGTGCTGAACCTGAGGATAGGGCCAATGTTGATGCTGCGTGTGATGTCCCATCCCAGGAGGGTGATCCTGTCACACTGTCTACTATGTGTGTGGATGGAAGTGTTCAGAATTTGCCTGAGGTTGGTAATGGTTCTTTAAGTGGAACTAATGTAAATGACTGTGCTCGTAATGTCTGCCCTGAAGATATTTCTCTCATGGATCGAGATGATCCTTTGTTGAATGTTTCTCCTGTTGAAGTCCCTCCTGAGAAGCTTCAGTCCCATGGTGTTGAAGAAGAGCTTGCTCAGTGTTCTGTGGATGTGGAATACGATGGGAGTGCTCAGGATCCCTCTCCTCCTCATCCTATCGAGACTGAATGTTGTGTGCCTCCTGGTGTTTCTACTGTTGATCCAGGCACAGCTGATGTTGGTGCTAATGTTGAGGCTACAGTCGTGTCTGGTTCACTACCGACAGGAGTTGAATTCTGTAATGTTGCACAAAATGTTGCAACATTTGATTCAACATGTGAGGCTGTTGCTCTTGACACCTCGTCCCAGATCTCTCCAGAAGATATCTTGTTTTCCTTTCCTGTGCGGAAGGCACTGCCCCAAGAAAACGTAAAGCATCATCAGATCATGACTCTGCTTCTCCCTCTAAGAGGTCTAAAGTATCGACCCCTACGACAGGTCCCTCTCGTTCCTCATTTTTTACTTCATCTGATGCTCTCAGTAGAGTTTTCTTTGACAAAGCCAGTAAGAATAGATGGGGTTTCTACTCTGACCGATCTATTTTACCTGAGAAAGTCTTGAATGTTGCATCTTTTGAAAAGACTCAATTGGTCGATATTCAGAAAGACCTAGGCTTGCTTCATGTTGCCTCATGCTTTAGAACTTTTTATCCTGCTTTGGTGCGTGAGTTCTAATGCAATCTGTCCAAGTCTGCTGGTGATGCGTCTACATGCTGGGGGTTCAGGCGCTATGTTAGAGGAAAGATCTTCTCATTTTCTCCATCTGTGTTGAACAAGATTTTAAAGTGGTCCTGCTCTGAATCACAGCCAGATTTTGGAGAGTCTGTAGGAGAGGACTTTAATAAATTCATAAATGTCGTCACTGCAGGCCCAAGTCGTCCTCATTTCCTTCCTCGGCTCTTACTGCTAAGTACTTTGTGTTGTACAGAATTGCTACGAGGAACTGGCTCCCAACTTTCAATATCTCTGTCGTTACCAAGGATATATGCAAGCTCTTGTTTTCTGCTGGAACTAAGCAGCCCTTCAACTTGGGGAGAATTATTTTTATTCTATTCTGTCTCTATCAGAATTATCATATCCGGCTTCGTCTCTTCCCCACGCAAGTCTCATTTTTATGATGCTATTGGCACAGAAAGTTTCTCTTACTGTGTCTGATCTGTCTATCTCCTGGGACAACATATCTTACACTGCAAAGTCTGTGGTCGGAAAGTGTGATGATATATCCAAGATGATCCCATCTTTACCTGATTCATCAACTCCTCCTCCTCCTCCGAGTGGTGTTCCTACTTTGTCTGTGCGCCAGACTCCGTCTACGCTCCCCACTACACCGTCTACTGAAGATCTACCTTCAGCTCATTTGGAAGATGTCCAATTCTTAGAGAGGGCTATTAAAAATGTTGATGATCAGCTGTTGATGATCAGCTGTTACTGCTTCAGAGTCAGAAGGCTCTGCTAGAGTCACACAAGCTTATGCTACAGGAAAGACTTTCTGCATTGAAGTCAGGATCATTGAGAGCTGCATCTGGTGTTGATGACTAATTGAGGTATGTTTCTAGCCTTTAGTGGCCCAAAGGGGGGAGGAAATATTGTGAATTTGTTGATTTGTTGATACCTTGTATTTTGTTGGTTGGGATGTCTGTTGGGGTTGCTAATGTGTTTACTTGTTGGCTGTTTGAGATTCAGACTGGTTGCTGCACTTGTTTTGGGGGGTATTACATGCTCTGGAGATGCTGAGTATGATGTTAATTATGATGATGTTGTTTTAGGGGTGTTAGTCTGAATGTGGTTCCCTTCAAGTTCTGAAAGTTGTCCTCTATCTTGAAATTTCTTGTTTGATCTGTTCTCTTCATTCTGTCTCGGCTTCGTATATGAGATTGTGCCACTAAATGCCAAAAGCGGAGATTGTTTAGTCTCGTACGTGACTTTGTTGTCAATAGTGGCACTAAGATATTGTGGTATCTGCTCAT